>QAOC01049188.1:10292-489639 GCA_003255005.1 Begonia fuchsioides | reverse complement strand
CTAGGGGTGGGCAAATCCGACCCAACCCGACGATCCGATCCGATCCGATCGGATCGGATAAGGTAATCGGTAAGCATATGAAAAAATTAACCCGATTTTCGGATTGTTGTCGGATTCGTATATTTTTAATCGACCATCGATCTTCGTCCGATCGATTCCGACCCTAACCCTAACCTCATCGATCTTCGTCGGATCTTATCGGTAAGCATAAGATGAATCATTTCCTTTTGGGTCTTCTTGCCTTGAATGAGATTGTTGAAAAAGAAAGAATTACGGAAAGAATTACGGAGTAGATTTTGCTTTCTTTCCTTTTGCAGGACGATTCTGAATGATTTTCCTTCGATTTAAGGAAAGAATTACGGTTATTGGATTTTATTGCACTGATGCGATTAAGGGAAGTTTTTTGGTCAATTTTATCGGATCCGATCCGATCGGATTTTTCAGATTCGGATCGGATTCGGATTCGGGTGTTTTGCGTTTAAAACGCTTATCGGATCAGATCCGATAATCCGATAATATATTGGATTTACAGCAATCGGATCGGATTGATCCGATCCGATCCGATGCCCACCCCTAACTAGCACTATCGGTAGACATTATAAAAAAATATCATTTTAACGAGCAACTGAGAGGTAGTTCACAAACACAACTTTAAATAAATGCAAATGGTACTGGTAATTTTATATATTCATATGAAAAATTAAGAGAAGATGTTACAAAATTTGTAGCACAATACGAGGTACCTCTATCAATGTTCGATAACGAGATATACGAAAAATTTATTCAATAATATATTAATCGTAATTATAAACGAGTTTCTCGTAGTAGATTAAGATGTGACATTATTAAAATGTACGAAAATATGAAAATTTAATTAATTGGTAATTTTTGAGTGGTGCGATATCTGATTACGAGTGATTGATTAATTAATTTTTAAAATTCTAACTCGATGACTTTGTAAGTTTATCTCTATTTGCTTATTTATTTCCGTTGGTTCGAACTCTCTAGAACCAAATTGGAAATAAGTCAATTTGATTTGCTCTCCAAGGCCGCGTGGGGAGGTACGTAACATGATAACATCAAGAGAGAATCTGAAGCTGGTGTTTGAGAACACACAAAGTATGGCAAATCCACGTGGCAAGACATTAACCTCAACCTGTCTGAAAACATCTCCAACGAAATCTCCATCCCATTCCACAACCAATGAATGCTCGCTGACGTGTACATTTCCTCATCTCTAACCTCCGTTTCCCCTTCTTATATTCTCTCTCCTCCTCCTTTCTCCCTCACTCACTGCATTTGATTCTCACCATCTTACAGTCAGGACCCAAGCTTCTCTGCATTCAATGGCCACCTCCGCCGTCCAACCATCGGCCTTCGCCGGCCAAACCGCCCTCAAGCAGTCCAATGAGCTCGTCCGAAAGGTCGGAGCCGCCGCCGTCGGCGGCCGCACTACCATGCGCCGAACTGTGAAGAGTGCTCCTCAAAGCATCTGGTACGTCTCTGATGTAATTTTAAGCCATGGATTCGGTCTGTTTGTTGAAAGATGTTCTTGATTAATGTAGGTATGGCCCAGATCGTCCGAAATACTTGGGACCATTCTCCGAGCAAACCCCGTCGTACCTCACCGGCGAGTTCCCTGGAGACTACGGCTGGGACACCGCCGGATTATCCGCTGATCCCGAGACGTTCGCCAAGAACAGAGAGCTTGAAGTGATCCACAGCCGGTGGGCCATGCTTGGAGCTCTGGGATGTGTCTTCCCGGAGATTCTCTCGAAGAACGGCGTGAAGTTCGGCGAGGCCGTGTGGTTCAAAGCCGGGTCTCAAATCTTCTCCGAAGGTGGCCTCGACTATCTCGGAAACCCTAACTTGGTTCATGCGCAGAGCATTCTCGCCATCTGGGCCAGCCAAGTTGTGCTCATGGGGCTCATCGAAGGTTACAGAGTCGGAGGAGGACCTCTCGGCGAAGGACTTGACCCGATCTACCCCGGTGGATCATTCGACCCGCTTGGGTTGGCCGATGACCCGGACACCTTCGCCGAGTTGAAGGTGAAAGAGCTCAAAAACGGAAGGCTTGCGATGTTCTCCATGTTCGGCTTCTTCGTCCAGGCCATCGTCACCGGAAAAGGCCCCATCGAGAATCTCTCCGACCACCTCGCCGATCCAGTGGCCAACAACGCCTGGGCCTACGCCACAAACTTCGTCCCCGGCAAATGAAGAAGCTCAAGGCGCTTCAAAAGTGGCTGCTCTGAAAGCTGTACTCTGTCGTTGAATCTCTGTTTCCGCCATTAACATCGAATTTGAGCTCATCCATCTTCGAATTCTCGTTAATTAATCGACATAATTCACGTTATTTCTTTCTTTTCCGACGACATAATCATCAGCGCAGCAGAAAATAGAAATATTCCTTCTAATCCTTGTCTTTTCTAACCTCCCCCACAGAAAACTCCATTGAAAAGCAGAAAGAATAACTCCAAAGATGAAATGATTTGCCACAAAAGAACAACCTCATCTTCTCCAAAGCTCTCAAGTCTCTTTCGAGGACGAAAGCGACCACAAAGCAACACCTAATAAAATATTACACAGGGCTTCCTTCAAAGCACTAATGTCCATTTCCCCTTTGGCCTTTCCCCATCATTCTTATCTTCCTCTCTAAGCTTCTTTTCGCCAAAAACACCCACCAAACCCTCGCCCCCTCTCTATACTTGCCTTTAGACTCGACCCTCTTGGAGTTTTCTTCCTCGTCTACTGATTCTCTTCTGTGTTCCTCCTTTAAAGAGCTCATCATATCGTCATGGTGTTTTGTTATATATGTGGAGTGTCTCTCTCTCTTTTGTGGCGTGAATCAAATGGGTAGGCGAAGTAGGGATTCTTCCGATTCCGCCATTGTTGGGACCTCGATTGGTCTGCTGAAACAAAGGTTTAGACAGTTGCAGAAGGATAAGCAGAGAAGGAGAGAGCAAGAGCTTCTGAAGCTATTGATGGGTGGAGAAAGAAACACCCCATCCCCGTTTTCCCCTTCGACGGCCATGCAAGACTCTCTCTCCCTCAGTCTCAATCTGCAGACCAGGCCACCACCACCGCCGCAGCATATGGCGTCTGCGAATGGCGACGTGTCGTGGCTTAGAAGAGTGGCTTTGCCGGCTACCTCGAGGAACTTGGAGAGTTGTGACGTTGATACTACTCTTCATCTGTAGTCGATATCTTCTGAACTGAATCTCCATGTTTTTGTTTCGCTGTTATGTGTATTTTGAGAAACTGTATATTGATGGTAGACGAAATCAGCTTTACTTTGTCATGACCCAGGATCATCTTCCTTCCATCTCAATTATGGCTTACATCGAATTGAAGATGATATGAACTAGAGAGAATCACGAAAACTAGAAAATTTGAGTTCATGAAAAATAGCACGTTAATGGCGGAAAGGTTAGTAATCATGAAAAGGAAAGAGTATTTTGTAAAGTGATATTGTTGCTATAAAAGCATTTCGACAAAAGCCAATTTCAGATTTCTAATCAATGGATATTTAAAATGACTGAAACACCCTTAACCAAGCCACCGTGAAATATCCCAAATTTCCACCCTCCACTGAAACACCCTTTCTTAATCTCCTCATCCACCCGCTCTAAGTTTATTCACTGTTTCTGGTCAGAAAGCTCTCACTAGGATTCCCATCCATCTCTCTTTCTCTCTCTACAATGTCTCCTCTTTTGACAAGAACATCACTTGCTTTGCTCCTCCTCCCCTGGATCATAGGTCCAAGAACAAGTAACAGCCATTCCCCCCTCAAGTTTTCAACTCTTCCCAGCAGAATTTGGACGAGCATGGAGGGCTTTTCTTATTTTTTATTTTCATCAGATGCAGAAATGGAGCAATGGTGCGTAGCCGATGAACAGACCCCAGACGGCGAGCTGCAGATGGGTTTGGATTGGGCATGCGGAAAAGGAGCAGCCAACTGCACCCAAATACAGATGAACCAGCCTTGCTATGTCCCAAACACGGTCAAAGATCATGCTTCCTTTGCTTTCAACGACTATTTTCAAAAGTTCAAGCACAAAGGCGGATCTTGTTTTTTCAAGGGCGCCGCCATTGTTACAGAGCTCGATCCCAGTAAGCAACGTTTCTTCCATTTTTAGCCTGGGTCCTCTTCTTCGTTTTCTTTTTTCAGCTTCTGTGGATGTCTTATTTGCAGGCCATGGCTCTTGCCTGTAAGAGTTTCTTCCGTAGGACCACACCTTCAACGCAGAGAAGCCTCTCGGCAATCGACAGTCGTTGGATTCTTTTTTATTTTCATGAATTTCCTTCCTCCGCCCTTCATTTTTTATCGGATATTGCACATCTAAAATTAAAATTAGACTTTATTCTAGGATGGAGCCTCAATAGTTAGCCTAAATTTGGAACACCCCTCATTGCCTAGCCGGTGGGTCATCACAAGCTAGAGGGATAAATGCCCAAACACAAATAGAATGTGGGTGGGCCGGACATAGAGCGTCAATCGTACATGTCATGTTATCGGTGTATAATCTTATCATACACGTTAACATCTAAAATATCAATTAATGAAATAAATAATTATTTTTTCATACATAATTGTAAGTGAATTCAATGCGAGTAAAGAAACAATCTCGACTAAACAAACTTTCAAGATAAATATTTACAATATTTTTATAAATATTTAAAAAATTAGTTTAAAAAAAGACTAAACAAATAATTCTCATCATGTATTTGTACAATTTTATTAAAAATATGTATATTATGAAAAAAATATTTTGATATTTTTTGTTACTTTTTAAAATATTTTAGATAATATAATATTGTAAATATGTGATAAAAATTTCAAGTTATACTGATCATATGAGCTAAAGAAAATTAATAAATTTAATAAAAAATTAAAAATATATCATCTGCACTGACGTAGCAAGTTAATTCAGATTAACCTAAGGAAATATATAAAAAACTACTTAATTCAGATTAATATTCAGTCTAAACTGACCAAACCGGTTAATGGTAACCCCTAACAAAAACTAAGGAAATTTGTGAAGGACGAGAACCCACCTGTCCCACAACCCGAAGAACAAAGTGCGATAATTGAAATCCACGTGGCATGCAAAAGGACAAGTGAGTTACCGATAACCCGGAAGATAATCTTAAAAAGGTGAAAATGCACGAGCCGAGAGGCAAAAACTTGGACGAATTCAAAAAAGCATTGATGGTGGGTCAAACCTGGAAGCACAAAGTCAACTATGGGTGCTTCTTCTGCCATGGAAATCTGCAACTTCATCCGACACAACCTCTGAATTCTCCCCACTTTTCAGGATCGCTGTTTCGCCGCGCCGGCTCTTTTGGTTTTCTTCAGAAAGCATTAGAATCCCGACCCCGACAGTCAGAGCGGTCTTCGTTTCGTACTCCAAAAACAAGCACATAAAAATAACAAAATCGAGCATCAACATTAGTCTTTTAGCACGTGTGTGGCTTAACGTACGCCTCTGCACCTTTGACTTTGACCTGTGGAGGGTATTATGGTCATTCGTAAGCTAATTTTGATAGAGATGAACTCGCGAGTTGAGGGGAAGATTATCGGTAATTTCTTTGATGGGCTTGATTATTGAGAATGAGTTTGCTTGACTATGTGTGTACGGTGGTTCGCTCATCCGGCTCCGTTCCAAGTTTAGTCGTCTGGAGCGATTTCTGAGCATGAGATTTCTCGAACGAGGTGGGTTTTTGGAAAAATACTTTACGGTGCCTTTTAAGTTTTCTGTCTTGCGGCATCGTTTTTGTCTGCCTGGATTTTTTCAAGCGTCGTTGAAAATGGGTTGATTGTGAAAAGTCCTATTGGTGCCTTATCTCGTTGATTTTTGTTCTTATTTGTGAAATTTGTCCTGTGTTTTATGGCTGATGCTGGAAGTTTCTCCCTTACTCATTTTCGAACTGATTACCGATTGGATTTGTCTATTCCTCTGGCTCTGTGTTGATTCTGTGTTGCTCGAAAACAAACCTTGTGTGTTCGTTTTTTTAGGGTTAAAATAAAAATGGACCAAATCTATCTCTGTTTCTCAAATAGCAATATATCTTTTTCGTAGAAGTTGTAAAGATAAATCATCATGTTCGTCTTTTATATAATTTAATGCTTTTAAAATTCTGTTTAGTAACAAATGAAAAGTTAGTGGAAGTTGATAAAATATGAGAGTATAAATAGAAGTAGGTAGAAATAAGGAGAGATTAATGAAGGAAAATAGTATGTAAGTGGAGGTGAGAGTCTTCCAAGTCTCTGTGTGGTATTTGGGTAATGATATTGCTACTCTTGAAGATCATGCTACTCGTGTTATACTATTTATAACTTTGGGTGATGTTTCTTGTGTCCCGTTCCCAGAGGCTGGAGCATAAGCAAATGAACTAAGAATTTGTTATTTGTAATCTACCAGTTGATCTTTATGCATTTCTCTTTTATAAATATCATATTCAAACCTTGTTTCTGTTTATTTTATTTTTGTTTCACCTTATGCGAAGATTTAAAGACATTGAGCTTAGTGGTAGACTCAAATCTCCTTTTAGTTTTCTTGCGCTTCTGATGCTAATTTTAATCTTCGCAGTTTATGTTCAATAACCCATCCTCGTGGCAGGGTCATCTCATTTCGTAGCGAGTCATGAATCACTAGCATCAATTCCTAGTTTTGGGTGTTGTTTCGATGTCGCTTATTTCTCAAAACTGGCTATTAAGTTTCTATTCTTCTAGGACTCTTAAATAATATTGTTAAAAAGACACTGTTGAGTAAAAAGCATAAGATATTATTCAAGCTTTAAAGTTTTATTATTTCTGATGAAGTTTCATTTGAAATACAGAGAAGAGAACCATCCAGTGTTCGGCTACCTGTCCCTGTTTCGAAACATCATGGTAATGTGCTTCCATTTTTCAATTCCATCTTTGGGTTGTTGCTGAAAAACAAATAAGCGTAACAATGTCAAATCGACTGTATTATCAGCCAATGCAAGAAGTAGATTCTTATTGTTTACCCTCGGGATCTGGAAAAAAGAGGCCCTACCTCAGTAGGCCGAATGTTGATACTAGTTACTGCACTTTGGAATCATCTATTTCTATTTCCTCGAATGGACACCAAAAGTCGCTCAGACACTCGTACTCGCGCTCCACCGATAAGCGTTATTTGCAAGACGACACGCATGGCTCTCCGATCAGCGGCTCCTGCATAACCGACAATGTAAATGAACTGAAGCACAAATTACTAGCATTGGAAAATGTGATGATGGGCTCCGACTTTGACGCCAATGACAATCCCAATCCTGTAAGCTGGGGACAAATTTTGGACTCGATTTCTCGAGGGGATCTAAGAAAGGTTCTCATCTCTTGTGCCAAAGCAGTGTCGGATAATGACTCGGTATTGGCTCAGTGGTTAATGGACCAACTTCGGAATATGGTATCTGTTTCTGGCGAACCGATGCAAAGGCTGGGTGCGTATATGTTGGAAGGGCTTGTTGCTCGATTATCGTCCTCGGATAGTTGCGTTTACAAAGCTTTGATGGTTAGAGAACCAGCAAGTGAAGAGCTTTTTTCTTACATGCATACACTGTACGAGGCTTGTCCGTACTTGAAATTCGGATACATGTCTGCAAATGGTGCAATTGCAGAAGCCATGAAAGATGAAGACAGAGTTCACATAATAGATTTCAAAATAGCTCAAGGAAGTCAATGGATCACGCTCATTCGAGCCTTTGCAGCTCGCCCAGGTGGACCGCCCCACATTAAAATAACTGGTAATGATAAAACCGTCATACAGCTCGAAATCCGGGTTAAAATTTTTAAATTTTCTTGTTCATGCAATTTGTGTAACAGGGATTGATGATTCCGTGTCGGCCTATGCACGAGGAGGAGGACATCATATAGTTGGAAAACTCCTTTCGAAGCTAGCAAAGGCATTCAAAGTTCCGTTTGAATTTTGTGCGGCAGCTATGACCGGTCAAGAAGTTCGGTTCGAAAATCTCGATGTTCGACCCGGCGAGGCCATTGCCGTGAATTTTGCTTTTATTCTTCACCACATGCCGGATGAGAGTGTAAGCACGGAGAATCACAGGGACAAGCTATTAAGACTGGCTAAGAGCCTATCTCCAAAGGTAGTTACACTTGTAGAGCAAGAATCGAACACAAATACAGCCACTTTCTGTGCTCGATTTGGCGAGGCTCTCGATTACTATAATGCTATGATCGAGTCGATCGATGCAACTCTTCCTAGAGATCACAAGGACAGAATCCACATAGAGCAACACTGCCTAGCCCGAGAAGTGGTTAATATGATAGCTTGTGAAGGGCCGGAAAGAGTCGAAAGACACGAGCTTCTCGGGAAATGGAGTTCGCGTTTTAAGATGGCGGGATTTTCTCCATATCCTTTGAGCTCTTTGGTCAATTCGACTATTAAAACACTGTTGGAGAACTACTGTAATAAATATAGAGTTGAGGAGAGGGAAGCGGCTCTTTTTCTCGGTTGGATGGACCGAGATCTGGTTGTTTCTTCGGCGTGGAAATGAGATCGAGAATTTGAGTAAAAACATATCTGATCCGCTTTTTTTAATTCAGTTGCTCTAAATCTTTTGAAGAGATTTTGATTTAAATGATGACGAAGCAATGGACCTGATGAATCTTCATTAACAAACTGTTCTTGCATGTTGACATAATTGTAAGAATTACACCAACCAGGATCATTTGAGGAAAACAAACCAGCTGCACCCTAACTTGGGAGTGGGCAAAACCAAACTGGGCTCGTCGATTTTTGTACGATTTCAGTTGCGATTCTTGAAAAAATTGTAATTCACGATTTAGTTTTGGTTTTTATAAGTAAAAAATTGTGAACTCCGAACTGGAACATGATCATTCCAACACGCTCAAGACATCAAAGTTAGACTCTCGAGAACTAAACATAACACTTTTTGAGAATTAAATGATGATACAATATGAGAAAATCATGGCAGCTAAATCTATCATGGTCGTAGTATAAGGCAGCTAAATACAGTATCATGATCGAAGTATAATTACAAGTACATTAATATCACCAAACAAAAACTTAGGAGTGATTCCAGAATAAGAAGGTCGATTATGTAATCACCGAACAGGTAGCAACAATTACGTTTTTGTGTCATTATCAGCAACATTGCACCATCGTCCATCTATCTCTCAACACACGTACGCGGGAGCGCACAAGCACAAATACGTATATCGATCTATTTGTTCATCAATCATAACGGGTGCATTCCCATGCAAATGTAAACTAAATGTTAGCGAACGATGTAAAATCGGGAAGAATTAGTAAGCAAGCATTCCGGTCCATAAAATATTGAACTAATTTTTGTGGTCTANAATCAAATGTCATAAAGCTAAGATATGTACTCTTACTATAACAAATTGGTTTTAGTAACATTAATAGCACTTAAAGTTTTATAACGATGATTAATTTCAAGGTGATGGTAAAAAAAACAGTGACATCGGGTGGAAACACTAGTACTATTCAAGAATAAATTGATATTTTCTCCACAAATTACACTTTATGCATAAATAACTTTTTAAACCAGCCTTGAAAAATAGGCAATATTTTTGGCTTATGCTTTGTTTGTGCTGCATTATTTAATTGATAAGAAAAAAAGGCTAATAAAAGCTAATGGGCTTGGACCGGTTTCTGTGGGCCATCTTGGTGAGGAATTTGAATTGGGTTTGTAGAACCGGATCAACCAATAATTTTGGTTTGCAATTAATTAGCTTCACCTTTATTAAATAATTTTTTTGTCGAACCGAATTCAAAAGTTACCCATTGAATGAAATTACTTCTGATTATTATATTTTAATCAAACCGAAACCAAATCAAATCTTCTAATTCAGTTCAATTCGGTTCGGGTCATGCGCAAACCAAAGCATGCCCGCCCTTAAAATAAAATTAATAAAGGGAAATGATTGAATGGTGAGACAATGGCTAAGAATAGTAAATATATATTTCAAATTTACACAAAAAATGAAATATAATATATTTCTTTGTTTTCATCACCGCTACTACATCCAACTGCAGCCCAGGAGAAGCAATGCAATCTAAATCTTAATCCACCACTATTCAAACTGAAAATCAAATAAATAACCTTTAATTAGAAATTGAAATGACATATGAATAATTTCACGTTACTATGTTTTAATATTTTATATTTACCTCGTTAAAATACATATTCGCTTATCACAACATTTGAAGAAATTATTCATAATCGATTATATTAAATACACTAATTGGCTAATTATTATTTTGTGATAGGGTGCTCGTTAAACTTATGGTATCATTCAAGATACGATTGAAGACATTTAACCTTCGACGTATCCACTATAATTTGCTTCATAGTTCAAAGAATAAATTAGTTTTCACCCTTTAATATGTTAAATACAACTTAATTATCCCAAGATATGACACTTAGCATATATTTCAAGACGATAGATGAAAAGAAAAAAATAATGAATTTACCATTATACCCTTTTTATGAAATATACTTTGAGAGTTATTTTTTTTATTTTACTTTCTTATTGAACGGTTGACGTATTAAACTATAATTATTCAATAAATAGTATATAATTAATTATATTTTAATTAGACTAATCAATAATTATTAAGTGAGTGCATACTATGCGAAAGAAAAAAAGTTAAACATAATATTATTTAAAAAAAAAAGGACAATAATTATGACAGTTGTACAAAGATTGAAAATAATAAGTTGGAGTAGAAAAAGTAGTCGAAATCAACGGCAAGATTAGACAATATGAGTCCGGGCTTACTTCATGTCTCATGATATGGGCTGAGTCTGCATGCAAGAGAAAAATGAGAAGAAATCCTTGTTACTTGGCTATATTTTATCCAAGCACTATAGCTTCTCGTATGGGAAAATAATGGGTAGAAGTCAAAAACTGAAATTGTGAAGAAATCAATGCTTGAAATTAGCATCAGAAACAATGGCGACTTTTATTTTATTTTTAAAAATGGATTTAAAAAATATAAAAAATCTTCTCATCTTACATTTTCAAAGAGCATATATATATTTTCCTTGCACTAGCCATCGCCAACCTTCCCCTTCTTCACGTTCTCTATCTTGAGTTGAGACCATCGGTCTTCTTCTCTGTAATATAACCGTGTATGGATTTTTCCGATTTTTCTTTCGTTACGAAAATTTGCATTTGCTAATCGAATGAAACGCAATTCATAAGAATAAAGCAAAGTTTGGGAGGCCCAAAACAGCAGAGGCGAAAATGGCTTCTGTTCTCGTTCTTGTCGCGCCTGCTCTCAGATCTTAGCTTATTGCTCGATTTGACATTTGGGTTCTCTTTAGCTGGTGGGTTCCCTTTTTCGAATCTCGTTTTTTGTTTTCGATCTTCCGATGATTTGGAGTGTGCATTGGATCTTGATATTTTTATTCTGATTGAAACATTTTTGGGTTTTTCTCAGCTTTGCTTGCTGATCGGTGACAGATTCAAGGATTCCAAATTAAATCGGGATTTTAATTTTTATAGGCTGCCATTTCATATCACAAGGTATAGCTTTGCACTTACGGTTATTCATCCACATTTTATTTCTTTTTTTTATTTTTATATTTCAATCGTTATACAAAATTAATTTCAACTATTGTCCGGCCTTCCTTTTTTGCCTGATGAATTGTTTTAGATGCCAATTTGAATGGGGAAAAGATTGGATCGATTATAGTAATCTGGAATTAGATGTTTTCTCTTTGAAGTTCAAGAGAAGTTGGGTTCTCGTTTTGATTTTAGTTCGACAATTAACAGCGTTTCTAAGCTTTTCAATGATTTAGAACTTCATTTTGGCGTGCACAGAAAATGCAATCTGATAGTGGTAAGTTATTCATCGGAGGAATTTCATGGGACACAGACGAAGAACGTCTCAAGGATTATTTCAATGCATTTGGGGAGGTAGTGGAGGCAGTTATCATGAAGGATCGAGCCACAGGTCGTGCCCGAGGATTCGGTTTCATCGTTTTTGCTGACCCAGCTGTTGCAGACCGAGTTATACAAGAAAAACACAACATAGATGGACGAATGGTAAGTAATATACTGTCAACTTTAACTTGCATCAAAGAACATTTTTCTCATCATACTTGAATGAGCACATTGCAAAATACTTTGCATGACTTTGGTCACAATTACAGACCAAAATCATGCGGTTTGATTGTAGTTTTCGATCTTCAACGTTGTGCTTTTTATCATTAGGTTGAGGCTAAGAAGGCAGTTCCTAGGGAAGACCAGAACATCATGAGTAGAACAAGTGGTAGCATCCAAGGTTCTTCAGGGCCAGCGCGAACAAGAAAGATATTTGTCGGGGGCTTAGCATCGACTGTCACAGAAAGCGATTTCAAGAGACACTTCGATCAGTTCGGGACAATTACAGATGTGGTGGTCATGTATGATCACAACACACAGAGGCCTAGAGGTTTTGGATTCATAACTTACGATTCTGAAGAAGCAGTTGATAGGGTCTTGCTCAAAACATTTCACGAACTGAACGGTAAAATGGTTGAGGTTAAGCGTGCTGTACCGAAAGAGTTATCTCCTGGTCCTAGCCGTAGTCCACTTAGCTACAATTACAGTCCAAGTAGGGTCAGCAACATTCTCACAGGTTATAATGCGCAGGGATATACTCCGAATTTAGCCGGAAACTATAGACTTAGAATGGATGGTAGATTTAGTCCCATTTCTCGTAGTGGCTTTCCTCCGTTTGGATCGAATTATGGAATGGGTGTGAATTTCGAGCCTGGATTGAACCCTGGTTTTGCAGGAAGTACTAATTTTAATAGTAATCTCAACTATGGACGAGGATTGAGTCCGTATTATATGAATAATTCGAGTAGATTTGGCAATCATTTTGGATATGATAATAGCAATGGAGGAAATTCATCTTTCTTTAGCTCAGGATCAAGAAATTTGTGGGGATCAGGAGTACCTAATTATGGTACAAACTCAACTAGCTCAAGTGCACATATCGGATCGGGAAGTGGGACCATCGGAGGAAGCACATTTGCCAATACGGGGGTCAATTGGGGTTCTTCACCATCTTCTGGTCAAGGGGGAGGGCAAAATGCCTTTAACAGCAGCAGAATTCCTGGCTATGGAATACCCGAATCGAGTTATGGTTTGGGAGCTGGAGGATATGGAAGAAACAATGATTCGAATTTCCCGCCAGTTTCATCGTATGCTTCTTCGAATGGTGGTTTTGATGGTAATTTTGCTGAATTTTATAATGGTGGTTCAGCTCATGGTGATCCTACGTGGCAAACATTGAGTTCTGAAAGAGAAGGGATTGCTCCTTTTGGTTATGGACTTGGCAGTGCTTCGTTGGACGTCTCAGCAAGAAATCCTCCTGGCTATGTTGGAGGCTATAGTGTCAATAAGAGACAGTCAAACAGAGGTTAGAACCCTTTGAATTCTACTCTCAGCAGCTTTTTCTTTGATTTTGCATCTATAAAAGTTATAAAATTGTTGTTGAAAGAAGTGTATTCCATGCATCTAAGATGTGTATGATTGGCTAAAATGTTTTAGGCAACACTAAAATACTAAAAATTCTACTGAAGTCGAAATCTAGGAAGGTATGCAGCGAGCTGACTTTGGATTCGAGTCTGAAAGGCACACAGAAAAGCGCCTGATCCAACTTAGAGGAATGGGTCGAATCAGGAAGTGGACTCCCTAGTACCTAAAAAAAAGAACAGCAAAGCTTGTATCTATAGGGGGGCGTGGTTAAAGGAAAGATGAAGAATCAAATCAAATAAAAGAGTTCTCGCTTTCAAATTCTATAAAACCTCTAACTACTCTTTACTCAAGTTTTCAATTAAAACCAAGCAAAACAACATTTCATTGATTCTTTTTTTTTTTTTTAGATTTCTTAGTTCTTTATAAGACCCAAAAAAAAGAAAAAAATTGTTAAATTTTTTAGTAGTCCACTTCCCTTCAAAGGAAAAATACCTTTAATTAGTTAATTAAAAGGAATACCTTGGAATTCATAAGAGATTGACTGGTATACATAGATGAATACTCGACCTTCACTTAGGTAAAATGTATCCAATTGATCAAGTAAACCTTGACTTTGTAGTTCATTACGTTCTTGAGGTGCCTATTCGTTATTTGCTTCATTCTATTCACTGGAAAGGGGAGTGGATGATAAGCTAGCTGTGTTTTTTCTTGTAATGACGGGTAACACTATGGCTTTTAATTAATTCGAGGATTAATATTCAATATTCATTTGGTGGTTTTGGTTGGAAAGTTTAGAAAGTTCGACGCTACTTACATGATTATCGGTATACACATAGTTTGCTTCCTAAATTCTTCAATATCTCATAAGTGCAGAGATAATCTACTTTCATAAGTGATTTTAATCCTTTCAAAATGACAGCAACAAACCATTTTTTGTGATTTCTTTTTATCAAATAACCATTTGAATGATTGATTCATGCGAGATACACTTTTGATCAAAGGAGTTTTCCTAATCCCAACAAATTTGATGTCTGAATTTGAAACTTGCTTGAATTGGATTAAATGGCGAAGAGGACTGATCCTGGGGCTCAATTTGTAGTTAAATGATGAATTCTTCCTGTAAGCCTTGCTTTCTAAGTTTGTCAGTAGTGGAGTGTATTGAAAGGGACATGATATCATATCATGTCCAAATTTGTGGAGCAGGGATAGTTATTTTTCATTTTGGAATTTTTAGTTGAGATGAAAATCCAAGATTACATGTGCACATGCCTAAGGCGTGTGACACAATCGATGTCACATGAATCCCAAAACAACTCTCCAAAATGTATCGATTAAAGTTCTGCAGGCAGGCTGCAATGGTGTTGATTCTCTAGCTTTTACCTTAAAATTTAACTTTTTTTGGTTGGCTAGCTTTGCTAGATTCTGATAAGCCCTTGTTCTTTACTTGTTTCAGGCATCGCAACCTAGAATGATATTATATGATATATTGCTGCAAAAGTAGAAGAATATAATCAATGAAGCCTGGTGAATTGTTGATTCTTTACACCGGCATCAAATATATCGTCGGTATAATCATAAACAAGTTCTGGTTAGAACTAACTTGGAGTGCCGAAAAAATATCACAATTTAGAGGGAGATTCATTTTGTGTTAAGGTTTGAGTTTTTCTATAGATTTTTTTTTTTTAAATGTTTCATATTTGAGTGAGATGTACAATCTGATTACGGGATATAGTCGAGCGTGTTTCATCGCCATCATGCATCGTCTCTTGCATGATGGTGGCTGAAAAGTATAGACTTTTTTATTTTATTAATTTTCGTAGTCGTGATGGTTTATTTCGATCGGTTTTTAGAGCGGATTTGTCTTGAATTTGCTCATGGATTTACATACATTTTTTTGGATTGTTTGCTGGACAGATTGTACTCAGATTTTGTGATGAAGAGCTAGTGTGAAACATTGAGTGGACACCCACATAGGGATCCCATTGAATAATTTCTCTCTTACATTTCTTGTTTCTCTTGATGGTTTTATCTTGTTGACATCTGTTCTTGTGGATTGAGAACATGCTTTGTTAGGGCCTTCCTTGGACACAGACATAATAACGAGTTTAAGTTTATTTTCTTATCATACTTATTGAAGAATCATCACGTGATCTGATCGATTTAAATAATAAATAATTATTTATATATTTATTTATTAAATATATTTAAATTGATGTGATTAAACAATAACACATAAGAATAAGATAGCAAAGACACTCAAAGGTATACAGCCATTTTAGTGTGTTTTATCATTTGTCATGATACATTAAACGACCGGACCCGCAGATTTGCCCACCAAAAGAATCGATTTTTTTGTCTCATTCTTTCAATACTACATTTCACGGGTTTGGTAGTTACTAACCGGGAAAATCGTCAAAAATCATGAGTAAATCAGGCCAAAATTTGTCAAGACCGGCCCAAAACAAGAAAAAACCAACTCATTCCGTATTGGTTTCTGGTTACATCGGTTCGGTTTTGTCATCTTTACAATCAGCTTCCATTAAGGAGATCAGAAACCGTAATGAAAAAAGGAAAAAGTAGAACAAGTTTTCATCCCAAAATCCTTGAATCTCCCCGTTTATGATCTTCATCTTCAGGGTTACCCGTGCACTGTCGTTTACCATGACATAATTCACGTCTGAAATCCTCCTTATTCTGAAGAAACCCACATCCCATCGCCGCCATTAACGGATGGCTGAGAAAAGCAGGAGAGGATCGAAAAAGAAGCACGAAGAACACTGTTTAAATTCCAAAACCCATTTGAATTCTCATGGATTCCCCGGCGATTCCTTTCCACTCCATAGTTTTCCGTCTCTCCGCCGCCAAACGCGCTTTCATCCGCCACCCTCGAATTGTTCCTCATCGCCGGCAACTTTCCGATCGTCGGGAAATCAGATATCCGGCGGCGCCTCGCCTGAGAGAGAAGCTTGGAGAAGAATCCGGAAGCTACTACTATGGCGATTGTCACGGGCGTTAATGGGTGCTAGCTTTAAAGGACAACTTCCATTTCCATGGCGGTCTCTTTCTTCTTTATTTGTGGGGTCTTTCTTTAAGATAAATGGACCGAATTCTGGACAAAGATCGGCGTGTACGAGTTTTTCAAGTACCAAGTTGAGATTTTTGTTTCAATTTGTGTAATTTTGTATTTTAATGGAGGCCCCATTAACAATTTGTCTTGTCTATTCTTATTTTTTTCGAATTTAGCATGAATTCGTCGTCTCTTTCTCTACAATTCTGGTGTTGCAGAGAAGAGAATGGTAGCTTTTTCTACAGGGTAGAAGAGCAGTTCCATTGCTTGCCCCTTGTATTAGAACCGAAATGTAATAAACCGGTTTTGAGGGGTTTGGACAACTGGGTTTGGTCCGGTTTGAAGAGAGTGGCCGGCGTTAAGCTGGATTTTTCAAACAAAGATATCGGTCTATTCTAATATTTTGAGCAATTGTAGGGCGGACAGAGCCTCATCGTCGCTGGTTATGGTCTGGATTTTCCACCTCACAGTTCTGGTTCCGGTTCAAAAACAGCGTTTGAACCGACAATGGGTCAAACAACTGATTCAAGTAAAACCCAACAAAAAGTCGAATAAATCCTGCCCAACTCCATTAGTCCGGTTCTACATCGATTAAGATTTTGGGCTTAGAACCGGGCCCCGTTCTTGCTTCCTCTGTTCTTCTGCAACCTGATTTCATCCGATTGGCCTGTAGAACAGAGGGAAAGTGGGCAAATCCGAATGGAACTTCATTCCTACATTTCTTAATCTGGCCTTTCTACCTTATCTGGTTCAACTCTATCCATATAATTTTCTCTCAACCCACTTCCATTCACAGTACTGGACAAGAAAATGGCCCAAATTCGACAAGAAATGGAGGGCCACAACGAAGAATCAAATCAGAGCCAGTGGAAGATCAGACGAGTCCTCGCAGAGCCGGACATAGCTCTCAACCGAATGTTCAAATTCAATGAGCTAACATTTAATAATAGCTAAACTATGTATCAGTTCGCAAAGATCACGCGGGAAGAAACTGCAAGGGCTCAAAAGTCAAAGAAAATAGCATCCACCCTTTAATTTGATTACTCTAAATTAAGACTAATTAACTTGATTAGGGATTACAAAGCCAATTGACGAAGTTCATTCTGGCAAATGGCAATGGCAGCTGTGTTTAAGCTTCTTTCTAAACCCTGATTGTAGCATACTTGTGAGTTTCGCCATTGCAGTTTCAAAATTTAGTTGAGAAATGGGCAAGAAATGAAAACCCATTGAGCAAGTCTGTGACAAAACAGAAGTTTGGTAGAAAAAAGATCGGCTTTTTGTCAACATTTTCAGTGGAAAATTCAGAGAAGCGGTAAATGGTTTTTCTTAAACTGGGATGATGAGGATGATGCAGAAAGGCCACCTGAAGAAGCCAAGGATAGCGAGAAGAAAGCTTCACAAATAAAATACAACTGGCATTTATTCAAGGAAGAACCCATTTCTGGTTCCTGAAATAACCTTTCAGGTGTAAGCTTTACCTACTCTCCCACCTTTAAATCTCTCAATACCACCTTGGCTCTCTCTCCAAGCTCGTTGTTTAATCAAACCCAACGATACAGTCCGTCTTCTTCTATTCAGCTCCACCGCAGCCCACCGGCTCCGCCATTTTTATCGGTAAGGTCACTTTTCGTCTGCTTACTTCGATTCCAAGTGCTGCCATTGTAAAATTTTGAGGACCATTTCCCATTCTAATGCTCATTTATCTGTATGAGTTTAGTGGGTGGTGTGTTTTTTAGACGAGCCATTCTAGATCTGCGTCTTTGGTAAACAAGTGTAGTTTTAGTTCATACTCAGATCTTTAAGTTATGAAACAAAATGAAGATGCTTTTTGGGTTGTTGTTTTGGTTTAACGCATGAAAATGGAGCTTTCTTCGTTGTAGTTTATCGGGGTATCTAGCATTTTTGAGTTCATGTTTCGAACTGTTCCCTTGCATTTCGTGTATTTTTTTTGTAATCTTTTGAATATTGCAGTAGATCTGGTTTTGTGCCTCTTTGAAACTGTGTGCTAAAAAAGAGAGTTTCCATGAATTGATTCTTGAAAAGCTTGGCTCTTGATCTGTTTATACAATATTTGTTCTGAAAATGAGCACAAAAACATGAATTTGTCTACATCTCTAACCAGATTAGTTTTCCATGTCAATGGCAGACCTTTTTTTATGTGAAATTGTCCATTTTATTACTCCATTGCAGGGAAAAATGGAGTTTTCAATGAGTTTCATGATCAGCACTACAGTTCTACTCTTATCTGCTTCATCATCATCCTCTCAGACCGCCAGTCCTCCTTCAATCACTCCGACCCCATCTCCCGCACCGGCTCCGGCACTGGTCTATGTTAACCTGACCGATTTACTAACCGTGGCCGGCCCATTCCACACTTTCCTAGGCTATCTCGAATCCACGAAAGCCATCGAAACTTTCCAGAACCAAGCAAACGACACAGAAGAAGGATTAACTTTCTTTGTACCAAAAGACAGTGCTTTCTCATCCCTTAAGAAGGTTTCTCTTTCAAATCTTACTCAGGACCAGCTCAAATCTCTAATTCTTTTCCATGGATTGACCCATTACTACTCTCTAGCTGAGTTTAAGAATCTCAGTCGACAGAATCCTATTTCAACGTTCGCCGGAGGGCAATATGGTCTTAATTTCACCGATGAATCCGGCACGATTCACCTGAGCTCCGGTTGGACGAATACCAAAGTGAGTAGTAGTGTGCATTCAACTGATCCTGTTGCTGTTTATCAAATAGATAATGTTCTTCTGCCTGAGGCTATTTTTGGAACCGATATCCCTCCAACTCCGGCACCGGCGCCGGCTCCGGATACTACTCCGGCAGCCGACTCCCCGTCTTCTTCATTCACCGGAGATAACAGCACTTCCCCGAGTTCCTCGCAAAATCATTCATTCTCTACCAAGGTGGCGACCTGGGGAGTTTGGATTCAGCTGGTTTTCACGATTGTTATTGGATCGGTCTTGTTCATTTGAGACATTTGAATTTATTTAAATCTTTGATTACATTATGAGATTGTATTGTTCTTGTCTGGTTCGTTGATATGGATCTATGCATGAGATTAATACGGGTCATTTTGACCATTACATATGGCCAGACGTTTGTTCTTGTTCATTTTTTACACTTTTACAGAAGACATCAGCAAATTCTGACCAAATTTTGAAGAATAAATTTCATTTCATTAACGGGGATTACAGCAAAATTACAGAGCTGCTCACAATCCAAACATGCCCTCATTTGCAGAGTCAGCAACAATTTACAGAACCATCTTCTAATTTACATTTCAAACACCTTCAACATCGCAAGTAACGGTAGGTTTTCTCGAAAATGGAAGGCACATAAGTGAAATAAAAAAATAAAAAAGCATTCTTGACTCAAACATAAATAGATCGATCAACTAGTAAGGGTCGAATTGTTACTCTCATCGAGTTTGACCGAGTTGAGTCTTCTCAATCTCTGGTCAATCTCGGCCATCACAGCAGGTTCCTGCTTTTTTCGTTGTTTCGATATGGTGGTGGTTGTCATTGAACCAATCTTATCGAATGCCACCTGCAGGAGATTCGTCGTTCAAACCTCAAACTAAAACGATGAAAATTTTGAAAACTAGACGAAAAAGATGAAAGGGGAAGCGCAATTTACTGTCAACAATTCGTCAGGGTCGAAGAGGTGATGAGTGGTTTTCTGCAGAATGTTGATGACATCACCGACGTGATGAGTTAGAAGTAACTCCTCTTCGTCCATCTGCGATTGCAAAACACCGCTAAATCCGGCAATAAATTTTTGTTCGATAATTGTTTTATATACTTCAAAGATTCATCCGAGGTACCTTAAAGATTGCCAAAGCTACATGGAATAGAACCTTCGCCCCCTCGAAGAACAGCACGTCCCATACGCGCAGAGTTGTCTGAAAAATAATAACCATTGCTAGCTTAAGACATTTCCAGGACAGAGAGAGTTAGAGAGAGAGATGACCTCCGAAGGTAGGCTCTTAGAAAAGAGGCAGAGGAACCACTCGGTGGCAACAAGGGAGACATCGAACTCTAGCGCTTCAAGATGAGCAGCAATCCTGCATATTCTTTCTGTATATTATAAATCGGCCGATAGATGTCGAGTAGATAAACTAGAAAACGAGCGACAATCATCTACCCCGGACACTTTTTAGTGAGTAAATCTTGGAACACTCTTTGTTCGACATGGCATCCAGATAGGTTAGTCGTATAGCAGTCATTAACCAACACATTCTCTAGAAGCACAGCCAGCATCCAAAACGCGTCTTCTTCTGTTTTCATCACGAGTAGCAACAACGCTGCCACATAGTTCAATCCCTGCACCAGAAACAAAGATAAAAGACGAGAATCGTATCGAGATTTTCCAAGTAAATGAGATAAGCCTCCTCCAATCAGACATAAAATTCAACTACACAAATATGGTTTTGTTATTAACTAAACTAAAAATTTTAGTTTACGATAAAAGAAAAGACGTGCTGGATGAGGAAGAGAAACCTGGCAGTAGCCAACGTCGGAATCACGGAAAGAATATCCAACGAGAACTCGTCTGAGAGCGGAATGACCCTCTGGGGTGTCCAACCACGGGTGACCCGGAAATGTCCGCTGTAAATCCTGCATAATCATTACAAAACATAACTAAGTCATTTAGTTACATGAACTATGAACATCCTCGATTAGCAAATAGTAGTAAACTTCGATTTCTCGGTATGTCAAAATGATAATTTTTGTCTTCCTTTTCAACAATGCATAATAACCGATGTCTAATTACCAGAAATTAGCGACAAAATATGTCAGTTCCAGACAACACTGAAACAATCTACACTAGATGATTCGAAATTTTGATTTGCACCATAAAAAAATCGAGAGATCGATGTTTTTTTCGTATGTAATAACCTTATCGAATTATTACTCACATGATCTATTTGTCTCGTAGCAGGTGTAACCTTCCCTTCGACGGCTTTCAATAAGTCATGATAGTAGCTCTCAGGCACGGTCGACTTCTTCTTTGCAGCCCCGGACAACGAAAACCAGATCTTAGGCCTAAGAACTGGCGGAATCCCTTTCCTTATAAGCTTCTTCAATGTAATAGCATTTGCCAGAACAGATAATTTGAGGGAGGATTTGAGAGCAATTCCTTCAGAGATAGAAGGCTCGAGATACCAATTTGCCCCCTTGTTAGCCTCTAATGCCCACCAAACTCGGCCCTGCTGCCTCACCTTCTCTCTTACTTCGTTTAACACGTTAACATCATCTACATTGCCTTCTACTGTGAATCCATACAGGTCTTGAAATTTCACTGTGAGATTGGCCTTGCGTGAGTAGATGCTTGGCCTTGAAATGGGGATATGAGGGTGTAAATCCAAGGAGAAATCGCTTCTGCTTTGGGTTCCATACATTTCTCGAAGATCGTTGAAGAAAAATGAGGGGAAAGGCTATGTCAAAGAAGGTAAGCGGATTTGTTTTAAGCTTTTTTAAATGTTTATTTGAATCGAAAAAAAGATATAAAACTTGACGAGGGGCTGACAAAATCGGAAATTGACTACGGGAGGAAAATTGGACCTGGTAAAACTCGATCGCCGAGTAAAAGACAGATCTCCAAAAGCATACGTTTCTCACGGAGATGAACGCATAATTTTCAATCCTCAGCCGTTCAAAACAGATTTTGCAAGAAAGAAAAGCTACAAACGAGCTAAATAAATAACAAAATTTACCCCTTTTTTTCTTCCGAGCTCTCGCATCCAGAAACAACAAAAGCTTGAATATTTAAACCCAGAAAACAGATCTTTCTTCAGTTCCGAATACAGAGGAAGAAGAACACAAGTTGCAGAAGAGGGCTTCGTATAGAAACTCAAGATTCAGGATGGGAAGGGACGAAGGTCAGACCGAAAAAAAACGATTTTTCCTTTTTTGGCTAATTCAAAGCTTGAAATAAAGGGTAAAATACAACGGACAGAAGAAGATAATCGATGGCTGGAAGTGATGAGACGGGTTTTCGCTCAGTTATACAAATCAAACCACCATTTGGACAGGCCCTCCATGAATGGGATGGATCCTAAAACTTCCATTTTAAAATTTTTATTTATTTGGTTTGTTTTATTGCGACGACTGGAGTGAGTGCCGGACATGATGTCTAATGTCCGGAGGAAAAGCTTTCAAAATCCTAATTCACCATTTTTCTCGGTTAATAACCACTAATTCCACCATTTTTCCTGTTTTTCAAAGAAAACTAACCTCCTCTTTCAATGAATGTACCAAACTACCCTTAGAAGAAGGTGCATTTGCTTCACGTTAGGGGTTCAGGACTAGAGATTTGGTTGACTCAGGGGACTTGTCGGTAATTTCCAAAACATATAATCGATAATTGGTTATCCTATGTTATAGATGACAGCATTATCAATTATCATTCATTCTCGATCTGAATTGTCTTTCAAGGAAAGTAAAGAAATCTACAGCTTCCGTCCACGCTTCCTGGCATTGCGACGGCGATGATCTCTTATGCAAGAAAAAATAAAGTGAAAATCGAGAGAGAAATTCGTTGTAAAATTGACTGAAGCATGATCCGCACAAAAAAGAAGCTTCTAGAAAAAAAATTAAGGCTTAGAAACACAGACAGATTAGGGTTCGATAATCAGAGTGAGAACCAAATCGAACCGAGCACATCTACTCCGGCATGAAATCAAATAAATGTGGAAAGTAAGGCTTAGAAACACAGACAGATTAGGGGTAGACACAATTTTTGTCAGGCGAGTTTTGTGATGAATCATAATTGAAACCATGAAATACAGATCGATTCCATTTTATTTTGGTCTGATTCTATATTTTAAAAAATTAAAAATATATATTTATAATATTTAAGTTTATATAAGATTTTATTTGATGTTATATCAAATTTTATATAATTTTATATTATTTTTTAGGGAAAAATGCTTTTAATGGCCTGTACTCTGGGGTAAATTACAGATATTAGAACGAACTAAAAAACGTTCAATCCAATACCTTGAACTATGAGGAAAATACGATTTTTATCTTCCGTCAATTATTCCGGTTAATTTTAACATGAATCGACCACGTGCAAAGCACGTTTGTTATTGTTAAAGCATAAGCACGTTTGTTATTGCATAGTTCAAGGTATTTTCACGTTAAACGTGCTTTGCACGTGGTCGATTCAGGTTAAAATTAACCGGAATAATTGACGAAAGATAAAAATCGTATTTTCCTCATAGTTCAAGGTATTGGATTGAACGTTTTTTAGTTCGTTCTAATATCTGTAATTTACCCCATAGTACAGGCCATTAAAAGCATTTTGCCCTATTTTTTATCTATTTTTCAATTTGATTCAGCGAACCCCACATGAAATGACCAACTTTCACGGACCATAGACATTTTGTGCCCTTGCAGCACTTGGGTCATCATAATTCTCGTGATTAATTGTGTCTAGAGTTTTCTAATAATTGAAACTAACCCTAGCTCTTATAATGTCTCACATTGAATTGTTGGCATGGGTCACAATCTTGACACGTGGTCATGATAACCATCTTAAGGTCACACGTATTATGTACGTGGGACCCGCTTCGGGTCCACTTAAATGTAGTGAGACCTACTCTTACCCACTTCTCCACATGGGCCGTAGAGTTCATGGGCCTTACCTGTAATCGATCTGGACGGCATCAAGCTGCTATATTTATTTATTTATTTTCGCAATGTTTTTTTTTATCAAAATAAAAATAAAATTTACCTAATGTATTTGACCTTATGGGAAAAGATAATGAGCACGTGCAAAGGCACGTGTGAAAGGGGGGAATGTTTATTAAAAAAATTGGGAGGAGTTGTGCTCAAAATCCCAAGCAACGCACTCAAAAGTCTTAATCCCAATTCCCCATAATTAATTATAAATTAATTAATCATAATTGAATATTTAATTTCTTAAATGAATAATGGTACTTGCAATTTCAAAGTCAACAAATCAACTGGCTTTGGGCGCAATGCGTGCCGTACAATTTTGAAAGGCCTAGCCCTCTCCCCAACACACCATCTATTTCTACAGCTCAATTAATTTTATTTATAATACTTTTCATTTAATTTAAATATACAACTAATAATACTAGCCCTAGGTCTTGTGATAATATCTTTTGAGCATGGAAGAGAGTTATTTTTTTAAGCATCTCCGTCGATCGATTTTAATAGTTGAGCTTCCCCGGGATTGAACTCGTTCATTTGTTGCAACTCAAAATTAGAAACTAGGTGTTCTTCTCAGTCGCGCTTAATTAAGACTGGGTACCTGATTACTTCGAGATAAATGTCAATCTTGTTCGGAAAACTTAGAACTAATGTCGCGCACTATTGGCGAAATAAATGAATTATATGTTTGCTCATGATATAAAGAACGATGAACTAGAATGAATATTTGTAATGGTAGCAATGTAGAGAGAGAAAGAGACGTGGAGTTGTGATTTGACCATTATAATCAGTAATCTATGTGAGAGAGAAGAACAAAGTCTTAAGTAGAATAACAAAGATGATTGGTTGATAAATGCCTGGCCTTCCCATGTACGCCGGTAAGGATTCTCCGGTGAACTACACGCCGGAAAAGTTCTCCTTTTTGTCGTCCTCAGCAGCGAAAACTCAGTCTGATATCCATGAGCAGAAAGGTGGCAGAACGATTTTCGGATTCTTCAAAGAAGTCCGTCTGGAATGAAGATCTGCTCTTCTTCTTCTTCTTCTTCTCCATCGCATCTTCCCAAAACAAGCGATAAAGTTTCGAAAGAACTGAAATAATCAAAGCCAAAGAAGAGAATTTAAAAGGGTTTTTCCATAACCCTAGAGAGAGAGAGAGAGGTGTTCCCAAGAAGATGACGAGGGTTTCCCGTTGATGCTGTTTTCAAAGGGTTAGAGATGAAGTTTTCATAAAAAGTGGGACCAAAAAGACAAACAACAGTCAACCATTTCACAACCTAATTCACTCTCTTCTTCCTTTTTCTCAATATCAACAATCAATTTACCCATTTTATCAAATCATTCATCGCCTCATCTCGACCGGTGCACCAGCTCGTATCGGCAAGTTAATAAATTCAAGACATTTAAATTCAACACTCGGGATAAATATGTGAGGTTGAGATCGACGAGTTTGGTCGCGGTACTTGACCTAAAACGGATAATGTTTTGTTGGGGAAGTGTAGTTTCACGTCTTAAATTAAGGGTAAGTTAGCAACGAAAAGTAGATTATAAATAGTTTGGACTGGTAGATTAAGAATTGGATGAGAACATTAGTTGGTATATTTTATTTTTGGTTCGGTTCGAAGAACGAATCGAGGTTTCTGATTTTATTTTGTTCGATTCAAACTTCAAATAAACCAGACTGGGGTTCTAATTTGAAAGCCGGGAAAGTACAAAATCATATCCATAATCAACTCAAGCTAACCTAAATGGGACAAATCAAATTAGGCTCAATTTCAATTTAGTTATACTCTATATCATGCTCAAACCACACTAGACAGATCCCACCTGGTAAAAATATAAATTAAGAGTAATGTCAATATTACTTTATTATTTTGTTTTTTATTATATATTTTAATATGTCAAATTGTAATTACTTTATTTAAAATATAATTAATATATTAAAATATAAATAATTATTTATTATAAGAGACTCATGAATTTTAATGAAAAAATTACCAGAGAAAAGCAGATGGCTCAAGAAAACAATATCAAGGCAAACTCAAACCGTTCTAACTTATCAACGCTTGCTAATCTTGGGTTTTAGCTAGAATTTTTCCGTTTAGTATCAGTGCTTGCACGACTTTGTTCTTTGATAAAGCCAAAAACGCTTAAAACCAACTTTTAAGCCATCACCGTAAGGGTGGGCGCGGGTCAATTCGAGTCGGGTCAGGGAAAATTTTGACCCGACCCGAACCCGATAGGGGAAAAAAAGTTGACCCGATAACGACCCGACTCGATAAGGGAAAATCTTGACCCGACTCACTCCTTATCGGGTCTTTATCGGGTCCTTATCGGGTCAACGACCGTTAAAAAAAATTCAACATAATCTTCCCTAAAATTTCATCTAATCCCACCTAAAAACAATCAATTCAATATATTTAAATAATCATCCATATTCTAATCAAAATACATCTACAACTAACTAATCTAATTGTCATCTCAACAATCATAAATCTAACCATTAAATAACAATTTAAAAATACAGAAAATGTGTAACTGTTTAATCCATAATACATCTCAACTACTCAATAATCATTAGCAATTCTTCTACTGTTAAATCTTGATATTTTCTATCGGTTTACGCCCTTGACCAATTCCAAGGGTAAAAGGATAAATTCACGAGGGATAGACAAAACAGGTGGCAGATTACTATACGCTGTCAATATTGTAGGCGGAAGTCCCGGTTGGTCATTCAATAAGGATATGATACGTCAGCTACGCATAGCCACGTAACGCAAAAGCCTTGAAGGCAATTCGAACACGTGTCTTTTTGTTTCCAAAAATACCCTTATCCAAACCTTTTTTTAGTTATAACAACAGTATTTGTCGAATTTCAAAACAAATAAACTAAAACAGCCAATGAGGAAAAAGTGGGTTTCTCTCTCCTCGGTCTCCAGCCCCCTCTCTCTCTAAACGCGGTCGACGAAAGATCATTCAAAGTCTCGATTTTTATTTTCACCCACTATTCGGATGGCAAAACCGGTTTGATTTGGAGATTTGCCAAGATTTGTTCACCTGATTTTGTTCCCACCCACCATAGACGGCGTATCATTTTCTTCCAAAATTCCCGAGTTTTTTGGCTCACTCTTGTTTGGCTTACCCTGAGCGAAATCGAAGAACAGTCCACCCTTGAATTCGTTTTGACTTCCGATTTCTTGGTTCATCGTCCGAATTTCAGTAACATAATCGGATCTGAGCGAAACCTGCCGCGCCGCTTGAGAGTTTTCGCCGGTTCGTCACCGGCGGCTCCTGAGCCAAAAATCGGATCTGATGGAGAATCGTGAGTGAATAGAAAAATCTGCGGCGGAGGAGAGGATTTCGAGGTAGAGAATGGAGATCTCTATGGAAATGATTTCGACCAAAGCTCAGGACGAAGAAGAAGAAGAAAGGGAAAGGAAGAGAATGCAATTATATGCGGGTCAAGCGGGTCAACCAAAACAGACCCGCTAACGACCCGCAAACTTTCAATTTTTTAAAGTGTTAACCCGTTATCCGACTCGTTACGACCCGTTAACTTGCGGGTCGGGTCGGTGCGGGTTTGCCCACCCCTAATCACCGTAGCTTTCAACGATGTGGGACACATACATACTAGGTTGTTACTTGTTAGTGTTATAAATGGAACACTCACATTTCTTCTAATATGGGGGTGTGGACAAAATATCAAAAAATACAAAAAATTCATGAATAAATCATCTGCAAAGAAGTTCAAGTAGTAGCCAGTAGGGTTTGAAAACTGAAGCAAAAGCAACTAATTTTTCAACGTATTTTAATGACATATTGGTGGCTCAAAGCCTTTGTCTTTCCCTGTAAAAACTAGAGCCATCTCTCTCAATCCATCAATGGCAGAACTCTAAGCAATATAGGCTCAAAAAAGTAAGCAACAAGAACAAATAACTCTAAATCCTGAACAAAAGTTAGGGTAGATCAAGGAATATGCTGCAATTCAGGACATTATAATTCTATAAAAAGTGAAGTCGTTCATAACCAATTCCACAAAAAAACTGCAGATAATCATGACGAGCCGATAATTAAGGATCGTGTATATCGATACCTAGATCTTATCGATATCTTCATCCTCAAACTCGATGTAATCTTCGCCCCCAGCCTCGTCCTCGTCGTCGATCCCACCAGCAATCCCCTCGTTGAGACGAGTATTATCAGGAAGCTCCCCATAAGCCTTCAAAAGCCGAGCCTCATCGGGCATGTATTTGAGGATTACATCGGCTTTATCGTCCTGATAATCACGAAGGCCGACGAGAATTATATCACCGGCTGCAATCCACACCTTTTTGTGCATTTTTCCTCGGATGTGGCAGAGTCTTTTTGTACCGTCGATGCACATTGCTTCGCATCGGCCATTACCCAACATTCGGAGAACTTGGGCGTACTCCTGTCCGTCTTCCTTGAACACGAGCTCACGTTTCTCATCGTCTGCTTCGTTCTTTCCCCTCTTCCTGTTCTTTCCTCCCTTACCTTTGTTCTTAGGCATGGTTAGTTAGTTCTGATATTAAAAAACAGATTCAGTGTTAAATAAGGATTGGATTAACCCATATAAAATCCAACAGAAAGTACCAAAGAAGAGATTGATCTGGCCAGCTCAAATTTATCCTGAATCTGGATTTTTTTTTAGAGCTCAATCCACCGAAAGTGCAAAGATTATCAGAATCAATAAACAAAAAGGCGATAATTAACCAAAAATCGTTATACTATCAGATTCACGAGAAAGAAACAAACGATTCTTCATCGTTTTTCTTTAATTTCTACAATCGACATTTGTTAAGAATCCGAAGAACTAAAAAAGTAATGAGTATCTGCCGGCAAAACAACTGAAATCAACAAATTCTCTGCCTTCTTCCTTCCCCGTCGTTATATGCAGTATAAAAAGGAAAGATGATTCACAAAAACCAAATGAACGATTGATCAGGTAAAGCAAAGCTAATAGCTAGAATTTTCATCGCCATAAGCAACAATAAAAGCATCATCAAATCCAAATTAGGCAAAAAAATACAACATCCATACCTTTGAGCGAAAGAGTCTTTCAAAGAAGATGGCGGAAAATCAACCGAAATCTACGAGAATTTTCGAACCCTACTTCTGCCTTTGCCTGGTTGTAACAAAAAGGTTACGTCCAACTTTAGCCAAGCGGTAGAGTTCTGTTGCTTTATAAATAAGCTAGCTTTGGACAACTGATACCCCACATAGCTCATTCCAACGCGGCCCAAACTCGGCCCCATGCTCTCAAATAATCCCACATTTAATCAAACGGATAGGTTAGTTATTCTTAGCATTGTTGCGTTGATAATGGGTTCTTGAAAAACGATAATTTTGTGTTCTGGTTTTGAAAAATGGTTTCTAAGAACCAAACTTAAATAATTTGATATGGGACTCTTAAAGGCCGAGTTTTTATTCTGGTTTGTTCGACATCAGCTCAAATGCGATAAAGGACAAACCGACTCACATTGGCGGAGGCCATGACTTGGTATCATGAGAAATTAACAAATAAAAATTGGATCTTTGAGGTCGTGAGTTATAAAGAAAGAGATTAACAGACACTGGTATTTCTGTCGAAGACAATTTAAAGTGAATCGATCATTGGAGGCATTCTTAATCTCACACGGAGTCTTTGCGTCTTGGTTGTCCAACTCCATGGCGACCAAAATTTTCTTGCCTCTGCTCTTCTCCTTGCTCGTTTCTTGTCATGCCCTTCTCTATTCTACAGATGAGGCCTTCACATCCGTCGATATTTCGCAAAAAGGTCTCGATTTTATCAAGGACCTGCTAATAGACAAGGCAATTTCTTCGATGATTCCTCTCCATTTGCCCAAAATCGAAAGGACTTTGAAAATCCCTTTTCTGGGCAACGTTCGAGTTGTTCTCTCGAATGCTACGATTTACCAAATAAACGTTACTTCCTCGTTTGTTAAGCCGGGCGATTCAGGAGTTGCTATCATTACTTCAGGCACTACTTGCAATTTGAGCATGAACTGGTATTATTCTTATAATACTTGGATTCTCCCAGTTGAGATTTCGGATAAGGGATCTGCTTCTGTTCAGGTATAGCTTTATATCTGATCTTTTTCTTTCCCTTAATTAGAGTTATCTACGACTTGTCTTGATAGAAACTTGGGACATTGAAGCTATTTCTTTCCGAGTGAATAAATTACTGTATGTGTTGTAGGTTGGAGCTTGTTTGCATGTCAAACTTTCAGTTAAATTTGCCTCTGGTTTAGGGTTTATAAGCTTTTTGTTATGTATGTGATGATTTGAATGTGATAGTAGAGACTCAACGAGACTTAAATTCATATTTGTCCAATTTTTGTCTGTTTTATGAGAATTAACTTCCACTCAGATTTTTCTTTTTTGCATACGAATTCTGGACAACATTTTTTGCAAAACCACATTTATTTTCCTGCTTATATTTTGGTAACGCTGTTAGCAAAGATAATTTGACGATTGCTGTTTCTCCGCAAGGTCGAAGGCATGGAAGTTGGGCTAACATTCGACATGAAAATGCAAGACGGGACATTGAAGCTATTTCTTTCCGAGTGTGGCTGTTTTGTTCGAGACATTTCCATTACAATGGATGGTGGAGCATCTTGGCTTTACCAAGGGTACAAATATTTACATCCTATAAAATTGAATTTGATCATAAGCAACGGAATTAGTTACTTTTTACGAACTGTGATTACTTTATGACAAGAACTTTGCTCTCTGTTAGGATGATAGATGCATTTCAAGCCCAAATAGCATCAGCCGTCGAAAATTCAATCTCGAAGAATCTTGCAGAAGGGATCTCAAAGCTCGATTCATATTTGCAATCTCTCCCGAAGGAAATCCCCGTCGATGACTTGGCTTCTGTGAATGTAACTTTTGTGAGCGACCCTTTGCTGACTAACTCTTCGATTGGATTCGAGATCAATGGCTTATTTACAACTGAAGAAAATTTATCATTCCATGCCTTCCACCATGGAAATTTGCCCCTACTTTCGTGCACCGGTCAATCAAAAATGCTCGGTATATCATTAAACGAAGAAGTATTTAACTCTGCGTCCGCGTTATACTACGATGTACACTACTATACACAATCTACCCATTCCCCTTCTTTAGAAACTTTCTTCAACTTTATCATTATCTTCAAATTTTTTTTGTTCTTAGGCGACGTTTATGCAATGGGTTGTGGATAAAATACCAGATCAATCGCTGTTAAATACGGCAGGATGGAGATTTATAATTCCCCAACTGTACAAGAAATACCCGAATGATGACATGGATTTGAATATCTCTTTATCTTCTCCTCCAGTCATAAAGATTTCCGACCGTAGCATTGACTCCACGGTGAATTTAGACATAATAATTGATGTCTTGGAAGGAGGTGAAGTAGTGCCAGTGGCGTGCATCTCATTGGTAAGCTTATTGTGGGAAGGTTTTAAAGTCCCGTGATTGGTCGTATTTCTTGACAATGTCTACTTTTTTCCTTTTTTTGTGCTTCCCATTTTTATTTTTTCTTATTATATAGTTGTATATGTAGTTATGTTAGAGTTTGGTGACCCGAGATCTATTTGAGTCGAGCTGATGAAATCATATTATGGATCTATATTTTAAGAATCATCTTTCTGTTATAAATATAAGATTATGGATCTTTCATCTTTCTGTTCTAAGTATAAGATTAACTTTCCGGAAGATTTTTCCATGTGATTTCTATTTCAGTTTGGTATGCGATTTTTAACAAGTTACATATATCCTTGTTAGATCCGGCTTTTATGTAGAGGTAAAGTTTGTTGTATGTTCATGATGATTAGCATCGAAACCCAATACTTGTTGTTTCTGCAGTCCAAACAGAGGAATATAATTGTATTGAACCATCAATTTTGCTGAAAACTCACATAAAGTCGGTGTCATCTCATTCCACCATGGGATTTGCCGATAAATTGTCTGGCTAGCGAAAGCTTCAGGGCACCTTAGTGTTTACCCGAGCTTAACGAATGGAAATTTCAATATTTTATAATTCTATTTGCTGAATTCTAGACTGATTCCTGTGTAAATTATGAAAGAACATGACATGCATTTTTTCTTCTTTCAGGAAATTCGCGCCACTGGCACGGTTAAAATTGTGGGAAATAATCTGGCAGGCAGTGTGAAATTGGATGATTTTTCGATGTCGCTCAAGTGGAGCAACATCGGAAACCTCAGAATGTATCTAATTCAGGTTAGTGTCGCATCCTATTCGAAGCTAAACTGCATAAGGATCGCTTCACAATTTTGAGATTTTTGCTGTGACACTGCATAAACTATTTCTTCTTCTTTTTTCCATATTTTGAGGTCTATTCATTTTTGGACTTAGTTTGAGAGGTCTGGGGATAAATGTTTTTTCTTGTCAAATTGAGTGTTTCAAGCGACAGATGTCGGTTCAGAACCCAGATGACAGGTCACATGTCTGTCATATATCCTTCGGTTTCGGTCTCCGCACTTGTTCGCTCACATCCTCGGAAGCCTGGAAACCGAAATCGAAGAAAAATATAACAGTTATGCAACCTTTGATAATTTTGCAAACAAGATCGGAAAATTGTTGTCACATTTATCAACTTATTGCTAGTTCTATTTCAAAAGGGTTAATGTGTCCTAACTTTGCAGCCGGTAATTCGAACCGTTGTTCAAACCGTGGTCTTACCATATGCAAATCAACATCTTGGAAAAGGGTTTCCGTTGCCCGTCGTTCACGGTTTCACCCTCCAGAACGGTCAAATTGTTTGCTCGGACTCGACAATCATCGTCTGCAGCGATGTTCTAGTTACAGATACGGTATCTCTCAACGACTTTCTCTTGTTTAGATCGAGTTTCTGATGAAATGGCAATAATTTAAAGAAATTGTATGTCTAATTTGATTGTACAGTAGTTGTATCATCCATAAGAATTGCAAGTAATGCTTGCAAAAATGCCAAATCAAATTGTTCAAACGTTACGAGCACAAATACGATTACATCCAATAACAATATAGGTGATTATAAACTCAAATTGAATTATCAATATCCAATAGCTTAATCGAATTTGAAGTATACTATAAATTATCAAGTTATTGTACGCAAATAATGCCCCAAATTTAGAAACTTCATCGGTTAAGTCAAGAATCACAATTTTGATGCGTGATCTTATAGTTGAAAAATCATATCCAATATTTAAAAACTGCGAAAATCACTGACAAAACATGACACTCTGATATTATGCAGTTTTACCCAAAAACCGAACAAGAGAGTAAATCCGCATTTTCTCAGAATTTTCCAGTATATGCATAACCGGGTACATATAATTTGAGAACTCCAAAGTCTTGAAAAATGCATGTTTACTTCTGATGAAATGACTTTGATTCACAATTTAAGACAAAAAACAAGGGAAAGATGCAAGATCCAAAATATTGGCTAAAGATTATAATGATAAAAAAAATGTAACAAGCAATGGTTTATTGTAGATTTGTGAAAGGCGCCAATGACAGGCGGTGCTAGCAGAGACTATGTAACCATTCATTCCATTTCACTCGATTCAGGAAGTCTGCAAACCGCCCACTGCCACATATATTCAAAAGAAATTTATCAGAAGCTAATTAATATTATTCATAAATTAACAAAAAAATTGAATAATAATTGAATAAAATGAACTGATATCAGCAAAGATGAAGGGAGACCACATTGTTAATCAGGAATTCTAAACCATAATTTCTAATTCATTAAATGATTATGAGACCACCCATTTAGCTAATAAAACAATCCATCTTGTTTATCACTCCTTATCTATTCTCGTCCTTGCTAAATAAAAAAGAGGGAATAAACTTTTATTAATATATGGAGCCGGTAAAGATATTTTTCCATAGACACTTGTTTTTGCAATGAGAGAGAAAGCCAAAGAGGGATGCTCGATTTGTTTAAATCGATTCATAAAAGAAACCAAAAACATGGAATAAGTAGTTGTATCCACACCAATTAATTCTCCGTCGTCTTTCCATTTGATTACTCATGTACTTGAGTAATCGTTGCATCAATTCATTTAATTACAAAGACATAACAGTTAAGGGTGACCTCATACAGCTTTTATATTTATTGACTCACCAGAGTAAGAACAGAACGAGAAGAACATCCATTGGACCTCTAATATGTGTTAGCTACCTAATTCAAGAAGCAAAAGACACTAGTTAGGAGATGCTACCCATAAACCATTTTTAACCATCATAATGAAAGAAAGAATCAACCAACAATGAACTGTGGCATGTTAATTTCCATAGTTAATAAAGCGCATGGCATGAGTTGCACATTCATCTGGTTACAAAAGCTTTGGTCCTAAGGAAAAGAATAGTATTTGTTTACATTAAGATATGAAATTTACATGAAAAATGGACACATTCCCCTATTGTAGATTAGCCATAATTCTTATAGAGACCTAAATGAGAAAAAATAAAAACTTAGCGTGGGTGGAAATGTTTTAAAATAAAAGAAAGGGGCGACAATGGACATATCAAGATTATAAAATATGGCCAATATGACATGTTGAGAAAGAGACAAATAGGAAGAGCAATGAAGAGTCGCCATGAACAGTTTCTTCAAAACATGAGTTATGAACTGAATTCAGTCCAAGGGATGAGAACTTTTTTAATACTTATTCATAAACAAAACTGGGTGCCTTAAATATAAAGTCATGTTATAAATTTATTAAAACAAGGTGTCAAATACTGACCCAGAAACTAATATATCTCGCATAAGACTTCAATTGCCATAAGTAAGAAACAAATTTTACAACTAAAAGTTTATCACTCCTTCCCTTTATATATTTGGGAAAGAAAAATAGTTGTGGACAAAGAGTAAATAGAGACACAAAAATCCATTAAAAACCAGAGGTCAAAGTGGTAGTCTGGCCTAAGCCAATATTTATCAGCAAGTCAGACGTAGCTAAATCGATTTTAATAAAATATCCCAATTAAACAGTCAAGATACTGTCTCTAGCTTTCAAAGTGATCACATCGAAACAGGACGGGTAAATATAGCAGAAGTGAGGACATATTGGAAATTGAAACAGCAAACTAGGCAGAGTCTTTTGACTCAAACACTGTTGAGGAATAGACAATTGCAAAGAATTCGAGGCGCTCATTCTGTCCCTTTTCTGCTTGCATAAACTATTCTCACCTTTTCTCTAAAATTCCCCCCCATTACCCCTCTATCACATCATTGCTAACAAAATATATTTCTATAATAATTCAGACCTCGGTGGTTAGGGTGGTCTTTCACAAAAGTTAAAACTAGCTAAACTTTTTCATCAACTTATTGCTCATATACGAAGAAACCATATTTCAGGCGACATGCATTAAGGAGTTGAGGTACCTTCTGGAAGCAAGCCATAGCTACTGCGTGAGACGTTAAGCATTGAATTCATCAACGCTGAAGCAGTGACAGTGTGAAAAGGAAGCAAAGACTCCACACAAAAGCTCATCTCAGCGGGACACCTTCAAGTCAACCCAAACAAACTTAACATTGAGGGATAATAATAACATTTTTTAACAAAAATAAATTGTCATCTTATCAATGAATAAACTCAATAAAACATTTAGCTGATAATAGTTCATAAACACTGAAGAGACAGAGATATGTTGAATGATCCAAATAGCCCCCAAAGCTTAGTTAATAAAACTGGGTGTAAAAGTTTATCACCTCTAGTCACCCCTTACAATCCGGTTTACACCAGTGAGAGCCAATGAACAAAATTGTTACAATTGATATCAAACAACCTCTTTCTAGCTAGAAATGCTAAAAGTTCTATCTTTTACCGTCGAAATTTAGGAAGCAGAACAAATAATTAAGAGATTCAACTCCATATTCAGCAAAAGGCGAACTACCTCAAGGTACGCTGAGAAACAGGTTTGTTGACCCCGATACGGAAGGGAGTTCGAGCCGCTTTGGCATCAGAACCGAGGCGAGCAGCGGCACTACGAGCGGCAGTAGAGCACGACCGGGAAACAAATCTTGCGGCGATAGACGCCATTGCAGGGCTAAGATAGCGAAGGATTCTAAAATTTCTGAAACGACTGGCGAGGGCTTTGATTCTAATGGGTTAAACCCTTGTGTAGCGGGCGCTGTTGCAGTACCGACGTGTCGTTTTGTAGCGGCCAACCATGTAGTTGAAAAACCTTCTACAATCAACAACGAGCATTGTTTTCGTTTGTACCACTAATATTATGCAATTCTTTGCCTAAAGTTTTTGCATGTATTTCTCTTCTCCAAAACACTACATAATCGAAAAAAAATGCCATTCTTATATGGGTAATACATTAAACACATTTAAACTTGATTAATCATAATTTGATACGTCAGTGCGTACAATAAGAGAATATCTGTATTACTCTTTAAATATCTGTCTTTAGATCATTCGTATAATCTAATCGTCGTAACGTTCGTTTTTATCTTAAAATTTTAAAACCAGTATTACGTGTCATATTATGTTCACTCCTATCTTTTAATTAACAAAATAGTTGAGACACTTTGATAGTTTAAGGAAAAGACTCTGGGATTTTTAATTATTTTTGAAAATATGAATAAAGACATATTTTAGCCAATTAAAATTATTAATCCATCAATTATGTAAAATTTAGTATAATTGTTTTCTTTATTTCTTAAACAGAAAACTGGTGTATTAATTAAAACATTAAACTATTGAGGCAATAATTGGGTACCTGACCCTTCCGGCGTGCCAAACGCCACCTCTCCGGCTCTCCGCACAGCCAGTTGATTTAACGAAAGCGACACACCCTCTCTCTCCCCCAGTCTCTACCATTAGTGTAGAGAGAGAAAGAAAGTGATCAGATGGGCAACTGGCAGTGTCTGTGACAGTCACCAAAGAGCGTCACCGTCACCTCCCGTGAGTTTTCGCCACGTCAGCTTCGACGGCCTCAAACGTTAGAAAATCACGGTACTTTCTTGGTCCAGTGTGGGACCCACTTCTGTAGTTGATCACGTGGTTGATTGATGTTTTGGAAAGGACTCTTATCATTGGACGGGGCCCACGCTCTACGCTGTCTTACCTATCTGGTTGATGATAGCCATGTGTTATGAGTGGTCCCCACTTTTCTGATCGAAACTGTTAAAAAACCTTTAGTGCACACGTCCACACTCTGTGAACTCCGTTATCTTCCGAGTCTTCTCCTGTTATCTTCTCAATTTTAAAGTTTATAGTAAAAAAATAAGAGTGAGCATGTCAGGGCTAAAATTGAAATTTATGATTTTAATTATATTTTATTTTATATTAAAAAAATTAAATATAATAATAAAAATTTATTTTTATTATATTTGAGTCAAATTTTAAATAATTAAGCGAGTTTATAATCAATTTTAAGACTTATATCAAATTTTATCAGGATTTAAGTCAAGTTTTACTTATTTTAAAACTCTTCAACCTACGGTCATCCTGGTTTCGATTTCATGGTTTTTTACTCCTAAAATTGGAACCGACCATAAATCACGGTTTTTTAAAAATTAGAACCAAGACCGGATATCTACACCATTTCTTGAGCAAATGTTGGTTTATACACCTTCATTTCCTCAGCCGGCTCAATTATCATGTCGACGACTTAAAATTAAGTAAAAATCGACTTAAACTCAATGACGGGCGGTAAAATCTATTCAAAATCACTGTAAGCTCATCTCATATACGACAAATTTGGAAACGAAACGAGACCAAGTTAAAATTGCACTGTATTTCAGCATTAGACGGTTCCAATATTAAGAATCATAGTTCCCGTTTAAGAATGGAACCAGAACAAGACAGACCACCGGTAATAAGATTCAGTAGTTGAAGAATGTAAAAAGTTTCATGAAAAATAAAGTCAAAAGTATTTGAGCTAATCGTGACTGGATTAGCACCATGGATCACGGGTTTTAGCGCTTGCTTGTGATCAGTCAGAGCCTCGAAGAGCTCAATATGGATCGACAGCTTCTTCGTGCACTTTCTGAGTTGTAGATCCGGCAAGTACACAGAGCTGAAACAGGTTAAACGACGCCATTTTAGGCTTTATGCCTGGCTTTTGTCTGCTAGAGTGTGAACATGGGTTTGAATTTTGACCTCCCAAGGCTCAATTTAATCAGCCATTTCTCAATCTGAAACCATCTTGCAAGACCATTTTCACGTGTTATGTTTTATAATTGATGTATTTAGTTCTATGTTTGAGTTCGATTTTCACTAACTTTGTGCGTCGACAACGTTTCAACACGAGTTTTGGTCGTTTCTTCTGCTAGTTTTGGTGAATTGTTTAGGGTTTTTATTGACATTTCAAATTAGGTTTGAGATAGAGTCGCTCGTGGGTTGTGACGTAATGTATGTGAATCGAACTTGTGAGGTTTGATCGAAAATACATAAGAGAGTATACTCAGCTAAGTTAATACAATATCATATGTTTTGCTACGAAGTTTATGTAGCAATTCTTCATCATTATGACCGAAATGATGCGAGTTCTTGCACATGATCATGGTTGAATAATCACATTTCTTGACTATGGATTGATTGCCACATATAAATGCTACGAAAACTAATTGAATAAATACCAAATTAAACCCAAAAGCATGATGTTTTCTTAAACACCTTCTATATTATAAACGACAGAAACAAAAACTTTAAGCTAAAAAATATATATTATAAATAGTTATTTATTATATTTATTATCTCAATTATCGTTTAATAGGTCTTATCAAATTTTGATAAGTTAAACTAATATATATATATATAAACTTTTCTATATACAAAGTGCTTCATCTCATAGCCATGTAGACAAGACTCATCAGCTCCATGTTGATTATTAATAAGCCTGGGAAATTAACGTCTCCTTTCTTGCATTTGTACAAACACAAGATCCAGAAAATTTGGCAGAAGAAAGGGCCAACGCCATGACATGTCGTCAGATTTGTTGGGTGGCTGCAGGGAGAAGGAATCCACCATGGGAGGACCAAGCAAACTCCTGCTACGAACTAGGGTTCATGCAGAAGAACACGATGGGGGTATTTTTGAAATTCCTTGCCGTTGCAGCTCGTCCATCACGCCGTCCAGAGACGGAGGTTTCAGGCCGAGGGGAAGAGGAAGCCATGGCTTCGATAAAACATCTCCAATGGCGGCATCTACGCTCTCTTTCGACTGTTTACACAAAACATAACTGTTTTATCAATGAATATTTATTTGCTTTTTCGTAACAGGAACACGTGAGATCTTATCCAACTTGGCCCATCTATAATATTACGAAGAGTCAAACAAAAATGTGAACAAAATTGAAGTGCAGTAAGGCAATTATTGATTAGGGTTCTTACTGGGTGAAAATCAAATGGCGGTTGATGAGGGGGGGAATGAGGAGATGCAGTCAAGCTGTTTCCATGGCGGTCTACTTTGTACAGTGGATGAGAAGGTATACCAGGAACTAGAGGAGAAGGGAATCTCTGCAATCGTTGTCTCGCCATTAAATAGCTTGAAAATGGAAAAGAGAAGCAATGAAAGAGAACATGAAAAGCTCGAAAATGAAGGAATAGATATCGCTTTATTTACCGTTGTCCCAATCGGCGGTGGAAAACATGGCGGCGCCCCTGAAGTTACTCCATTTTGAACCTACACGCCCACACGGATCCCTCATTTTGAGAGAGAGAGAGCCAGAGAGAGAGAGAGAGAGAGAGAGAGACTTACTCGTTGGTGATGGGGGTGCCAAAAAGGAGTGTTGGTCGGCGGAGGAGAGGTGGACGGTGGCCATAGCGGCGGAGGAAAGGAGGGGGGTAAGTGTTTAGGCCACAAATGCATGGAAGACTGATCGACACTAGGGTGGCCCCAGACGTGTAATGGTCGAAAATGGTGGTGGTGCAGCGGCGGAGGAGGAAAACCGATGGTGGGTACAAGCCATGAGCTAACCATCTCTCTCTTCCCTCCGCCGTCGCCACCACCACCCGCCGCGTACATTTGCCTCCGCTGACCCCACCTCGCCGCCTCCGCCTCCCTTGCCAGCAAATGCTTCCGATGCGACCGGTATTTCTGCCACACCGATTCAATCAATCTCAAATTATCAATTCAAAAACACACAAATTTCGTAAACGGAAATCAAATAAGAAAAAAAACAAAACAGTAGATCGATCTACAGTGAGGTACGAAGAACACTGAAAGAACTGAATTACGTACTTGAAGATGGCTAGCAATATTGTGGCGAGTGAGACATTCAATTCCCATAAGCTCTAGAATCCTAGACGGCACCGCCTTGTCAACCCCCAGTTGCTCCACCGCCTGAACAAATCGCCGGTGAAGCTCCGGCGTCCAATCAACCTACGCAGTTCAAGATCAGAATAAGCAATTTTCGATGGTTTTTCTATCTTTTTTTTTAATAATTTCTATCACCTTAACTTTTCGCCTCCCTTGAGAATTATTCTTCGATTGTAATGAAAATTTCTTGCTTTTAACAGCTTCTCTGGAAGATTCGCACAAGGCGACTCCATCTTCTCTCTTACTCACTATTTCTTCACCCGCGCTCGGACTCGAATGCAACCCAGAAAACGAACCCGAAACCTTCCCTTCGTCGTCTTTATTTGAGTCACCGACGTCGTATTTTTCAGCCGACACCGATGCATTATTTACGTCGGAATCCTCGCCGGCGCTGAGCGAAAATTCGATGAGGATATCTGTGTCCATATCCAAATCCGGCAACACATCTCCGTCGTTGATTCCAACGAAAAGATCATCGAAATCGATACCGTCGAGCAAATTCCCGTTGCCAAAATCGGGAAAATCATCAACCCCCATCGAAAAGTTATCCACAACCTCTCCCTTGTTTTCATCTCTGGCGTTTCCCAAAGAAGACACAGCAAGCATTACAAACTCAGTGAGAGAATCTAAATCAGCTTTACCGAAAATTAGAACAACACAGCAAGCATTACAAACTCGCCGGAAAGTTCTTATTCGCCGACGAAATTGACGGAACTGAGAAATAAAGAGAAGCAGCGATAATGAGTCAGAGAGACGTTAGAGAGAGAGAGAGAGAAGAAAATGGCGATTGGATCTCAACCACGACTCGCAATTAGATCTAGCAGGATTTGTTGTTATGGTTTTTGTTTTGTTTCGAGACTGCAACTTCGAAAACTTCTCTCCAACTTTTTTGTTCCCATTTCTGCAGCTTGTGGATGACCTTTTTCCGCAAGTTTTAAAAATCTTTTCAAAGTGTCCACCGTGAAGCTAAATAATTGTTTTTTCCAAAAGAAAAACAATGGAGGCGTAGAGAGAGAAGGACAGTTCAGAGGGTAGAGAGAGAAGATGAATTCCTCCCCTTTGGATTGACATGTTTATCCTCATTATCAGCAGAAACAGTAAAAAGGAGAGCGATGAGTTAATACTTAATACCATTGATGCAGAAACAGTATTAGGGTTTTTGATGTAATAGTACAGCGCATGTTTTTGAACCAGTTGACTTTTTTCTCTCTTGAATGTCATATACTACAATGTTTTTAATGCATGACAACTTTGCTTTAGTGATTAAATATGCAGATCGATCAATCTTTGTAGCGTGGATTTTGTTTTTTCATGTACTCGGGTTGTCGCATTTACATTTAGTAGTGATTAATTTAACATCTTTATCGTTTTTCAATTCTGATTCAGATACCATATTAAATTGACAGCAATTTTAAAATTTTAAATCATCCTTAGAGTAAAAAATTACATAATCTTTTCATCACATTTCTTTTTGCTAATTTTAATGATTTTATTAAATTAAATTAAAAATTATCAGTCAATGCCTTGAACTTTATTATGATTTTAATAAACTTCGTTAATTTTACTGATGTTATTCAATTTAGTTAACATATTTCTTCAATAAATTGAGCTAAAATCTTAAAATATCATAAATTAATGAAAATTCTTTAAGTTTGATTTTAAATATTGTAAATTAATGATAGTTCTTAATTTATAAGGTTAATTGAGTTAAATAAAAATATAAAACATTCTTAAAGTTAATTAACTTGATAAATACTACTAAATAAATCGGCATACATATTAAAATTAAATAAAAACGTGATAATAAGATGTCTTTTGTTTGAGATATCTATTGCAATACTCTCATTATTCAAGAGATAAATTAAAGATGTTAAGTTAATATATATGTAAATAAATAAATAATCAAAAGATGTGGCTGATAAAATTATGGAAATGATAGGGACAAAATAGATAGATTGAAACAGTAGCCTGTTTTAGGGGAACACATGCACAACCTTAAAATTAATAATGTATTTATACCATAATTTTGGTTTATTTATATTGTTCTATTACATCAACTTTCTTATACATATTTTTGAAATTAAATTATCTCGAATTTATTTCTTTTGAAGCTAAAAAATAAATTTATTTTTCTCTCCCAAGGAATTTTGATTTTAGGAAATTGACGTGGGTATTTTGAGTGATGCGATACTCTGAACAAAAAATACTAGCTAATTTCTATCTAGCGTAGCGATAACTGATTGAGTTCATACGTTATTAACGACGAATAGTCTTGTAAGCGACACAAAAGATTGTGACTATTTATCGTTCAATTTTGTTTGGTTTTAACCCGGTTCTCTAAATTATTATTTTTAATTTGTTTTTAATATGTAATAGGAACAAAAACCAAGTTGCAAGGGTCTTGCAATATTTGTTTCTTCTTAAGAAAATATGATAAATGTCGTTATCAACTATGACCGTTCATTTCGAACTTCCCATTCTTTGATTTAGTTGACTGCAATAATTTTCTTCGTTTTTTAAAATCGGATTAAAATAATAAATATTACTTATGTTTATTCTACTTGTTTGGGGACTAAGGTACTTTAGAAATATAGGTCTGCACGAGCATATTTCAATTGACTCAAAAATAGTAGATTTGGTACAAGAGTCTAGGTTCGACGCATGCGTTGTCCTAGTGTGAGAGTTGTTACCCTCAATGTTGAGGTAGTTCCTTAGGATATCAGGTAAATACTTTTTATCTCTGAGCTGCTGAGTCAACGTGATTTAACCATCTCATATATTATTGAGTTGGAGTTTGAGAGCATGTGGACGAGAAATTTTGCTTTGAGTACAAGGTATTGTAGAAGTCTAGTCTTTGAAGAACTTTGAAGATAAGTTGGATTTGACTTTTGGTCACCATTTTACGAACTCAAGAATTTTTTTTAAAAATAAAGATTCTAAATATATGAATTTAAGTAATAAGTTGTGCAATTGAGACATATTTGGTCCGTTTTATATTGCAAAAACCATAAGGAAAAAGAAATTTAAGGAAAACCTGAGAAGTCAATTGCTCTAGTAATTCTAAAATTCTATGAACTCGAGACGATTTCGAATCCCATGGATTCATGATACATATCCACCTGCGACTCGAGGGAAAACCATGACCTAGTGCAATATCACAGCTACGTAGTGTAACATGTTTTTGTATTTTCTCAATATAATATTGTCTATTTTAAATTTCAGTTCTCATTTATTTATTTTTAATTTTACAGTCCAAAACACATTCTACTACGTAAGAAGAGATCACCACTTATACCACCCAGTCATTCCCTTTTGATTCGAGGACAACTTTAGGGCGTGCCAGTACCATTAAAACAAAAAATACGATCGATAAGCAAGCAATGCGCTTTTTTAACCATACTTATTCAAAACCCTAAAGCGAAAAATACATTCGAGAGCCTCGAGACCTAAATCGATTCGAAAGATGAACTAAATAAAAAATAATGCGAAACATATATTAAGGGTAAGATGATTCTCAAAAACTGGATAAGTTTCACCATCAATGGTCGTGGAAGAACAAGACATACCTGTTCCTAAATGGGTCCTCGATTCAACCATAATTGTAGCTGCTGATGGACAAGATTGTTTTTGAAAATGGAATCCATCTTCTTTCATGCTGTCTCTTTTTTCAAGAGGTCCCCCCATTTTTTCTGACTAAAATACATAATCCAAACTGTGACGCAGAAGTCCTCATCTCTTCAGAAGGCGAAATTCAAAAGGCAAAATTCTTCGTCCGCATGACCTTTACATTCTGGTCCGACAGCATGTGAGGAGGTCAATCACGATGATTCAGTAGCTCAGAGATAAGAGAACTTTACCCGACACCACAAAGAGCAACCTCAATAATTATGCTTCTTTGTTCTCTCAGATAGTGCCTCTTTTCCTGCATTATTGTTGAGTTAAGTAGTTTAGTCGTATAGATAGATTTTCCGGGTTGAAAATGAGTTTTTTTTAAGCATACTTGTTTTCATATTTTCGAAAGCGATAAAAACTGTTCGGTAAAACAACTTTGGAAGCAACTAAATGAGTAATTTGATTCTAGAGTTGTGCACCGTGCTTGAATGATGATTTTTTCCGAACCGCGTACATTCGTGTTCTTCTTGGTTAATTCGGGCATTGGAAGCGAATATATAGTTCGGTCCTAGTCTTTTAATGGTTCGGAAATTTTGAGATTAAATAATAACCCGACCTGCCGACCCTCTATGGGTAACATATATATTGATATTAGATGATGTTTATTTGTTTTTAATAGTTTACATTACTAATTTATTTTATTGCTTGGATCTAACATATCAAAATCCAAATTCGTTGGTCTCAAATATTTATTTGATTACAATAATAAATATTTATTTTGGCTCATTAGTCTCAACTCTATGAGGCTCGCTAGACTCATTATGCTCGGCTTGACGATTCAGGTTATGCTCGGCTCAGCCAATCCTCATTTTTATATTTATTTATTTTTATTTAATATAAATGAGCATTAGCTAATTGAAATATGATTGATAGTTAGCTACTATTAATAAAAAAAATAAAATATGATTGATAATTAGCAATTATTGGAATAGTTGCATGGTGAGCTGACAAATATACAGAGATCCGTCCAGAAAGTCATTTTTTCTAGAGTCAGAACATATCCAATTGATTTTCGGTTTGAGGCTCAGATCCAAAATTGAACCGAAACCTGCAATCGATTTTGTACCTCAACCCAAAAAAGTTTAATTCAGGTCGATATTTTTTCATTTTGTTTCTTAATTTTTTTGAAAATATAGTCAAAAGAAAAACAAAAATTATATTCTCTAACAAAAAAAAATTGCCAAATAATTTACAAACTTACAATCTTACATCCAACTATCTATGAAAAAAAATGACAAAATAACAAATATAAAAGCTAACTAAAATGAAACGAAACGATTTGAACCGAATTTGCATAAAATGAAACAATTTGAACCGATTATAAACTTGCAAGTTCAAATTAACCCAAAGGGTTGGTTGGTTATCCAAGCACTTTCTTCTCTATTTATGTTTTTTTTTTCTATCTTTAAATGATAAACATCTATTGATGCAATAACAATATCATTTACAATAAACCGCGAGCTTTTGTTTGATCTTTTTAGCCAACTAACGAAACTAAGTCCTAGCCTTGGACACGTGACGTGAAACATAGGGCTGGACTTGATCCGGTCCGATTTAGTAAAAAACATGATATCATTATATTCAAAATTTTAAGACCAAGACCAAGACGATACCACATTATGTCCGGTCCGGTCAAAATTTCACAATTAACTAAGTTCTAAATCAATAAAAATTAATAATATTAAAGTCAATTCAAAATTAATAAATACACAAGAAGATGAAATACTAAACTAAAAAATAAATTAAAATAATACTATTATAATAATCACTAATTATAGTATGAGAAATATATATATGTATATATCGACACAATCATCAACTTCAATGCAAGGTGCTCAATAATCATCTGGTTCAATCTAATTTTTGAAAAAAGAAGAACCCGTCAATATATTTGAATTTTAAACTTTAAATATAATAATTAGACTTTTAATACCAGAATCAGAATCGAACAAAAAAAGATCCAGGTTCAGTCCGTCTGTTCTGTCCATCCTAACGGAATGGTCCCCATCGAGACTATACTTGATGGTTAAATTAACTCAACTACATATTTTGAAATGGGTTTCAATTCAATTGTGTCTTCATGCAGTTCATGAATTTTCTTAAGCAAATGTTATCTGAATATGTAATCGAGTTGTCATCGATTTTTGAGTAGGTGATCCATTCCAAACCTTGTGATTATATCAATCAATATTTTTTTATTACCAATTTAGAAAAAACCAGATAATTACATGATAAATTTGTTTTAATCCTTTAAAATATTCATTAATATTTAATCACAAGATTTGGAATGGTTGGAGCTTCTATACAGGGGTGGGTAAAATTGGACCTTAACGGCAAACTTTCAGTTTTAATTCGGTCTTGGATTTAATTTTTTAAAATTGTTATTTATGGGTCTGTGCCGATTTTTAGGAGTAAAAAACAGTAAAGCTAGAATCGAGATTGTGCTTAAAATTTTTTTAAAATTAAGTAAAATACAACTCAAATTCTAATAAAATCTAAAATAAATCTTAAATAAGAATGGGCAAAACTCGACTTAAATATAATAAAAAAATATATTTTATTATTATATTTTAATATTTTTAAATATAAAATAAAATCTGGTTAAAATCTGAATGAAACAAAGACGATTAATTTTAAAATTATTTGTTTTGATTATAAAAATTTAAAATCATAAATTTTATTTCAATTTTATTTTGAATAAAATCAGATATCTGTATTCTGTCGGTTGTTAGTATGCCACGTGTAGAATCTAGAGAATCAAAGTTCATCTAAGGTCTCGAAATGCTAAAACATTTGGGCGAGGTACCTTAGGTTAGGTCACCTGCGTAGAAAACACAAACGAAGCTCCAAATCTGAATCAATCGAATGGCGCAGTCATGGAGTCAATTAACTCATAGCTGTGAGATTAGAAGATTCAAAATAACCAGCGGTGTTATCTTCTCGAACCTTCTACGAAGTTCTCCACTCCCTCAAAAGGCTAGGTTTGCATAGAGTCGACTTGCCATTTTCGATCGATAGAGAACTTTACAGAAGAACAAAGAAGAATTAGTAGATAGATCGAAGAGTTGAATCGAAGTGAAGAAAGTAGAGATGGGCGTGGATTACTACAAAGTTTTGCAAGTTGATAAGAGCGCCAAGGAAGATGATTTGAAGAAAGCTTATCGAAAGCTTGCCATGAAATGGCATCCTGATAAGAATCCGACTAATAAGAAAGATGCCGAGGCCAAGTTTAAGCAAATTTCCGAAGCTTACGAGGTATTTCCTTCATACTCGCTTTTATGAAGCTCTTCCGCTTTGATTTGACCGATTGATTGGCTTTCTTTGATCTATCAAAAATGATTCTCTGAATTTTGATTGGTGTATGTTTAGGTCTTAAGCGATCCAGAGAAGCGAGAGATTTACGATCAGTATGGGGAGGATGGATTGAAGGGTCAGGTACCGCCTCCAGATGCCGGAGGTCCTGGCGGAGCCTCGTTTTTTACCACAGGGGATGGGGCCAGAACGTTCCGGTTCAATCCTCGAAACGCTGACGATATTTTCGCTGAGTTTTTTGGACATTCTGCCCCTTTTAGAGGCATGGGAGGAGGCGGCGGAAGAGGGGGATCGATGAGATTCTCCAGCGGTATGTTTGGAGATGATGTCTTTTCATCTTTCGGCGGCGGCGGAGGAGGAAGATCAATGAACCAAGGTGTTCCTCGTAAAGCTTCTCCCATTGAAAATAGGCTTCCATGTAGCCTTGAAGAGTTGTACAAAGGAACTACGAAAAAAATGAAAATATCCAGAGACATAGCCGACGCGAGTGGGTAAGGATTTACATTTGATCTCACGCTTCTGTTTTCAATCGTTCCTTTTTTGTTATTTTGAATTGTTGGTGTTGGATTTTAAAGTTTGATTGCTTTCTCTGCCCATTATATGCCATGTTGATCATAAGTGGTGTATGCAATTGAATTGGAAATTATTAAGTTCTCTGAAGCACGACCACTTTGTTCTTCAATAATTCAAGATTGCTTTCCAAACTTATTATTCTTTCTGATTAGTAAGTACTGTATTTTGAGCTTTAGGCAGTTTGTGTTCCTCTGTTTCAAGCTTCTAAGAACAAAAACTTGTTTCGAGTTCTGAATTGGATTTGTTATTCTGTTATGTTATGGACATGCTGAAAGACGATGAAAGTAGAGGAGATTTGTAAGTTTTCAGAAGCACCACTACTTTGTTCATAAATAATGTAAAATTGCTTCAAACTTGGAATTCTTTCTGTTGTGAGCTTTGGGTAGTTGTGTTACTCTGTTTCAAGCTTCTGAAGAAAACTTGTTTCGAGTTCTAAATTGGATTGTTTTTGTGTTTTAATTCGGATATGCAGAAAGACGATGAAAGTGGAGGAGATACTGACCATCGACGTCAAGCCCGGATGGAAAAAAGGAACAAAAATCACATTTCCAGAGAAAGGAAACGAGCAGCCAAACATAATTCCAGCAGATCTCATCTTCATCATCGACGAAAAACCTCACAGCATTTACACACGAGACGGAAATGATTTGATCGTCAACCACAAAGTCTCCCTGGCCGAGGCCTTGACGGGTTTCACAGTTCAGCTCACGACACTGGACGGAAGAAATCTAACAATTCCAATCAACAACATCGTCCATCCAAACTACGAAGAGGTTGTCCCAAGGGAAGGCATGCCTCTGCAGAAAGATCCAACCAAGAAAGGTAATTTAAGAATTCAGTTCAATATAAAGTTTCCAACCAGGCTCACTGCAGAGCAGAAATCTGGGATCAAGAAACTTTTGAGCCCTTGAGAGACTTATTTCTTCATTTGCTAAAAAACTCCATTATAGAGAGAGGAGAGAGAATCTCCTTTCACTCCACTCTTCAAATTGCTTCTCTTTGTATACATGTAATTTACACTACCCTTTTCTCGAAATTACATTATCTCTTTTCTACTCTAAGAATTTGAGCTTAAGGAGCATTTTCTAGATTGAATTCACATTGATTGTCAGAAGGGGAGTTATAAAAACAAGCACATTCTGTTCTTGGATTGTCAAAACCCCAATTTACACAGCTTCCTACTAAGTCTATGGTTAAATTCTTAACTAATCTGATGAAGGTTCATTTCCTTCTTCTACATCACTATTTCCTTCATCTGAATAACTATTTATGAGCTCCTCTACATCATCTTCTTCCTCCCCTTGCTTGGCTTGAGGACCCTCTTCATCATCTTCCATGTCCATATCATCTTCTTCTTCGTCTTCGTATCCATCCCCATTGTAATCACTTCCATCGACCATCTCTTCTTCTTTGAAATTGTAACTGCCTGCTATTTCGTATTCGCCACCGGACCCTTCGCCATTTTCCTCGTACTTTCCGTAGCTGTTTCCATTTTCGATACCTTCCTCTGTTAGCTTATCGTTTTGAGCTTCGTTCTGCTCTGAGACCAAGATAGATGGAAATTCTTCGTCTACGGTCCTAGCATGGCCATGGTCGTTCATATTTGCTTCCTCTCTCTCTTCCGTTGATTTCTTTCGATTGGTTCGCCGGCCACTGGATCGTTTTCCTCGTCCACGTGGCCTTCCTCCTTTCCAAGTCATTAACGTGCCTTGTCTTTCACGCTTTGGAGCTCTACTCCTCTTGTAGGGTTCAGTTTTTCCAGCACTTGTCCTCTGCAACCTCCCACCGCCGTTAAGCCGGCTCCTGCCCCGCCCACGGCCCGAACCCAACATCCCATGTGTTGTTTCTTCACGATTTTCTTCTCGGGGATGCTCGTTTTCAAATGGAAATGCTTCATTGATTTTCTTCCATGACATAATGAAACAAGAATTAGATATTTAATCACACTTCTGTTCACGATCAAGTATCAATTTCAAAAAGAGCTAATTTTGATAATGCCAGATAAAGCAGCAGAAATTTACTCACCGAGAACAAGTCCGAACCCGGTTCAGGAGACATCATTTTTTGCTCAAGCGAATAATAGACCGATGCATCAAACTCCATGAGTCTCAGAGCAGCTGCAGCTGTAGTTAATGCCATCCATGGAAGAACAGGGGCCGTGTAGGCAGAGAGAGGATCATCAGCTGAAGAGCCTGGTAGATTTGGGTGACCCAACAGTTCACTGGTGGTCTCATAGTTTGATGAGATATAATCCTTCTTAATTGAACTCTCCAATATAGTTAAAATCTGAAACAAGTTTGAAAGCTTTCATACCATTGAGCAAATGACAGGCCGTAGAGTAAAAAAAACTAACCCATAAAACCAAAAGGATAAAATAAAATTTTAACCTGGAGAAGTTCTTCTGCAGAAGACGAAGAACTCAGCTTCGTGCCCCATGATTTTCGCTGTCCATCGCTCCATGAAGGTTGCAAAGCTTCAGGTAAAATCGAATCCTGTAAATCCAGCGTCGAAAAGCATAAGATTATAAGAAAATAAAACAAAAATTAAAAAATTATTTCAAGACAATATGTTGAAGGAGTCACCTCAATCAAAGCCAGTAACATCTTCAGCAATCTAATTCTTAAAGGGGTCGACATCGAACCGTCTAATATTCGATAAAGCTCTGAGTTCTTCTGCTCCATGCATTGATTCACATGCTCGGAAAAATTTGAATTCTCAGAGGAATAATAGGTTTTGTGGCAATAAGAGCAGTGGTTGTCCTCAAACGAATAAACAAAACAGCAATAATCGCAGATATTAAGCAATTGTCCCCCCCTCGGTTTTCCATACTTCCCGGCACATAACATCGACGATTTAAAGCATTGGCTCCACATCCACTTTTCAAAATCTACATATCTCCTTGTGGCCCCCCTTTTCTCCAATTCATTCCTTCCGAGCTCAATCGTGAAAGAAGATGAAGCCTCAGCATCGGACTCAGTTATGCAAATAGTACTATTTGGACTATCTGCATTAGCATATGAATCTTGAACACAAGGCGTTTTATTTGAACTTGATATGGTAGATTTTTCATTATGCTTCCCGTTGAAAGCTTGTAGGATCTTCTTCTGACAAGTTTCTTTGAAGGAACTTTCTATCTTTTTTAGGACTGTGTGTAAATGAGATTCCCTTGTTCCACGTATATCCAAAGCCCCTAAGAGAGCATCAAAACCCTGCACATTTTAGGCAGAAATTAACTAAATTGGCACAAAATTAAAATTAAAATTGCTTCTTAATTATGCATTTGTAAGATTGAAAAGGCATAGAGGAAGCTACCTGTTCAGAATCAATAAGTCTCCAACAGCCGTTTTGCAATTCAATGAATATTCTGCCACAGCCTGGGTCGTTTTGTGAAGCAGATGTAACAAATCGCCAGTATCTATTTCGCCTACGGTCTTGACCGAAAGGCAACGATCGATAAACATAAATCTCTTCAGCCCGATGGCCAATGAAAGATTTTAACTGAGAGCGAGACTTATCAGCAGCAAAGCTCATCTGTTGACACCTGTCATTGTTGATGCCAATGGGGTACTCTTGCATTTGAAGGTTTCCATCAGGAGTAAAATTATTAAATTCTTCATGTTCGTTCTTCATCGCACTAAAGGAATCTTGTTGGACATCAAGATTTGATGAAGATTCCTTATTTTTTTCATCGGAATTAACAAGAGTTGATAACGTGATTTTCAGGTTGGGCTCTGTCTTGTTACCTTGAGAAGATGTGTAGTTCATCTTCACAAAATGCTCATCTTTTATGCGCCGTTTATCAAGTTGAGAGTCTTCCCACATTTGCTTCTTTAGCGCTTTTGCCGCCTCTAAACGCTCCTGAAAAGAGTAGATATATCATATTTACCATTAAACAAAAAATTAAAAAAAATATTATGATTAGCCTCTTATTGTACACTTTTAGAATACTCAATGATGAATAATAATTAATTTTTTTATAGTTTACAACATTAATTACACTTCAATTGTACCAATCATTGTTTAACATGCCAAGGTGTCTAATAACAAAGTACAACAAGAAGGTAAATGTAGATTTAATCAAAGTTAAAGATTCCAAGCTTAACCTATAGCCAAAAGAAATAATACCTCAAGAACTATTCGTATAGAATTCCCCTCAACTGCCACACTAATTAAAGAAACAAGAGCATTCAGTCGCTCCTCAACACTAAGATCAGAATATTCTCCTTCAGTAAGTCCTTGAACCCATGGCTCACCACATTTGCTTTCATCGATATCCGTATCATCTTGATAAAGAGTATTAATCGATGGATTGAAAGAAGTGCTGGCTTGTTTTGCACTCTGGATTCGCTCAGGAATCATCGATGAGAGTTCTGAACCTTTGTTTCTATCACCACTTTCAGGAGTTTGAACAATCTCACTGTTTCTATTTCCATTTCCTAAAGGAGTCTCAAAAGCCTGTCCATCAGCCGCTCGAGCTTCTTTCTTTACACTCATTTCTGTTCCCAAATCATCCACCTCGGGATCCTCAGCCGCATCGCTGTCTGAATCTTCGTCCCTTTCAGCATCATCAGCATCTTCTCCATCGATTAATCCACTTTTAACTATGCGTATTCTTTCCCTTGCAGTAGAAAGTATTTCCTCAGCATCAGCTGGATCTTTCCTATAGGCAGGACGAACACAATACGTCGAAGGAGCAGTCCTTTCGAAAAGCTTTGAGTCTCTTGACAAAGCAGCAGCTATGGAAGCCTCTGGGGTCTTGCTTGTAGTTAAATCTCGAAGCCCAGATTTCTTTCATAAAAGACCAAGAAAACAATAAAAAAAACCAGGTCGAGTTCTAGGGGTGGACAAAACTAACATAGACTATAAACTCGAAAGACCAGACCATGTATATGATTTCGATAATTGTGATTTTTAAAATTTTTCCATATTCAAGTTAGTAATTTATTATAATTTTATAATTATTCAATCTATTTTTTAGTTTGATATTATATTTTCTTATATGAACCGTTATATATTTTTTATAATTTAAATTACTTTAATTTATTAAATTTAATTAATTTTGGATTTTTTATTTTATTAGAAAAACTAAGATCGGACCGGACCAAGACCGTATTTTTGGTCTGCTCCTAGTATCAGTCATGGTGTTAGTCTTAAATTTTAAAACTGAAATATATTAATCTAGTCTTATTTCTCTAAAAACCTGACAAGGTATGACTATGTCCACCCTTATCGAGTTCAATTGCAAAAGTCTAAGAATTTGAAAAACTACCTGAATTCTCTCAGCTACTTCTAAAATAGAAAGGCCATTGCTTCCTTCAAGTGAAAGAACATGAAATGCGGCAAATTTGACAGTTCCAGGGGTCAACCGATGCCTCGATCTGCGTTGACTGAAAAAGCCTCTCTCTTGCATTCTAGCAAAAGCATTTCCAGCCGCAGCTCCATTGCGTAAGTTTGAAACTATATCTTCACCTTCATTACCCTGAGTTTGCATTCAGAAGAAATAAATGAAGAAATGAGAAACATATTTAGATGACGTAATTTTACAAGGTACACATGAAACTAATACATTTGGATAAAGTTGCAAAATTGTGTGCCATATACAAAAGCATTACACCGGTTCCTTCTAGAGTGGGCATTAGATGATTATTTGAAAATTTTGCTAGATAAAAATAAGGAGATATATGTGATGCAAAGAGAATGCTTCAATCTTCGATAAGAACAATAATAAATTATAAAAGAGAAAAAAATACTCCATGGTGTGCGGTAACTCTCCAGAACCACGAGCTAAATTTCGAATCGAGAACAATCACTAAGAGAGGACCATTTTCATATTGAATGTTCAAGATGAGTAATCTTAGATTTCCTTCTTATCCTACTTTTTTATTGTACAATTTAATTTATCGAACTTTGATTAGTACAATAATATAATAAATAATTATTATATATTCATACATGAATTAAACCAATCAATCTTCAATACATTAATATGTACAATAAGAAAGTAAGGTAAGAAGAAAGTAACTCACGAAAATAAACTAATTATATACCTAACTCTTTAATATTAACCTAAGAATACTAATGAACTCATAATAGGCATGCAACAATATGCATACCACATTTTCATCCCGGGTATTTGTTGGTTCAATATTCTTTTTCTTCAGCTGTGGCCCAAAACCTGCTGATAGAGCCAACTGGCGCAGTATCTCAGGCCATGTCAAGAGATTTAGGTGGCGCTGCCAGCTGCATATATTGAAACCCCAAGCATATGCCTGTTGTGCCAATAAACATTCAATTCTGAGGAAAGATAAAAGAAAAAAGATAAAATAATATAAAAGAGCTAAAAAACACCCACCCCTTCAACTATTTGTGGATGACCACCACTAGGATTAGCAGCACAGTTCTGATTTGCACCAAACCCATTAGAAGGTGTTCTTGCAACATCTTCGATGTCTTTGATGATGGATCTGAGAAGAGCAACATGTACCTCACCCAACAACCTCGGATCCTTTATGAAGACAGACAGCAAAGAGTTATAATGAATTTTGTAAATCTAACAGCAAACTGTTCTTCATTGAAGTTTTAGTAGAAAAGGACTTACATAATCATGAAAAGCCTGGACAAATTCATCAAGAGTAAACGGCCATAGGCTGAGAACATCTGCAAAGGTGATTAAGAACCTCCAGACCTAAACAATCGAAGCACTGATTAAACTATAATCATCAATAAATCAAATACTTGATTAAAGTATAAGAAAGTGACATTAGGCAACACATGATATCCACTTTTACTCAAAAGACAATCCAATCTTCTTTTCATGTGTTTCGAGGAACCTAAATGTGAACCCAATACCCTCCCATTTTCTGATCATAATACCACTAGGGGTTAGGATAGTTGATGTATAACTGAAAATGGTGACAAGTTTTAAAATGAAAGAAGTTCAACAAACCACAAAGCAACAACAAATTACTTGGACTATTACATAAATGGGATTGTCTAATTAATAACATGCAAAAATACACAAAATTAGAAAAACCAATCATATGAGGGAATAGATAGTGCTGTATAAAGCTTAAAGAATTTTTATCTATTCAACAGGAAAATTGAAGCAAAAATATAAAGCAAAGAATTTTATGCTTACCATGAGTAAGTTGCCCACGTTATCCTCAGAATCAATCCAAGGTTGATTGGAGAAAGGCTTTTTCATTTCCACATACTTTGGGGGGAAAGTAATAAGCATATCTATCATAGAAATTTGCAAGTAACTCAGTGAGAAACAATGTAAACTGAGAAAAAATTGCAAGTTTTAGGCAGGCAACCAGCTTTCAGGTGTAATCAAATATCAAGGCTTATTTTTTTATAAACAAGCAAAATCATACTCGTAAAGTACATCAGTGAACTAAATGCAAAGCCATCAGCCTATACTTGCAAAGCATAGAACAAAATCCAGTCTTTTAACCTTGGCGGGTAAGGGAAGGAACAAAGCTCAAACAAAGAGAAGTAAAAGCTCCTTTAATCATCTTTTTAAAATAATATTTCTTATAACTATTGACTCAACAAGGATACAAAATTAATTAACATGTCTTAATTTACGAACTCAATTACTCTAAACATTTTCTTTCAGTACAAGGGAAAAAACATTTGAATGTGAAATCACACAATTTGCGAAAGAAAAACAACAAAGAAGTTCAGTCAGATAATGAATGAGTTCATTTTGCCGATTCTAATGCCTTGCAAATAGAAAAGCAAAACAGGAGAAACACAATTCAGAACATGTGCTGCGTCTTATAGGATTATATTTTGAAGCTTATGAACTATATTTTCATGGCAAAAATACAGTACCAAAAGTTGAGAAACATCAATATATAAGAAGAGTTAGAAAATATTCATGAGAAAGATAGATTTAACAATAATAAACTAAATAGGAACGCTCCTATCAGTCATAAAGTTTTATCTACTTGAACTGAGTCACTTTGTCTCAAAGAAAATGTAGATATTTTAGGAATACATAAACATAAAGCTGAAATATATACAAAATCATTAACATACCTCTATCCAATTCAATATTTTGCAAAGCTTCATAGTCGAGAGATTGTATGCCTGGCAAACCCATGTTAGAGGCAGCCATTTCCATTATCTCCAAGCGTTCATCATCAATAAGTTCCACGGATTCTCTTGCAATTCTTCTAGCAATAGCTCTTTCATGAGCTACTTTTAGTCTGGCTGCATTCTTTTCTCTGCGCATCTCTTCTTTTTGTTTCATTTTCTCAGCCTAATATTATAAACCAAAATAAATGAAAAATGCACTAAACGTACTTCCTTTTGAAAAATAAAATCTTAGCATTGCATCTGTCCAGTATTAAAAAAAAAACAAGGCAAAACTTACTCTAATGGATTCCTTCTGAATGAACCTCTCTCTTCTCTCCATTTCACGTCTTTGCTCTCTCATGAGTCTCTCCTCCTCTTTCTGCTTTTCGCGCAACAACCTTTCTTCTTCTTTACGCCTCTCACGGTCATGCCTTTCCATTTCTTTTCTTTCTTGTTCCTCTCTCTAAATATTTAAGTAAATGTCAATATTAAACTGAAGAAGGTTAATCGAAATAACAAAGTCATGGTCTAAATTAACCTTTCTCCTCATGATATCTTGTTTTTCAAGCTCCTTTCGAATCCTTTTCTCATGAGCTTCAACTTCGCGTGCCATTCTAGCTCCTTCACTCTACATGAGAATTACCTTTCACTTAGATATCCCTTACAAAATGAATAATCCCACAATGTATGAATGAACTGAAATAACCATTATATAGAGAATAATCCAGCAATGTAGCAATACCTTTCTCTTCCTTTCTATCCTTGGGACATCCTCATCACCAGTGCCTCTTCTCTCAGATGCTACAAATGGATTCTCAAATTGAGTAATGGGGTGTGCACCATATTGAGCATCCATAGCAGAGTTTACAATAGAATTCTTGCGATAAGCATTGTCATAAATCGCCACAGCAGAAGGTAAGAAATGCCCCTGGTTGCCTTGCTGAGTGAGACCTTGAAAAGGGTACCCAGAAACCGATTGTTCATTGCGATGTAAAAACCCTGTAGAGACCAATGGGACCCGCACATTTTGAACACTAGAAGGCGAACTGTAATGTGAAGAGGTAGCTCTTTCATAAGTATCGCCTCTGATAGTTGGCTGCTCTGGAAGAAACTGATATTCGTGCAATGCCCTCCCTGAAACCTGATGATCAAACAGTATGAAATCCGATTTGGATTTCTTCATGTAATCGAATTCAATGCATCTTGAAAGCAAAAGATTTAACATTGGAGAATACAAAAACAATCAAAACATGTTTAAGGATTAAGGGGGTAAGCATTAATCATAAAAAATAACTAACCTTGATCTGTTTAGCATCAGGTTCAAAGGATAGTCCAGGTGATCTGCTGCACATCATCTCACTCATAACCTTGATCGGCTCTTTTGTCTCCAATCCTATACGATACAATCATCAGGGACATATATGCTGAGTTTGCCCAAAAAATTGAAGAAAAAACAAAACAAAAAGGGTGTTTAATGTCAGTGATCCATGAAGATGGCAACTAATGAAATTGTACATTGATTAATTAGGACACGTTTTAAGCACCAGAAGCTTGAAAAAATGATTAACTTTTCTAATACCCTTTCAAGTAATTCTCAACTATTTCCTTTTCATCAGTGTGTTTCCAAGAGAGAGCATAAAAACAGTGAAAAATCATAAAACAATGCGTGTTAAATCAGGTTCACACTTAATTACGTGAAAAACAACCATCAGGAAAGTTCACTTTCAGTCCTATGATCAAATATTGACTTTTTTGGACAAAAAAAATGAACAGATGTTAAAGATCTTAACAAGAACAAAACACCCTCCAAACCAAAACCAAACTTTTCACATTCCTAAAATCGAAATTATTTCCACATTCCTTCCCAAAACCAACACAATGACACGTACAACAGATTTACAAGCTTCCAATCAAGTGAAGGAACAAATCATGAAACATATCCAAATCACTGGCGAAGTTCATGCAATTCTAAAATCAATACACAAATTAGAATGACATTTAATTCCATACATACCTATGGGAGCACCAAATGCATCAGGAGGCAGTTGATCAAACTCCATTCCTAAAATTGGCCCATCTTCCCTCAACGGCTCTCCTAACTGAGCTTCTACAAAAGCAATAGCTCGAAGCTCAACAATGGTCTGTGGACTTTCATAATACCGCTTGATCGGCGGCACCTCACTACTAATTCTAGCTATAGCCACTCCGGGCCGCTGAACACCTCGCCTCGAATCCATTCCATGGCCATATGGACTCGAAGCCAAAGCCGAACCAGAGCCTGAACCATGCTCATTATCAACATTATGCACGTGCAGTTCATTCCCATTTCCTCCCACAGAAGTTGCAGCATTTGGGGGTGGAGATTCCTTCTTAATCCGCTTAGTTGTTGGTGCTTTTCTGTCTTTTAATCTCCTATGACAGAACCACATCTGTAATTGGCGATCGGAGAGTCCGAGTTTCACTGATAACTCAGCTCTTACAGACTCTGATGGATATGGGTCCACTGAAAAGAATTTATGAGAGAATCAAACACTGAAGAGAAAAAAAACCCACATTCAGGAACAAAAATAAAAAACACGAACTCGCATAGGTTTTCTCCAGAATCTCCAACTGGGAAGCAGTCTTCATTTTCCGCTTGGTCCTGTTTTCCAACTCCGGTTGCTTCATCTTCTCCCCCTCCAAATCATCCTCCATTGTCGAAGAATCAACCGAAATCAGATCGAATCACAGATTTAGCCACTCAAGCCGAGATCTAACCCATCTCGGAAACAGAAATCAAATCGGGATGAAGAAACCCCAGAAAAAGAGAGATTTTGTGAGGTTTTCCAGAGGACCGATTTAGGTCTACAGGTGGGTTTGATAGGAAAAAAATACCCTTCTTCAGTTTCTTTCTCGAGAAATTGAAAAAGGGTAGGAATCAGTGATTGAGATGTGCGTCGAGATTTGGAGAATAATAATCCAAAAATCAATAACTCTAAATAGCTAAAATAGCAATTAAAGCGCTTAAGAAATTCTTCAGGCTTTAGAGCTAGAAATAAAGGGAGACAGAAACAAAAACCAAAACAAAAACCATGAAACAAGCAAGGAAGAGAGATGGGGTGTGTGATAATCACTCCCATCTTTGATTTTAATAGAAAAGCAGAAATGGTTTAATGCGACTTTCGCTGTTGTTGGTTTCTGCGTTGAAAAATAATGATATAAATAAAAAGAAAGAAAGAAATTTCGCAACTTTTTATCGGTTTGGAGTTGGGTTATTGACAATCTTGGCTGTCAGATCAGATGCTCCTCCTTTTGCTAAAAAAAAAGTAAATAAAAATCCAAACTTGGGAGAGTTTCGCGAGCGATTTGATTCATTCCGAATCAGTTTTGTTTCTGTGTTCAAGTTTCTCTCTCTAACCTTCTCTCTCTGTTTATCAGCCATGGGCTTTGCTACTTAGTAGAAATTGAATCAATAATGAAGCCCACCCTCTTCGTCATCCCTGTTCTGCCCAGAACTTTTGACGAACATGATGAACATTTAACCATTCTTCATTTGATTTCTGGTCAAATGGCTTAAACTTTGAAATTATCGTTATGGGCGTACACTTTGAAAACAATGCGAAATTAAAGTATAAATCGGAATCAATGAGTTAAAAATAGCATGGTTTTGTTTAGGGACCTGTCCGGCTCGATTTTATTTCATAATAAAACCAGAATCAGAATTCACGATTCCAGATTTTTTAAACCAGAACTATTTTTAAAAAATTAAAATGTATATTTTTATTATATTTAGGTACAGTGTTAAGTAATTGTGCAGGTTTATAACCAATTTTAGAATTTATATCAGATTTTATTAGGATTTGAGTAGAATTTTACTCGATTTTAGAACTTTTTGACATACGGTTGTTAGGCCTTGAAAAGACCTAATATTTCACGGGATTTTATTGATAAATTGCTTGTGAACAGATAATGTTTTATTCAAAAATTAGATTTTTAGGCAAATATCGCATAAATGCCGCAACATCAAATAGCATCTAAAAACGTAGATTTTACGTGATTTTTAACGTATTTCTATATTTTTTATTTTTACAGTATTTTGTTGAGATGCAGTTGCCAAGTTTAAAGATTGATTGCAGCATAAGAAAGAAGCTAGAAGATCGCGGAATTAAAGAGAAAATCTCAACCGAAATAACAAATTTTCAAATATGGAAACAAGAATCTTTGAGATTTGGAATCTTTGTAAATTTCAAACCAGCTGTTAAATCTCAACAAATTTCCAATTATCTCGTAGCCAAGACTTCTATAACTATCTTTCATAGTGCAACGAAGAAGGGTGTGCCAGAATTAGAGAACAAGCTTGCGATCGAGCCCGAGCATAAATCTGAAGAGGAGGTCGGTGACGGTGATCACGCCGGCGAGGCAACGGGGTTGTGCGAACAACGGTTTCTGACAGTGAGGACCAAAATTCTCTCCATTTACTTTTCTTTTTCACTTTCATTGATTTTACAAGTCTTGACAACATAAGTTATTGAATTGTTTAGTTTTAATTAAAGTTTGAATTTTTTGTATGTTGTTTTACTTAAGTCAATCATAGTTAATTCTTTCCGAGGTTAATTATTCTCGATTCGACCACCACTTTAATTTTCTTGCACTTTAATTTCTGCAATTTACTTTTTGCATATTAGATTAGATAAAAACCCAATCAAAATGAAGAAAAACTTATTCTTTGTTCTTTAATTCTTTTTGTAAATATTTAAAGGTTAAATTTTTAGTTTATTTCTTTTACTTTGCAATTTATTTTTTGAATTGAAAGTTGACTTGTCCTCGTGAGATCGATATGTTTATTACTACAGTTGTGACACGTGCACTTGCGTTTTAGCAATTACATTTATGCGCAACACCACTCTAGTTTCACGGTTTTTACTCTTCAAAACCGAAATCAACTCATAAATTAAGGTTTTTAAAAAATTAGAATCAATACCGAATTAAAATCAATTACTACAATCCAATTTGCAATTTTTGTCCTATTTTGAACACCTTTAATTTTGTCATTATTTTCATGCTGTTTCTATGTCTCTTGATATCAAATTATCTTTCAATAGATTAATTATTAATATATCATTGTTCGTGTTAGCTTATCGAGTGCTAATAAACTTTATTAATTTTTAGGATCAAACACAAATTTGGGGACTGACTTTAGCTTAAATAGGTGAAAAATATTTATGTTTAAAAAAAATTAAATTTAGACTCTTCTACTGTTTGAAGGAGGATCAGTACATCCGAACGAGGGTCACTGGGTCTGTACTAGACGTCCGAAGAGCGCTAAAACGGTTTTTTTTAAAACTTAAGTCTTTTATATTATTTAGGCTAAATTCAAGCGTGAAATTAACTTTAACCCTAATTTTTATGATTAATTATATTAACAAATGTTTCTATTTTGGAATACCTCTAAGAAGGGTATTGATATTCTAACATGTGCTCTACAAACGCTAGAGGTATTGTTTTGTGCAGTAAACACTTCTTATGTTCGGCAGATGATGAACTAACTCCGGGGGGCTGCACTTGGAAAGCATGCGGGGACTGCAGTACGATGCAACCAAAAGTATGTCCAAATTCAACTAAACAGCTGGTCTTCTACTATTTTACCTACATTTTTTCTACATTTTTCTTTAGAGAGAGAGAGATACCTAATTTGAAAGGCAAGTGAGCACTAAATGTTTCCAATGAAGATAATCTTTATCCCTAAATTTGGACGGTTGAGTTAGGCATGGAAAAGCAAATAAGAAGACAATGAGATTCTATGAAGAACCATCATCTCTCTTACACCCAATAAGACGAAATCTCTCGCTCTCAGGGCCCCCACAGTTTGTGAGATGATTAAATCACGATGACTCAGTGGCCCAAAAATAAGAGGCATTTACCTAATATTCCAAGGAGCTACCCCAACATTAGGGGTAACAACTCCCACACTAAGATAACGCATACGTCGAACCTAGGCTCTTGTACTCAATCTACTATCTCTGAGCCAACTGAGCTATGTTCGTGCAGGCATCTCCCTTTCTTCCCTCTATTGACGTTGATGTTCGCATAATTAACGTAAAAAATATATTATTTTTACTTTTTCATCATATACTCGTCTACGTTAATAAAAACAACAATGTCAATTCTCGACACCGTGAATAAGCAGCTATAGATCATTCAATCTTCCGCTGCATCACAGATAATGAGTACAACCTCTTCATGATGAAACTGGAAGCATAAGACAATTTCATCGAGAACAATCAATATTCTAGGAAGACAACAAAAGGTAGGAGACGATAATTTCATTCACCTGAGAATCATAAAGAGTAACTTGGAGAATATTCTTATCGTACATTCTTATATTTATATCGATTTATGATTGATTAAATTAACACATAAATACTATTAAAATATAAAAAAATATTTATTATATTATTATTAATTTCATGATTTTCATGCGAATGAATAATTAGGTCAACGTATTCTTATTCTGAACTACAAGCTGGTACGTCAGCCCAGTTTAGATTTAGATGCGATGATACTGGCTGACCAAGTACAATTTCACTGTTCATCTTCAATTGAAGAGGTCGTGAAGCTGGTTCTAGGTTTTCTGCGTAACACAATTCAAAGATATGACCCGTAAAGTCTGCAAATTTAACAGGTTTTGAGCGTCAGAAATTCAAGATTCAGAGACAGATTAGTTCTATCTCTATGAACTTTAATTGGCCCTGAAAAAATCACCCAATCTACCAACAAATAAAACCCTACGAACAAAAATGTTTAAGAAGAAGAAGACAGAAGAATCAGAGCCATAAAGCACCAGCCTCTTTCAAAATAGGAACCAGTTCTCCAGATATATGCGAAGCCATAACTCTATCCAAACCCCCGAACAACCTACCCCCGATAAACACCGCCGGAAACTGAACCTCGCCGTCGTTTCCGCCGTTGATCCTCTGCAGTTCCTGAACAACGGCGACCTCATCTTCTTCTTCAACCTCGTTCACTGCCGGATTCGTCCCCAGCCCCAGAAGCAGCCGCCGCACCACGTGGCTCATGCAGCAGCCTCTCCTCGCAAACACAATCACAGGGTTCTCCGAAACGGCGCTCTGGACGCCGTCGTCTGGTTCAACCCTCCGTCGTCTCCCACTCCCGGACGCCTCCACAACGGCCGCCGGAGTCTTCTCGTACGGCATAATCGGGCAATTGGGGGGACTTGTGGGTTGAGGCCGGTGAGGCAGCCATGATCTGTAAGGAATCGCTTGATGCATATTTGCAGAGAGAGAGAGAGAGATGGGTATTGACTGAGTAGAATTGATGAGAAAATGGAGATATTAATGGAGGATTGGAAGGTGAAGAAGAAAGAGTTGTGAATGCGTCAATGGGAGTTAGGCGTAGGCGTGTGCTTACGCGGTGCCGCTCGCCTTCCTCATTTTTGCCTCCCATGACGTTTCCTTTTTTATGCAATTATTATTTTTATTATTATATTTTACCACGATTTCATCATATGATATAATTTATTAATCAATGAGTACACATTAATGATGCCTAAACTTTTGTTAATCGAGGGAGGTTGCAATTGGAAGACTATGATGGGTGATCATATCTAAGATGGATTTATTTCCTTATTTCTTGGTCTTCACATGTTACATCCACCAAATTTAAAATCGACAACTTCATTTTGTGTCATATTTTTGTAAGGAAAGACAGAATTCGATCTAAAATGATTGCTTCAAGTTGACAAATTACAAATACTACTAAAAATGTAAATACAAGAATTGTGATGGACCGAATTATAGTACAGTAGAGATATTAAAATAAAAATAATTATTAATAATATTTATTACATTATCATCTTTTTTTATTTATTGCAACTCACATGTCAACTATAGATTATAAATTTGATAATTTAGAGAAAATAAAACTTTATAATAAGAACAATGCAAAAGACATGAAAACGTTTTCAATCCGACATCATCAACGTGTGCTGTGATGTCGGAGAACGTGTGGCCCGCAACGTGGTGTTGAAGAGGACGACACCTACTTATCCATCTTCCACCGTCACCCACGTGACCCATCTTGGTGACGTCATTGATGCGTCATTTTTTTGGATTTGCCTTATATGGGCTGCCGGGGCCCACCCTGATATCGTCACACGTGGATCACATCCTGTCCTTGCTGTGATAGTGTGCATCGCGGTGTCGTCCATGATTATAATCTTCTTGGTAATCACCGTTGATTGAGGTGTTCAATCATGCGGTCTGCAATGCTTTGCCTCGCCTATTATTTTGATTTCTTTAATATTTAATATTTAGATTTTAATGGTTACACTAATTTAAAAAAATCGAATTTCCAAGAAATTGATTCATTCCAAGTAGGCCCTGCAAAGTCGTTGACCTCTCATTGGTCTAACTGTGTTCCAATTCATAAAGGAGATTGGATGTAAATTCTTAATTATATTATCTTTCCAATTTTTCAATAAATTAACTTTATTCCTTTAATAAATCAACCTACTAGATTTAATATTAACAAACCTTCGTGGGCCATACTATAAGGATCAGCAATTACCGGTTTGATTTTGGTAAGAAATCAAACCGAACCCATTTTTAGTTTTCAAAATCAAAATTGAATATTTGAAAAAAAATTGAATTAAAACCGAATCCAAATACTCAGTTCGATTTCGTTAGGGGTAGGAGCTTACATGTCGAGTCGGTTGTTTTAAAATATTAACCTGATTTTGTGGATTAGATTTTATAAAATTAGACCAAAAATCAATTGAATAATTAATATGATCCTAATTCGACCAAAAAAATTTCGAGTTGATTTCGGTTCGGGTCCACATTCAATTTCGTAAAATTCAAACTCACGGGTTATCGACATAAGCCAACTCAATTATTTTTTTACAAATTTTGAGATGAATATATCAACTCACTTCTCACTGAGTTTGTTCTTATAAAATTATATCTAAAATCAAACTGATCCTATAATCTAATGAACTGGACCTATTATGAATCATACTCAGGCATGATCAGTTACACGCTCTCGCCGGCTCGGCAGTTTAGTGGGTGTGAGACGTTTCTCTTGCAACCGCCATATGGTAATCCTTCGTTGAATATTGAAGGTGGGAGTGGAGGTCGAGACCGGGGAAGAAGATGGGCTCTTAAGAAAAGATGGTGTTCGCGGAGCAATGAGAATGGTGTTGGAGAAGGGGAGTGAAATTGGAGAAGAAGTAAGAAGCAGCCAGATAGGAGGCTAAGGGAGCTTGAATAAACCTAGTTTTTTTTTCTATTTTTGTCAGCGTTGGAATAAACCCTAAATTTTACTCTCCTGAATAAATCTCCTTGAAAAATATAGCTTTTTATGGAGAAATATACAATATAATTTGTCACGTATAAAAATAAAAATAGAATAATGTTATATTTATTTTCTTATTGTACACGTTGACGTGTCGAAATATAATTAATCTAATTAAAATTTATTTAATATATTATAATTATAATTAAAATAATTATTTTTTATCTATTGTACCAATTACAGTTTAACTCATCTAGATGTACAATAAGATTGTAAGCTAATAAGCTAAATGCAATATTACTCATCGAAATAATTTGAGTAAATTTAAAATTATCTTATTATTGGACTTTTATTATAAATGTGACAGATGAAAGTTGATGGGTAAAATAAATATAAAAATAAATATTTTTTTTTATTTTTAATATATTAATTATATTTTAATTGAATTATGAAGCGCAATTACTTCCTAAAAGTTACGAAAAAAATAATTTTCTTACTAATTACTATTAATTAAGCAGGTTTTTCACTTCTTAATATCATTCAATAATATATTATAGATTGACATGTATAACGAATACGGAAGTGAGCATTTCATTAATGTATTGATATATTATGTGAACAAATAAATAAATGATACTCCACCCTCATCATTTAAGTTTAAATCATAAACTTTATATTTATTATTATTAGTATTCAATATTATTATATTAATTATACTTTTCAGCTTTATAAAATATTTACACAATTATAAATTATTAATTGGTATTCTCAATTGTTCATCGACTTTCGTCCATTTGAAAGTGCTTTCTCAATTGTTCATCGACTTTCGTCCATTTGAAAGTGCTTGTTGGATAGTATTTTCTTAGCACTCCTATATGACCATCTCCTAACATAGATCTGATAACTAGATATGACATTCGAGCGAGCAGGTTAACTCTAATCTCTATAGTTCAGAGCAAGCTCAGCGAGCAAACTCAGCTCATGAGCTTGAGAGTTCGGTTCTTTCTCTATCTAAAGCTTCTCTCGATTAGGGTTTTCTCGTGTAAATATCCACACTTTCAAAGTTAATCAATTATAAAATTGGAATGATAAATTTACATTTTTATTCAATTTCTTAATATCTTTAATTAAACTAAAATTTACATTACATTACTAAATATTTATACTTTATCATATTTTTAATCTTATAATAATAAAAATAACTTCTAATATATATATATAAATTATAGATCTAATTTACAGTTATGCAAGTGTCTAAATTATTTTTATTCACTATTTTAGAATCTACAATTAATATATAAAATTTAAATAAAATAAATATTTTTTTAATATTTATTCTAATAATATATTTACAGCACATTACTTAATATATCTCATTTTTAATCATATAATAACGAAAAAAAAAACTTCTTAAAACTATATACAAGATAAGTATCTTAGAAAATATTTGTCTAGTTTGGCTCGGCTCGTTTGGGCTAAATAGTCTCGACTCGAATCGAGACTTACAAGTCACCTCGAATCAAAATTTTTGGATAAAAACTTGACATGTTCTGCTAAAAAAGCTTGACAAGCACGACGAGCTAGACGATGACAAGCTCGACTCGTTCGAGACCGTTCAAATTCCATCACCAGTCATACCTATTTTTATTCAAGCCTAACTATGCTTTTTTCTAATTATTACAATGAAATGATGGACTATATTTTTATTCAAAAATATAGGAAGTCGTACATAGAGAAATATTTGATAATTTAGTACATGCTTGATAAGATTATAGCCAAAGAAATATTTGATCAAGGGCAAATAACCTGATTATTCATATTATAATATCACAACAGTAGAGTTTCAGAAGAATGATCAAGGGTAAACCTCGATCACTGATCTAGCTCCAAGCTTGCACACAATTTTGTAGCCGCTAAAACCAGCTTGAAGAAACAGGGTCTCCCATTCCTTCAAGTTCCTCTCGGCCCCGCCTACGATCACCATCATCTCCAAATCAAGCAAAATTTGACAGTCCGTGGATGCTTCATCCACGTCCTCATCGTTCATCACTATGTCTATTATTATAACTTTTCCTCCCTCTTCTTTGCCGGGAATGGCCTTCCTGCAATTCTTCAGGATCTTAATGCTTTTCTCGTCATCCCAATCGTGAATGATCCACTGCGACCACCATTAAAATGAACTTTAGTTTCAGAAAACATTCGAAAACTCGTACAAAAAAAGGTGGAGAAAGGATGTCGAACTTTGAGTAAAACAGCATTCGCGGGATGGATAGCTTCAAACATATCTCCACCCACGAATTCCAAATTTTTCTCTCCCTTGCATCCATCGATGACATGGGGAAGATCGAGCACAGTGCAATGAATATGGGGGAAAGCTTTAGCTATGGCTTCCATCATCGTCCCAGATCCACCGGCAACGTCGACGAGAGACTTCAGCCCTTCGAAAACTCCCTTACACTCCTGAACAAGCGCAGCTGAGACAACCTTCGAATCCCACTTCATCGCCTCATCAAAAACCTTGCCAAACTCAGGGTTAGAAGCCACTTCCCCGAAGAGATTCTTGCCATTACGCATCTCCAACGCTGTCGGATAATCACTGTAAAACCATGTGCTCAAAGCCTCCCACGGAGAGAGAATGATAGAATCAAGGATGAGAAGTATAAACTTAGTATTGGCAACTCCAGCCGCCTCGCTCTGGAGAAACAGACGCGAAAGGGACGTGAGAGTGTAGCTTATTTCTTCCTTTTCCCCACCGTCTTGGGTTCCAGAGAAGAACCCTAAACGAACCAGGAAGCGCATAAGGCCTTGGAGAGGGCGAACTTTGGAGGGGTGGAGGTGGAGAGCTTTGACTAACCCAGGTAAAGAAAGAGTTCCTCCATGACTATGGATTATCTCTGGTATCGCGAGTTCGACTGCGCATTTCAAGGCCATGGACTTGGCGAAATTGAAAACGAAGTTCCAGGCCAAAGCTTGGCCTTGAAAAAGAGTCTCCGTCTCTCCGTTCATCATCTTCTCGCCCGCCATTTTAGAGTCTTCACAAAGCTTACGATTCTTCACCAAAGATTAGCCTCTAAATAAGTTCGAACGTGAGAACGTTGGATTTTACAATTTCAAATAGCAAAATTAAAACTTGTGGGGTTCGGAGAGTCTTATCTTTGCACTAATTACGTGACACATCATTGAATAATTTGTCTGGTTATTTGTGCTCCCACCATTCACTATTTACTTGTACCATAGACATGGTCAAGAGAACCACATGCATTATTTCAACGTGACGAAGAAGACAGAAAAACCTCCAACTGGCACCATACCATTGTATAACCATTTTAAATCGAAATCGCCATTTTATTCATTTAAATCGAAATCAATCGAGTGTAAGACTAAATTTTTAGACTCGGTTTCAATTGGCAAAGGTTATCAATTGTCCATCTCCAATTTCAACAAGAATAAAGTTTCATCTCTTCAAAAGTCATGAAATCGAACAAATTAAAAATGATGACAATTACACGTGTTCATTTCGAATAATAATAAATGAAACATCCAAATTCGATTTCTTTGATTTTCTATTACATGAAGTGATTACTTTGAAATGTTTTTTTAATAATGAACACATTGAACTTATTATAATTGTCATTAAAATTTTTGGTATTTTTCCATCAATTTGTGAAATTTTCAAGTCATCGTTCATTCCCCGTCATCAATTTCTTTGATTTTTCATTCAAAGTAATTATTTAACTCTAGTTTTAAGAAGAAACAAGTTTGATCTTACTTAAGGTTATGAAATTATCAAAATTAAAATGAGAAATCGCAGGCAGGGTCGAATCAACGAAGCAATGAATGTAATAGAAATCATGGTTGACGAAAGTTGTGCCCGTACGGTCATATCTCAGTTGGTTCAGATATGACAGATTATGTACAAAAATTTAAGTTCGACGTCTGTATTGTCATAGTGTGAGAGTTGTTACCTCCAATATTAAGATAGCTTCTTGAAACATGAAGGGAATGTCTCTCATCAAGTGAATTACAGTTATTAACTTTTTCATAAATTATCAGACTAGACTAGGTTGTAGGAGTGCAGGGAGTAAAAAATTTTGACTTTTAAGTACCATGGTCGCGAAAGTGGTCGTGCATCTGTCATTGTCTCGAGAGTTCTATTATTCATCAAATGAAAACAAAATACTAATTTTTCTAATTACTTTTCGTCGGCTCTCTCCCTGATTTCTGAATTGGGTATCAGATCTTTGCGATTATCTTGCGAGGTAATAGTTGACGTGTTTTTCTTTCCTTCCCGTTACTACTCGTCGATCTAATCTCTGTGAAATCGATTATGCTTTTCAGGATCTTTAGAAGGTTTTGTCCTGTGATTTCCTAAAATTTCGAGTCCCCGGCCCATTTTTCAGTCATTTGGTTGAATTTCGACAGGCGTAAACGTGTTCTACCTGATTGATCTTTTCAGCGGAAGAAAATCGAAGCTAGATCTGAATTCAATTTGTGTTCCGATTTGGTGTGAGAGATTGTTTATCAAACAAAAGGAACTTCGAATACCTGATTTTGATTCTATGCATCGTTTGTGTAGAGTCTTAGTATAATTTAGACCCTTTCTTGCATTTTTCTTTTTTCTTTGTGAACAATTCGTTGATACATACATAAATTTTGACGTCTTAACAATAATTATTGAGTTGTCTGTACATTTTTCAACTGATTAATTTCTTAGTAGTTCTATTCAGATTTGGGAAATTTCGTAGTCTTCTATTTACGTATCTATCAAAAATTTACTATAGCCGTATTCTTTTGGTTACGGGAGGGATACATGTCGAAGGGTTTTGAAAGCAAATGTGAGAGCTCATCTCACGACATATTGAAGGACAAAGTTAAAAACCGTGTCAGTGACCTTGAAAAATTGTTTATGAGCCTTCAATCTGCTAGGAAGGAAGGTAGTTCCAATGGAATTGTAATTTTGGAGGAGCAAATCAGTCAGATGCTTAGAGAGTGGAATGGTGAATTCAGTGAGCCATCTCCTGCTTCTTCATTATCGGTATGCTCTGTTATTATAAATAGATATAGCATTTTAGGTTTTTATCATCTTCTTTTGATATCTGAGACTTATTGACCCTTTGTAGGGTGGTAGCCTTGGATCATTCTCAAAACATTTAGCCTATATTTTGGATGAAGGCGATGCAAGTAGTCCATTTATTGAGCCCAAGGCTGAGGCCAGTCTTCAAGTCCTTCACACAGATTCTATGTCAGCAATTCAAGACGTGGGTATATATTTGATTTGATATTCTGTTGATTCAGTAGTTTTGTTAGCAGAATTACTTAGTAGACGATTTTAATCAAGTTCATAATTCACATGAATCTTTTTTGGATACTATACCAAGGTTTATCATTGGAAAGTAGCACTGACAAATGAATCTCACTATCTCTACAAGATTGCACCTTGTGGCATGTGATAATTAAAACTGTAACTTAGCACAAACTTAGCATCATTTTATGAATATGTTCTCTCAATCTAACTTGGTCCATTGGGTGTTAATCTATTTGAGGATGTCTGTATGTGTTATATGTTTGATTGAGCCGCTTTGACTAAATTAGCTAAGGTTTCAACTTTTCCAGGACAGTTTTGTTGATCAGGCAGTCCAACCACTCAGCTACTCTGATTTTAGTGAGAGTGAATTTTCTCCTGCAATGCTACCCAATAATGTGGTTTCTAATGCAGACATAAGTTCTCAGTTGGATCTTTATGATTTTGATTTCGATCAAAACTTTGACTTTGGTACGTCAGTTAATGCAGCGGATACAAGTCTTGTGGATTCTTATCGATTCGGTTTGCATGAGGAATTTCGATTTGAGCATTTCAATGTCTCTGTAGACGCCAAAGACTATGTAGAGAATAATACACCAAACATTCTCCCAAATATTTCCCCTCCACCTTCTGCTTTCCTCGGACCAAAATGTGCTCTATGGGAGTGTTTCAGACCTGCCCAAGTATCAGAATGGTGCCACGATTACTGTAGTACTTGTCATTCAGTTCTTGCACAAACGGAAGGTTTTACTGGTATGAACCCCATCGTGAGACCTGGAGGCATTGGTTTGAAGGATGGTCCTTTTTTTGCTGCTCTCAATGCAAAGTCACAAGGAAAGGAAGTTGGAATCCCTGCATGCGATGGAGCTGCCACTTTGAAATCTCCATGGAATGCTCCAAGTAATTGTTTTAAACTCTATTTATCTTTATTTGGTTTTTTAATTTACTTGCTTTCATTTGCAGTCTTCAAAGTTCAATAGTTAATCATGTTGTTTGGTACTAATGCAGAGCTATTTGATGTATCCTTTCTTCAAGGCGAGACTTTGAGAGAATGGCTCTTTTTTGACAAACCGAGAAGAGCGTTTGAGAGTGGAAATCGAAAACAGAGGTCATTACCGGATTATCCAGGACGAGGTTGGCATGAATCGAGAAAGCAGGCGATGAATGAATATGATGGGCAGAAGAGGTCTTATTACATGGATCCTCAGCCGTCGAGTTCTCACGAATGGCATTTGTATGAATACACGATCAACGACTATAATTCATGTGCATTGTATCGGTTGGAGTTCAAGCATTCTGATGGGAAGAAGAGTCCGAAGGAGAAAGTGTCGACCGACTCTCTCGCCGATTTGCAGAAGAAGATGGGGAAGCTCTCGGCCAAGGGTCCTCCCGAGGATTCCCTTTTGGGTAGTAAACCAAGATGATCCCTTATCAAGAACACAAATTTTATTCGAGCTTTGTATAAAACGATTGTTGCCGGTAATTCAAGTTGCTCTTGTGGTGATTAGAGCTTTGTATAAATAATCGTTATTTAACACGCTAATTTAAGATCGGAGAATAAGATAATATACTCCCTGTAGATTTCACATTTTCAATTTATTATAAAATCTCAAGGGTTAACCATTTATTCCATAAGAACACCCTGCAAAAGCTGTAGCCCTCAGCCATCTGACCACATACCAAGCTTTCGCCGATGCCCAAGAGTTAGATTCAATTCGATGCCCAAGAGTTAGATTCAATCCGATTAAAAGCAATGGGGCTCAGAAAAGAATCGGGAATGCCAAACGAACTGACGAGGCCAAGGTCATGCGGCCAGAGCTCCGTGCAGAGCCTCGTCACTTCTTGCCTCACTGCAGCCATGTTCTCCGGCGATACAAACCCAAATCGGAGAAACGAGTCATCTTCTTCCAAGCAGATCGAGGCAAACATGGATCTCAGTAGACCAAAAGCATCCTACAGAAAAGAAAACATTCCCATCTTAAGAAATTTTTGGGCGGTGGTAATCCGTGATTATACCCGATAATTATCATCAAGAAATTATATAAACGATTAAACTACCAAACATGTGGAACAAAGAGTCCAAATATATGTTTTTGGGAAGCTTGTTAGTACTCAAACCAAGTGATTCTGTGTTACTTGGTTGTGGTTTTTTGGGTAAAGCCCATGAAACAAAATTGTGTCATTCTCGGTGCAAAACAGATAATATTGTACTAGTCGGTTAAGATGAAGAATTTGTCACGAGAGAAGTCGTGATTTAGGAAAATAAACGTTATTAGTAAGAGATACCTTGAGAGGTCCACACGAAATCACATTCTCGATCTTGATGAAGATATCTAATGTTGTTAGATCAGAGAATCTTATACCGTGTAATTTCTGGATCAAGCAAAAATATGACGTGTGATATGAAAATATAATGAAACCACAGATTGTTCTTGAAACACGCTTTGATGTGGAGAGAAAAAAAGCAAAAGAAAAAGTTCATTCCAATAAATACAGACAAGAATTCAACAAATCATGCCACAAGAAGAAATTAACTCCGAGCTTAACAGCCAGAGACTCTATGTAACATCTCATTCTTTAAAAATCCTTAAAATTTTTCTTTTTAAAATCTAGTTCAAAACTCTTAATTTCAAATCGTAAAGAAAGCGTAAGACATTAAAAACTGTTAAAAATGTGATCCCATCATACTTATAAAACACGTTATAGAAATATATATCAAAATATCATTACGTTCATTACATGTCATAGATAGACAATAACACAAAACATTCGAGCATTGCCTATCGAATTACTTAACATAAGTTCTTAACATGATAATTCAAAACGTGTCAATTCATTCAAACAAGTTTTCATAAAACTTAATAAAATATTTAAAACTTCTTTCTTCTTTCACCCACGGGTCGTCACTTGGTTTCGTAAACAGTCCGCTCCAAAACAGCATCATCCACATGTCATGGCACGTGATGATGACTAAATTCCTCATCGCGAGCTTCATCACATGCATCACAAAGCTTAACTAGTGAGCCTAAAGCTCAGTAAGTAATCTCATGAACTTACATGCCTAACATGCTCGTGCTTTCATAAAAACATGCAATTCATTTTGTTCTTTATCGTTCTCGTTTACTTGACCTGGTTTTCCACCCCGTGACCGCCCTGACCACAGGGCACAGACCCCAGCAGGTAGCTCCCAGGCCCTCTCGACCCGGAAAGCACAGGCCCTCGTGACCCGGAAAAGACCCGACTTTCACCTGTGTGCCCTGATCAAAAGCTTCACCCCGTGGTTCCACCAAGGTCCATCACATTTTCGGGTACCACCCCGTGACATCACCTAGCTCTCTCGACCAAGCTTATCACCCCGTGGCTTCATCCCATTGTTTCAACTTTACATACATTAATGCATCGAATGCTGGAGACGTCTCATACCATCCGGACATCCGAATATCCGGTTGGGTGACATTTTGAAAACATGCATGGAAAACATTTTCGTTCTTTTCTTAAAACATGATGCATGAGCATGATTTCATGCAATACTTGATAACTTAATATGATCCATGCATAACTTGATAACTTAATATCATGCAATCAACATAGCACAAACATCTCCAATGTAAATAATATATTTGCTACTAATCGTACTTTACATACTTTTCATGCTTTATATACTTAGTCGATACTTAGCATAATATACAATCACAACTAATGGCATACAAACACCAATCAAGCCCATATTATTGGGTTGGTGCACGATGCGATACACCCCTAGCAGAATGCAATACATACTTAATGTAACACAACCTTAATCCTACTCTTTGTGATGCAGTCCCAAAAGGGGCCAAACACATGCATAATTACTTACTTGATCTCCTTAGCTTAGGCTTAGTATTCTGAGTCTTTAAGGATCCAATGAGCTTGCTTATATACCTTAACATCATAACATAAAATAATATAAGCAAAACTCGAAATACCCTACTTTACCAAAAACTTTCGGCTTTGATAACTTTTTCTACAGAATTCTGATCAAAACACTTAAGGTATCAAATTCATACTTATGATTTCTACTACATTTCTTTAGAAGACGTTGTGATCAGATTCTCACTTACAAGTCTCATAAATTCTACATCTTTAAAATCGGGTATAACATGACCATATTAGTTCATACCCTGTTTTTACCTCAACTTCTGATATATACAACTTTCGCTACACTAATCGGATCAGAACGTATAAGTACCAATCTAAACCTTAGAATGTTGGATACACTTTATTAGAAGAGATCATGACCAAATTGTAAGTCTAAGACTTTGTAAATTTCACATTCCAGAAACTGGTTAACATGACTTATAAAGTGTATACTCATAAACCACATTTACCATTTCATGTATTCTTAACCATGTAACGTAAATTCCATCATTTATAATTTATTACAGCATCAAAATGAACATCTTAAAGGTATTTCCTAGTACCTTAGGGCTTGAGTCGTAGGCTTTTCCTTCTCTTGCACTTCTAGCTCTTAAATATCACAATTTCTTGTACAAAACACTAAAATCTCACACGAATTTGGAGAGGATTTAGAGAGGAGAGAGATATGCAAAAGAGAGCAGAGAGAACTTTGAAAAATGGAGAGCTGAGTCGTGGATAAGGTTACAAGTTGAAAACTCTTACTCCCTTATTAAATGGATTAACATGGAAGGTGAAAGGTCATGGTGATGTGGAGCTTCAAGCATGAGATGTCATCATCCAAGCTAACCATCTCTTAATCCACGCGGCACTTTCTTATTGGTCCATCCTTAATTAATCATAGATTAAATTTCTTAAAAATTCAATTGAAAATTCAACATTTCAGTAATAAAGTGTCAACCTCAAATTCAAGGTGTCACCTTTAACTAGCCCGAGAGTTCAAGATGTTGATCTTTTAATCGTTTCATAACTTTTGCTCCACAACTCTGATTTTCATAATTCAAAAACCCATAGTTGCCTCATTGAGTTGACTTTAACTTTGTATAAGACATAAACTTCAAAATAATAGTTTAACATAATCAAATATACAAAAGACCGAGCATCGCTAAAAAGTCCATAACTCTATAGTCCAGATTTCCTTTACCAACTTCAAATGAGCATAACTTCCTTGATAATGATCAATTTCTGATAATTAAGGTGTCAAATTGTTCCTTAAAAAGTTTACTATAACTTCTTAGAAGACACCAAATTCAGAAAACTAACGTGTGTCAACCTATGTTGATAAAACAGAGAGTATGCATTGCTTGAAATCCAGAACCGGTCGACCGCTCGTCTATTGTGTCGACCGAAAGAAGTTCCCGAGAGTGACTTGTGTCGACCGCTCGTCTATTGTGTCGACCGAAAGAAGTTCTCGAGAGTGACTTGTGTCGACCCTTCTTAAATCCTGGGGTTGACCTAAAATATTTAATTGTGTCGACCCCTCTTAAATCCTGGGGTCGACCTAAAGTACACAATTGTGTCGACCCCTCCTCAGTCCTGGGGTCGACCGAAAGTATTCATTGTGTCGACCCCTCCTTGATCCCGGGGTCGACAAAGTCTTCAATTGTGTCGACCCCTCCTCAATTTTGGGGTCGACCGAAAGTGTTCCAAAACACTTAGAAGATTTTCTAACTTTTCCGAATAACGTCATTACTTATACCCCTTAAATCTTATTTTCTTCATCACCTTCAACCTACTAAATTGCTCACATCCACAATACTTAAATTCCTCAATAACTATCCAACATTCATAAAATAACTCTTAAACATTTACATCCTAAAGTCACAAAATTGTAAAATAAAAATGAGGGTTGTTACACTCTACCCCGGACTCTATTGGGTTAAATAGCTTGCTCTGTAGCATGAGCCCGAAGAGCCAATCTCTGTCCTCAACATTGTGGGCATCCATTAGCTGTCGCAACTCTTTGGTGTCGACAACTAACGGATGGACTAGGAAACTGAAGGCAAGGACTGGAAACAATTGCAGACCCAGATTGAAGCTGAAGAAAATGGTTCGACAGAACCTTAGTCCTCCACGAAACGCTGTCCATTTTCTGAATTCAGCGAAACAAAACTGGTAGAGAGAAGAAAATGGCGTTGAGGAAGCGAGATTTGCGTGAAATCTGAGTAGATTTGAGTTTTGGACATATTGGTCGAAGAAAGCTATTATCCAAAGCACATAGTCTACTAAATAAACAAATGTCAACCAATGTTTAAGCTTCAAGAATGGTGTTTCCTAAAACCAAAACGGCATACGTGCACAAACTATAAGACATCAAAACGACAAGAAAGCAAAGAATCTGAGAGTAACAACGACATAATAATGTTTCTCAGGTAGAACAGCATCCAGCTTTCTTCACGGCCGAAACATCATCCTTAGAACCCACGTTAATCGTCTGTCCCTTGGGCAACGCGGCGGCATCCTCCCCGACATCGAGCGCTTTTCGACTAACAACTCGATATATTTGAGTGAGGACTTCGGTGAAGGCGTCTTCCACGTTTAAGGACTCAAGGGCGGATGTCTCCATGAAAAACGTGTTCTCTCTCTCTGCAAATGCTTTTGAATCCTCCGTCGTGACTGCCCGAAGATGTCGCAGATCGGCCTTGTTTCCGACGAGCATGATCACGATGTTGGCATCGGTGTGATCTCTCAGCTCCTTGAGCCACCGTTCCACGTTCTCGAAAGTGACGTGTCTTGTGACATCGTAGACGAGTAATGCGCCTACGGCTCCTCTGTAGTATGCACTCGTAATTGCTCGGTATCTACAGACAGTCGATAAATTGTTAGATTCGGTACGACCATTAGGCTTCACCATAATAGGATTGAGCAAATATTGTAAATGTAGAATAAAAATGGGGAAAACAGAGGAACTAAGATTTCATAGAAACTTAATCAGATCATCGATTTTGCTCAAGGGGATTTGAAGTTCGATCAATTTTTCATCATCACGAGTGTCAAAATCAAAAGTAAATAATCCACATTATACTTCAGAAATGCTTATTCAAAACCCAGATCCCGGAAAATCAAAGCTCAACGGAGATCGAATTAAAGAACATTGGTCAAACCCGTGAAGATAAACTCTGATAATTCTTATGCATTATGCAACAAATCCAGCCAGAATCGGTAAAAAACAATAAAGGTTGAAACTTTGCGACAGAGATTTACATTCATTTCAAGATCCAGATGAGATATCGCAGAATCGAAGAGAAAATGTGGGAAAAAAAAAAGGCATACCGTTCTTGGCCGGCGGTGTCCCAAATCTGAGCCTTGACGACTTTTTCATCGACGCGAATACTCCGAGTAGCGAACTCGACTCCAATGGTGGATTTAGATTCGAGGCTGAACTCGTTGCGAGTGAAGCGAGAGAGGAGATTCGATTTTCCGACCCCGGAGTCGCCGATCAGAACCAGCTTGAAAAGGTAGTCATAATCATCATCTGCTCGATAAGCCCCCATTTTCTTCCTCCTCTAACCACAAATCGTCAAAGAGAAAGGAATAGATGGAAAGATTTTGTTGGGAAAACAAAAAATCTGCAGTTGGGTTTTCGTATCTTCGATCGAAAACCCCTGGAAGAGCTCGCAGATCTAGCAAATTTAATAAATGAAGAACAGAGAGCAAGAGAAAAACAGCCAAGAAAAGCAGCAATGACCACGCAGGCTAGGCTACGAGATTTGTATAAAAAGCATTTATTTCTCGGACCCAGTCTACAGAAAAAAGTAAAAATTGGATTTTTAACCTAAAAGCTAAGATTTTGTTCATCAATCAGAGACGAAAGACTTAGCTTGTCACTAAAACCCAAATGGGTGAAGAAAAATCAACACGTTTCCAAACATTCTTCCAACATTGAATTGTAAAATTGAAATTGTGCTGCATGAATTCACAGACGTTGAACTTTTCCAAATTTTCATGCGTGACAAAAAAAATTCTACTTTGATATACTTGAAGCATAAGATTTTTATGAAGTTTAAACCTAACTGAAACGGGAAGCTGGTCGGGAAGCTGGTCGTGAAGCTGGTTCCACCCCTATGATCTACACCCTTTGCTTTGCGTTAGGACCCTGCAAACATTCCTCAATCTTCTTTGATATACTTGAAGCATGAGATTTTTCAGCAGATTGACAAGATTAAGAACCTTACATCAAGACGGTCGACAATTAGTTACGATAATTAAAATAATATGTTATGATTATTCGAAATATAAATCTGACATACATCACACGGTCCACAGTTTGAAATTCAATACGATTGCTGCCTCATAACAGCATATAACAGACGAAAAGCAAGGAAACGTAAAGACAGATAAGTGCTAGAAAAGAGACGGTTCTCCAACAGGAAGAATAAAAGGCTGGTTTAGAGAAACACACACTGCCTACTCTTCCTTCTCTTTTTCTTCAATTTAGGAGGCTGTAAAACGACCTTAATAGCCGCATCGAAAACCGCCTTAACGTTCTGCGAAACCGAATCAAAATCGACTGAGAAATCAGAACACAAGTCATCAAATGTTGTCAGGCAAAAATAGTTTTCGACATGCTGGGTACAAGAACAATGTGATCAAAAGTTTGTGTTTATTGGGATAATCTTGAATTCGACTGAGCTTTGAAAGACAACAAAATTGTCTTAAAAGACATGTCTTAGATTTGACATGTTGGTTTAATACTTTGTTTTCTACGCGCAATAGTGATAAACGAAATCTAGTAAGCAACAATTGTCAATTTCGAAGAAGGAAAATAGATAGAAATTGACGAACCTGTTGGGTTTTAGAGCTGCATTCTATGTACGAAGCTGCACCAATTGCCCTCTTCAGTTCTTCACCCTGCAAAATAGAAAATCATTGGAGAATGTTATCCATACCAGCCATGAAATTAACAAAAAAAGGGTGATTCATTAATTTGCCTGAGCAGTTGTGATCGGTGCAGCACCTGGATGATTGATCAAGTATGTCTTGTCATCCCTTAAATCTGCAAACGAAAATGGAATAAAAGAACTCCGAATTAGACTCAAAACCCGAACAATGTTATGTTTCTGTGTCTATTATATCGATTAAGCTAAATTAGTCTTTAGTCCTTACCAAGTTTTGTTCCAACGAGTATAATTGGAATTGTCGGAGCGTAATGCCTCAGCTCAGGAATCCACTACATAAACATAGATTGCTCAGATTCTAGTAGTCGAGGATGTATTGAGACTAAAACTGAGCGTGATTTAGAGAGAGAGAGAGCTTGGAAAAAACCTTCTTCGAGATATTTTCGTAGCTGGCTTTGCTGATTAGAGAGAACGCCAATAAGAACACATCTGCACCTCTGTAACTAAGAGGCCTCAGCCTGTTGTAATCTTCCTGCCCTGCATTCCTCAAATAATCCTTACCATTCTTTTTTTTTTAATTTATTTAGAATCAATTTCCTCCTTTATTTCAAGAAAACACGATTGATAATTATTAATTCATCACAACTACAATTTGTTGGGATTTGAGTCCCAAGAGCTTTTAGAATTTCAAATACTTTGATTCAGGGCATTAAGAAAAAGATTTTAAAGATCATAATGATCAAGAATCATCGCTAATTCTGCCAGCGGGAACAATGCAAAGATAAAAGTATAGTAATTTAGTATAACACTGCTTCAAATTGCTCCAAAACTAATCACAACAACGAAAATAACCAGAAATCGTTCATTTTGAAGATCAAGACACCTAGGAATTTTCTACCGACAATGATAAATTGATCGCACAAACTTAAAACTATAAATAGGTACTCATGATATTCAAATACCGAGAAACTAAAATTCATACCAGCAGTATCCCATAATCCAAGGTTCACTGTACTGGCATCGACCACCACATTAGCGCTGAAATTGTCAAACACAGTCGGCACGTAATCCTACGACAACAAAAACGAAAGGGAAACCGATCGGGGAGAGAGTTAAAAGGTAGAAGAACGATCCAGACGAACGAAATTTCAAAAAACGCTAAAAAAAAAAAACTCAAAATCGTACCGTGGGGAAAGTATTGCTAGTATAAGAAATAAGCATACATGTCTTCCCAACAGCTCCATCTCCAACAGTAACACACTTGATAAATCTAGCAGTGCTCATTCTCAAAACCCCTTCGAGCAATTCGCCTCAAATTCTCACAGCTCCTACACCGCCATTGACAGATTCAAAGCCCCAGAGAAAAAGGGTATAGCAGCACGGAGAAGACAAGGTGGAACCCGTAATAGAGATGAAAATTGGGTTTCAATTTGAAATTCGAATGGAAAAGGAGGGTGCAGCAAAGAGGGCATTTATTAGAGCGATACAGAGCATCCACTTTGGTCTTTAGCTTTTCCATGATTGCTAGAATAGCTTTCTGTTTCTTCAAGGGGACGGCCAGAAGAGCTAAAGGCAGTGTGTACATGGCCAACAGGGGAGAGGCTTGCTTGGTGATTAGCTGTTAGTTGGTCAAGTGGTGGACAAGGGAGCCTTCAAATGATGGGTTTTTTCCCAAAATACATTACTTTAATCTTTGCTTAATTGCTAATTATTCTCATTTATAAATATTTTTAATTTAAAAAATATTTAATTTCATTTTATCGAACTTGTAAGGGTAAAAACAGTCGCCTCAGTGAGTCGTGTGACACAGAAAAACGGCTGAATCGTACTCTAATTGTTACGCAGAAGGCCCTTGAGCCGAGATTATCTTTTTCAAAACTCCAAATTGGTTTTGTTCGTTGACACAAAACTCAAGGGCCGATATTGATTTAACCCTAAACATTAATTGCATGAGTAAAAGAGAATTATACTCATAGTATGATCATTTAACAATCTTGTGTATTACAATTTTGAATACTCAAGTCGTCATCCATAGATTTGCGTTGAATTTTAACCTTTTGACGGTCATTTCCAATGCAACGATTGAGCTTTTTGAGAGGATATGCGTGATGGGTATTGGGATGAATTTGGTGACGTATTTGGTCGGGAATTTGCATTTTCCGTAGTCGAATTGTGTCATTAGGGAAGCATACGATTAATTAAAAGGTAGAAACACTATATTAACTTTATCATTTCTTTTAGAATACTTTTTTTTCCCTAGGTTTATGTCTCTAAGTAGTAAACCATCTTTGTTAGGAAGAAATATAAAATTAAGAATATTGTTAGGTTCCATATTTATTTTTAGTTAATATTTAAATTACTTTCTTTATAGAGCGTCTCCGAGGGGGAATCAAATCGAACGTCTTCGGGTTCGGCTCCTATCAGTTTGAGATCAAAGATCCCAAAGAAGAAAAGGCCAAGATCTTCTTCAACAGGTTCTTCTTTGGTATAAGCATTGGCTCCTTATTTGCTGTGCTAGTTTTAGTTTATGTACAAGGCAAGGTCGGGCGAGGCTGGGGACATGGAATATCGGCTGCGATGATGGTTATTGCTGTCGGGCTTTTACTCTCCGGTACGAGTTTTTATCGGTTTAAGAAGCCTCAAGGGAGTCCTTTGGCATGGAAAGTACTACTTTTGGCATGGAATAATAGGAGTCTTCCTCATCCTCCTCACCTTTCTTTTCAACTTCCACAATTCACGAGAGCCAGACACGAAGATGTTTAGGTGCCTCGACAAAGCTGCAATTCTCGTCCACGGCTCGGTGTGGACGGAGCTCAAACCAATCCCTGGGCTGTCTCGACAGTCACTCAGTTCGAGGAGGTGAAAATGGTGGCGGAGCTCCTTCCCATTTTGGTCGACCTGCATTCTGTTCTGGACCGTCTATTCCCAAATGACTACTTTTACAATCGAGCAAGCCACTTTCATGGATGCGAAAGTGGGTCACTTAAACATACCTTCAGAGTCTTTTTCGGCCTTCCTCGTCGTCACGATTCTCCTGTTCACTTCCTTGAATGAAAAAATATTAGTGCCTATGGCTAGAAAGCTTACACACACTGTGCAAGGAAACTCACAAACCTTCAGAGAATAGGGATTGGACTCATCTTCTCAATGCTGGCTATGGTGGCTGCTGCAGTTGTAGAGAAAGAAAGAAGAGATTTAAGAGCTAGAGAAAATACCAAATTGAGTGCTTTCTGGTTAGTACCTCAGTTCTTCTTGGTGGGAGCTGGGGAAGCTTTTGTACACGTTGGACAGCTTGAATTCTTCATCAGAGAAGCACCTAAACTTCATAGTTTTTCCTGTTCTTGCCATGAGACATCAGTACAAAAGCCAACCGCTTATCAGCTCTTCCAAAAGCAGAGGAAAGGAGAATAATACTTCCAACAATTTGATTACAGAAGAGATGGAAGGAAAAATCGGCATACAGGTGGAGGATCCATAGCTTCTGATCTTTAAGCGGTTCTTCGTTTGTTTTGATTCCTTGATGTAATCAAGTGACAAAGTTTGCTTGCTTTCAAGCCTGCAAAAGAATCTATATCTTTGGAAAATATAATGAGTAAAAGAATCTATATCTTTGGAAAATATAATGAGCATCAATTTCTATTTGTTTTCCCCCCCACTGATGTTTGTATAGTCCATAATGCCTGCAGCTATGCAAAAACATATAAAACTTCTAAAACGTGCATCATTCGGGATGACAATGACTAGGACATTGCTCAAAAGGATTTACTTTTGAATAATATTGTTCAACTCCAGTAGAGATCGCTCCAAGAAACGAGAACACATAATTGTCACCTTGTCTAACAAATTATCAAGCCAAGAAAAGAGCAGAAGAGCCACAATCAAAACCAAAAGAAAAAAAAGTTCAAGAAGAAACACTAGCAAGGCCAGCAGGAGGACAATGATTTATGATTAATGGAGGCCGAATAGCTCGGTGATTTGCATCTTTCAGTTTACGGGCTTTATGCATCTCCTCAGTCTCTATAACAACCAGCCTCTTCACCTGAAAAAGAAAACATTAAATAACCCAAACTAATACAATACTTATAGAAAAGAAATGGGCTAATGCAAGTAGTAAAGTAAATATTCTTCAACCTGTTGAAGCATTCCCCTGACAGTAGGGGTGTTCCATCGCATAACAGTTCGATTGCACTTGCCAAGACGCAATGCCTCTAAAGTTCGCCTGTGAAGTCTCCTTGTTCCTGGAATTCCCCTCACTAGGGTTATATAAAGATTAGGACTCCATGTGATTGGCACACATGCCTTGAAAGCCTTGAAGGCATTCATATCCTTAATCACCTAGAATCTACAAACAGAAACAAGAAAAATGCACTTAATTTTCCTTCATTGGTACAATTAAACATAAATCTGGGTAAAATAAATCAGATAGAGCTAGGGAAATTTCAAAACAAAAAATGAATAACATGCAGAAACGGAAACATGTTGATGACCTGAAATTATCAACAATATTTGAGCCAGAAATTCTCAGCTGAGAACAAAAGAAGCAAATTGGACAAATCCCACTACCAAGCATCCTCCTCTTCCTCTACCCATTTCCCATTGCACCACCACAAAATACATTCCTCTACTCTTTTAAAAAAAATCTATGAATTATGCGTAGAAGATGCAGCATCCATAATCCGAACTATAATTCATCTACTAAATAATGAGAAAAACTTGAAACAAAAACGCGATGAGTTTTATTATCCTCCTCCACATCCATTAAATTATCTGCACGAACCATTATCGTGATTTTCAGCAGCCATAGATCTCTCAAAATTATAGAAACTTCATCCAAACCGATATTCTGATTCGCCATCTAATTACTACCAAATTACACAAAAGCACGACGACCTACTTGCAAAAAAAAGGAGAGGTAGGCAGGCTAAAATACTAGCTTATATCAATCCATCAAAAATCATTTAAAGTAATTCAAATAAAAATCGCATAATTTCAATTGCTAACAGGAAATTTATCAACTTAAAGCACATTGCACTAGAAAATGAAAGAACGAACAAAAGCAGGGCCTTAGCCAAGAATAACAATCAACAAAAGAAATGGCGTCAGAAAAAAAAGCTACAAACTCCATTCGAGGAACTAAGAAAAACTGACTTCACCTCTCGCCGGCTCTGTAAGTGAGCAAGTAACAGTTTGCCGTGCCGGAGGGGCGCCGAAGAAGAAAGGGAGAGCGATGCGCGAATGTGAATGGGCCTCGCTATTTGGGTTTTCATTTTTCTTGAGGCAAGTTAATTACGAGAATAACCTTTCTATATTACAAATGAAATTAAATCATTAGTTTAAATTTTGCACTCTAATTACGTGGTATAGTATGTGTTGCTTCGTACGTTATAATGAACTCATAATGAATGTTTTTTGGACAATATTGTTGCCGTTGGTATACGATTTCCTTCGCCGACGCCAGCGCCAATTCCGGCTTCCGTTCTCGATGAAATTTACACCAAAACATTTGTATCGTCGAGACGGACTCAACTCAACCATACCAAGAATCGCAAGCAAACCTAGGATTTGAAAAACCAAAACAAAAACTCTAAACTTTCGGTTTTCCTCGTATCTCTTCCAAAATATGAACTTACCTTCGAAACTGCTTTACAAGAGTTACTCCTCTCGTCGTCGCCGACGTTTTGACGCTCGGATCACGTCAAATGGACGTCGTTCGCCGGACAGATTTCTCTCTCCCTTTCTGGTTTTGCTCTCCGCCTCGGCGGATTTTCCGAAGAAGAAGAAGTGTCTTCTCCGTATCCTTTCAATTTAATATATATTAATGTTATAATTAATAATATTATATTATATTAAATAATATAATATTATTAAAACATAATATTTATTTCACCTAACGTTTTCGATTTTCGTTCGATTGCTGCCGTTTCACTAAAAATCTCAATACGATTATCTGTCCACTGATTTCGTAAAATCACCTTTTGCGTCATGTTTAAAAATCGTAGCTCGTTTTCGTCCTGAGATATTCCAATTTCATTAGTTTGACTAAGTCGTCACACGTGACATATACAACAAATTTAAGTTCAAAATACGACAATTGACTAGTCAAACTTTGCGAAAAATTTTCCTTGAAATTTGAGATTTTAAATTTCGGGTCCTTACATCATAACCCTTTCAAAAAAATTTCGTCCCGAAATTCAATACAAACTTAATTAAAAAGATGTAAATAAACGAAGATATTTTTCCATCATATCATACTCAAGAGAATGCTTTTCTAAAACACCATTTTTTTCACGGGATTGATCAATTGGCATTTACGTGAGATTCAAATGTCGTCTCCATGTACGAAGATTTTTAAGGGTGAAATCAGTCTGGTTTGATGCAATTTAACGTATTTTTTAAGGTTAGACCGAAGTTGTTTTCGTGTTCGATGTTTTGGGCTCGATTTCTCGGTGTTGGGTTGTTGTTTGATTTTTGATCATTTGAGATTAATTTTTAGTATATTTTATTATTTATTTAAGGTACTTTCCCAATATAAAAATAGGTATTTACTTTTTAATTTTATTTTATACTTTTAGTTTTATAATTTTGTAAAATTTTAAACTTTTATTTATTCAATTTTGAATTTTTTATTGCCTAAGTTTACTTTTAATAGAAATATTTGGTGCAAATTCTAGTTTTAACTCTAATAAAACCAATATCAAACCACACCAATGGCTCGGTTTGGTTTAGTTTCTCTTTACTGCATTGGTTCGATGTTTCGGAAGTGTACGTAGATTGGTTTTCGCATCAAAATTGAATCATTTATAAAAGGCCAGCGTTTCTATCCTATGTAAGAACGGGAATGGAAGAAGGTCATGTGAAAAACAAGGCAAGTGTTTTCACAGAGCAGTAAAAAAGTAAAAAAAGTGATTTTGACAAACAGTAAATTGAGAGGGTCTCGTATTCAATGTTTCCAACATCCTCTGACATAGTCCAATGATGTTGGGTGAATGTATTCAAATGATTTCCCACTGCATAACGGGTTGAAAAGATGTAGGCTAGTTAATATCCTAAATCTCTGTCTGAAAATAAATTTCAGATCCCCTCCAGTTTATGTTCTATCTACTTGTAACCATTAGTCCAACATTAGCCCATCGAGTTGAACGTAGTAAATAAGAAACCGAAAGATTTCGTTGAGATTGTTCGTTTGGAAATTTCCTGAAAAGCTAATCATAGGTTCTTCTCTGCATCCGAACAATAGGGTCATAGTTTGATTTGAATTTGGTCCGGTCTTTTTGAAGTTTTTGTCATTCGAAACTAGTTCGAAGAGGGCGTACCACTAGATTTTCATCGTTCGTGGTGAATTCATGCATCGAGATTAATAATTAACGATATGGTTTATCGGATTTGGAAATGGACGATCAAATTACAGGTATGCTGAGTTTTCATTTCATAGACATGAATGGAAAGTATATGGTCCTCGAGAAACAGGCATACATTCTCTTGGGCACAATCAATGGCGTCTTAATTGCAAGGTGGTTGGATGAAATAATGGGGTTACTAAATTCTTTTGCATTTGAATTGGGGTGTGACTTAATGTCAGTGGCCACCCAAAACTCTCCTCTTTCAACTCTCTCTGCTCCCCTTTTCAGTTCTATCCTTCTGGTTTTTAGCCCATTTCTCTGTTTCTGACCAAGCTTTCATCACTCTCTTCTCTCTCTCTGTCATTTAATTGTCCCAGAAAACGAGACAGAGCGTTTGAGCTTGTCCAAAAAAAGACATAGTTTGATTTAGGATAATGCTTTTCTAAAACACCCTTTTTTCACGGGATTGATCAAAGATTTTGTCTTGAAAAAATCTAACCAGTTCATGTAAAAATCTCAAGTTTACTGCAGAAATCATTGCATCTAAGCAAAATTGCTGATTACTAATGGTAAACTTTGGTTTCTAATCAACACTTTTTTGCCATCTCTGGTGAAACATAAACAGATGAAAGCAGGGAAGAAGAAGAAGAACCTGAATTCAGAAACACCAAGAACATGGTCAGTTGTGCAGCGGATTTGACCCTCCTTGAACCTTTCTCTCCTCAGTTTCATACTTTTTTCTCCCGTGGCTCACAGGAGGAGGACGAACCCGAGGGTGAAAAAAACCAGCTTGGCTCGAGCGGTAAGTCTGGGAACGGCCTGAGAACTCGGTCGGAACGGCTCGAGCCATCCGGCTCAAGAGAAGAAGGATAGTAAGGATGAAGAGCATGCGAAAAATGGCCATGGTTTTGGTTGAGACCAGTTTCAGACAAAGTTGGCCAGTGTTATCTTTTTTATAGGCATGGCTGGCTGCTCTTCTTATTCAATTTTTGCACATATAATTATAATTATAATTATATAATTATAAATAAATTCAGACTTGGTCTTAGCAGGAGTTAATACATGCCGGTCTAGTTCGATTTTATCTCAAAATAGAACTAGAATCGAAACTAACGATTTTGAATTTTTAGAATCAGAACTAGATCCAGCTCAAGTTGTATCTTGTTGAATCGAGTAGATTCACATAGAAATGGGTTGGCGGGCAGTTCGATTTTCTACAATTTAACTAGTTTGGACGATCTAATTAACAGTCTAACCTCAGTTATAATACTTATTTATATTTTTGGACAAAACCGTTGTGAACCAACACAAACCGTCTAGTTAGATTTTACAGATGGGTACATGTCGGTTTTGTCCGCGCCTTGATCTTCTATAGAAATATTCCCGTCGATTGTTACAATCGCAAACTTCATTTAATTTAAATATAAACTCACAATTTTCTTCATTTAATTTTTATATTTAATTTAAATATAAAAATTTAGGGAGAATTACAATCTCCTACTCCTTTCTTTTAATTGCGTAAAAATAGTTATTGATTTATTTCAAGAAAGTAGGATATTACAATTTACATGCTATATTTTTTAAATAGTTATGGTGAATTTGTATAATTAATTTTAACAAGTGGTGAGTGTGAAAAATATAATGTTTTGAAATTTTTATTACATGTTTATCATATTTTTATAAAATAATGTGAAAATCATTGTATTTTTGCTACACTACACTTATATGATGGACAATATTATATCTAGTAAAAAAACCCGTAATAGAGGTCGAATGTCAATGCAGTCACCGCAACTTATTCTGAAGCAACTTCGCCTCAGAGTGGTTCGCCAATTGCTTGTCTGGGTCACTTGAGAGTGTCATTGAGAGATGTAATTGTTGAGTTATTAACTATCAGATAAGTTATTATTATTATTTTTATAATAAATTTAATTATTTATTTTTCATTAAATACCTTTAAAATGATATTTAATATTTCTAACATGTGTCTTCAAGCATTTTCAATTTTATTCAGATCACAATTCATTTGAATTATTTTTTTAAAAAAAAGAGCGTGTAGTTATTGTAGCAGAGGTCGACAAAAACTGTTCAGAAAACTTTAAGCCTTTGGAAGAGTCGATCAAAATTACAAAACGATCGACTGAAACTGTCCAAAAATATCAAGCTACTGGAAGGGTCAACTAAAATCACAAAATGATTGAACAAAACAATATATAGGTCGATCTAAAGCATAAATGGTAGACCAAAACTCCCACAATAACTATTTCCCACTGGCTAGAACGTTTAAGTTAACCAAAAATATATTTTAGGTCATCCAAAAATCAATAGAAGGCCAAATCTATAAATATAAAAAGGGAGTTCAAAGAAGCCACGAATTCGGCCAAGAAAAATGACGTGGAAGCGTTGTTGTATTTTCTACTCACATACAGAGAGATTTCACTTGAGATTTATTTCTTATTGTGTAAAATTGTGTACATTGTAAAATTATAACCCGATTATTTTGAGAGTTTTTCATTTTATCAAAAAATAATAAAATAAATGTGACGTCCTTTGAAAAAAAATAATCAAGCAAAATAAAATATGACGTCCTTCAAAAGGAATAGTTATTATATTGTTTGATTGACACCTTAAAGTCAATTACGATTTTCTCGATTTAGAAATAAAAGAATCTTCAAGGTGCAATCTTGAGGTATAGACATAAGTAAAAGTTGAGTCAAACTGCATTACGATAAAGTTTTTTTCTTTTTTCATTCTCTTTAGTTTATCGCTTAAATCACTTAAAGAATTAAATTATAAAAATCACAAAAAAACTAAGAAACCTAAATCACCTCTCTTCTTAGGTTTAAATCGATCCTACAACACTGACATTCGGCCGCCGCCATGATTTTTTTTTATCATTTTTAAAGTTCAATTTTTTTTTAATTTATTTGCACAAAGACTTCGATTTCAATTTTAAAGGGTAAGAAATTTATAATATAGTCTCATAAAGTATTAATTTTTAAATTAAATATTTTTTGTCGCCTAACTATATATAATTGAATAATATTACATTTATTTTTTTATCCTATTGTCTTAAAAAAAATTAGTTGACTTGTCAAAAAATGACATCTTTTTTTAACTTAAATTAGACAACGACAATAGTCTAACTAAAATAATATTAATTCCCAACATCATCATAAGTATTTATAAATGACATATTACCTTCTTAGAGGGAACGAGAAATATTGAGCTAATCGATTCGATTCTTGTAACCTTCAATCGAAAACTCAAAATCTACAACACATAGGAATTTTTATTTATTTGGTGTCATTTTAACACGGGGAGAGCACAAATTGATCTTCCCAACTCAACATATATTTGTACTCTTTCGCGTCGTCGATAAAATCACATTGTTCTTTAAATTAGGTACATGTCCAATATTACCTTGCATCCAAATAATTCCATGAAATTGATTCTTACAATGTCATTATAATTATGTTTCAATTTGGGTTTTGCCCATCAATACACTTTCTAAAAATGATATAACAATCAATACTATTGCTAATTAACATATGAAACGAACAAGTTATATCCATATATCAGTTCTAGTTTGACAAATTCCCTTTCTATATAACTAGATGATCTTTATAACGCGATTTTTTCTTATAGAACTTGCAAAAATACATATCGATTATGGAACTTTTCGATTTCTTATGATTTTTTTCTCTCTTTTTTCATTAAATAACACAAATTCTATTGAGCTTTAACAATGCAGATGTGCATGAACATCACACGTTTTCATTGAAATATCAACATGTGTTCATAACCCAACATTGTTTGAGAAAAATAAAATTGTAATATTTATTAATAGAATTTAATTCTACACCCAGTGCAATGCATCTTGACGTATTTAATTATTATTTTTTTCTTTTTTACTTAATTTCATTTTAGAGAAATGAAGAAAGTAAACGTAGAAAAAGTCTAGGGGATTAAATAATTGCTCGAAAGTCAAGATGGGTGGCAGCTCCCAATTCCTACCGTTGATTGGATTCATGTGCCAATTGCAATTAGGACAAGTAATCCAACTACTGTCGTCTTTTTTTCATTACTTTAATAAAACTTCGTTTTTATTTAATCTTAATACTAATACGATTAATTCTTTGCATATCTTCAGTTGTTCAAACCCTGTGAAATGTCGGAATTTTCAGTCAACCGGTCAAGAAGAAGTAAGTTTGATGATTTCTACGTCTTACCCTGTGCCACAAATCCCGATCCATGAACTGGGTAATCTCCTTCTTCCTCGATCAAGGGCTGCGGATTTGGTGTGATTTTAATTTGATAAAATGAAACCTCGAATTTGGTGTGTGTTCTTGCTCTCTATCTCTGCGTTTTTGGGAGCAGAATCCGACTGTAATCAACGCTGTGATTTAGCTTTAGCTTCTTACTACGTATGGCCATGGTCAAACATCTCTATTATATCGCAAGTGATGAACGCCTCCATAGATTCTATCTTGGAATTCAACAAAGATTCTATTGCAAATAAAGATATTGTTCAAAGCGGAACAAGGGTGAATGTTCCATTTCCATGCGGTTGTATCGACAATAGCTTTTTAGGGCATACGTTTACTTATGCGATTCAGGAAGGAGATAGCTATGAATTGATTTCTGGTACCTACTACTCGAACTTGACGACGAACCAGATGTTACAAAGATTCAATAGCGACGATCCTAATAATCTTGCTATTGGTTCTAAATTGAACGTGGTGGTGAATTGCTCCTGCGGAAATTCTTCTGTTTCAGAGGATTACGGATTATTTCTTACTTATCCTCTTCGCACTGATGATAGCTTGGAAAAGTTATCGGCTCAAACGAATATTAGCTCTGATTTGCTTCAAGCGTATAACCCAGGAGCCAATTTCAGCGCCGGGAGTGGATTGGTTTTTATTCCTGGAAAAGGTGAACTCCTCTACTTTCTTGCAGGAGTTTATATTTTCTCTGATTTGTGATTCAATTTTCTATGTTGAATCCTAAAACTTGGTGATAATGATATGATTTTTCAATGTGGGATGGAGAATTTGGTCGTGATTTGAGTTTCTATTTCTCTGAAGGCATATTGAAGAACATAAACATGAGAAACAAAAGAGTCAAATGATTGATTGCACATTCATCATCATGTTATTTCAAGACTAAAGCTTTAATTTTTGGGGCTATAATTTCTTTGACCTGTGTTCTCATTAAATATTTTCTCTCTTCAGATCAAAATGGCACTTACCCACCTCTCAACCTAAGGTAATTTCAGCTACTGTAATCTTATCATTAGTTAATCTGTTTGAAATCACTCAAAGTGGATCTTCCAATCTCTGATAAAATTTCATCATAATTTCGTAATTAATATTTAATATTTTTTCTCTTTGCAGCACAAATGGTATGATCTTCTCAGAAAATGCTCTAAGATAATATGGTAGGAATCTATGATACTCCGAGCTCATACTGCGTTATAAAATAAGCAGGACTTGGAGCTGGAGCCATTGCAGGCATAGTTATAGCAGTACTGGCAGTGGTGTTAGTATTAGCTGCGTGCTTCTACTTTGCTTTTTACCGAAGGAAGAAAATTAAAGATGCGAGATTGCTCGATGTATCTCAAGAGCTAAGTCCTCGAGGTAGCTATGGCTTTTTGTTTTTACTTCTGACTTAGCATTTTTTTCTCTTTTCTTTTTCTTTAGTCCGAATAAGTATTTCTTAGGTGTGGACAAGGTCTAGTCTAGTTCCGGGATGTATTAGAACCGGAACCGTGAAATACAATACGGTGCCAATTTGTCTTAGTCCATTTCTAATATTTTAAATTTTCTAATATAAAAAAATATTATTTTTTTAATTGTAAATGGGTCAGGTTTGGAACCAGTTTTCGAGTTTATGTTGAACTTTGTTTGGTTTTCGTCTCGTCTTTTTTGATCTACGGCTTTGGTTCCGATTTTACAATTTTTAAGAATCGGAACCGGACCAAAACTGATGGTTCAGGTCCAGTTCACGGTACCAGTGCGCTTTCGCCCACCCCTAGTACTATTTTTTATTTGTTTGAAGTAAATGATGCTTAAAGAAGATCAGATAGTTTTACTAATCTAGTTTTTTCTTTTCTTTTTTATATTGTAGTTCCTGTAAGTGATGAGTATAAATCGACAGAAGAAAGTGGTCTGAGGAATGGCAGTACTCCTCGATTTACAGGCATTACGGTGGATAAATCCGTTGAATTCTCCTACGAAGAGCTTGCAGGGGCTACTAGTGATTTCAGTTTAGCAAATAAGATTGGTGAAGGTGGTTTTGGATCTGTTTACTATGCAGAATTGAGAGGCGAGGTTCGTTTTCTTAGGAGTAACTTGTCGAATTTTGATACTTGTACTGAATGTTGATTGGCTTCATTTTAAGTTCAAATAACTCTTTGCAGAAAGCAGCAATCAAGAAGATGGATATGCAGGCAACGAAAGAATTCCTTGCGGAGCTGCAAGTTCTTACTCGTGTTCATCACTTGAACTTGGTAATTTAGTTCCTTTTTTGACATTTCAGTTATTTTTTTTTACACTTTTGAAAAATACGACTTGGATGCAGGTGCGGCTCATTGGATATTGCGTCGAAGGTTCTCTTTTTCTTGTTTATGAATTCATTGAAAATGGGAACTTAAGCCAGCATTTGCGAGGCTCAGGTGAAGTTTTATCATTTAATTACGAGAAATTAGTTTAGATGACAAATGAAATGGGATTCTTTCATTAAGACTGCCCTGCATGTAAAGTTTTGGCTGAAAATAATTAAACGTAATATTGAAAGACCAATAAAGATTTTTGCACGAGATATAATCTTAGTGGATGAGCCCTAATTTACCAATTACATGAATGAATTCTCGTGTTCTTTTGTAAAGCATTTTGGTTTGGACCGTGATTCTTTGCAGGGAGAGATCCATTGCCTTGGTCTAGGAGGGTGCAAATTGCCCTCGATTCGGCTAGAGGGCTTGAATATATTCATGAACATACTGTTCCGGTTTATATTCATCGTGATATCAAGTCGGCAAATATATTGATTGACAAGAACTACCGTGGAAAGGTGTTTTAAGAAATTATGTTCAAATCCCTCTTTAAGCACACCCTAACTAGATATGAAATATGATTGCAGGTTGCAGATTTTGGATTGACTAAATTGACCGAAGTTGGAAATACAATCCAGACACGACTAGTAGGCACATTTGGATACATGCCTCCTGAGTAAGCAGCTTTTGATCTTTCTTATTTTCTTTTCTTTTGAAAGTTAAACTCGATAATAGATATTTTTTCTTGAGTTTTGAGGGATATAACTATAGAAGTTTGTAGGAGTTGGTGGAAGTCAATGGATGCTAATGCAATTTTATACCATACTTGTTATTGGAGATAGGAATATGAAAGGTGCAGTAGAAAATTGTATGTGTAATAAGGTAAATTTTAGAGTGATCAATTTAAGGGAAGATTGGTAAAAAAATTCAAAGTTCCAAGTGCATCGAATCCTAGGAGACATTATGGATATAAATTTTTTTTACTGTGGTGAAGAGAGATTCAAAGTTCTTTTTTACCGGTCAAGATCCATAAGGAAGGATTATGGGAATTTTGAGCTATTTTAGCATATACTGATTGTTCAATGAAAAGAAAGTAGAGAAGATGAATTGATTGTTTTGAAAGTTCATCAACTCAAAGTTCTTCCATTCATGAAGAGTATGAAGGAGGATGTTGTTGGATCGATTTCACCCTTCCAACAGCGTAATCAATGGGGACAAATGAAATATGTTGTCAATAAGTCGGAAAATCATATTGAAGATGGTCGATAACCGAGATGGTCCAGTGAAAATTTGGAAAGAATTGACTGGATATTGGCATGTTGGGAAGGGTGAACCAGTGACAATAAGAAGCTCCTAAATATGTGGATAAAAGAACCCTCCTCTAAACTCAATATAGAAGGGAGAATCAAGAAAACCCAGAAGAAGAAAGACGATTAGGAAGGAAAGACTGAAGATTTCTGTAGAAAAATCACTAGAAGTTGTACCAAAGTGGAGACAGAGAAGCCAGAGCGATACCCAAAAATTGTAGAAATGAGTGAAGAAAAAAGAGAGAATATTTTTGAGAAAAGGATTCCAAAAACCCTAATGCAAGAAAACTCCACAGCAATAACATCGATGGTAAAGTTCAGCAGTTGGGGAATAAATTTGGGTTGCTGGCCTCTTTATTTTGAAAGCTCATTTTCAGTTTAAGAGCTTTCGGCCTTCTTTTGTTGAAAGTCTATTCCCACAAATTTATTTACTATGTTTATTCAATTTCAACAACATTGATCCCCATTTTTTCGTGCACACTGCGATCCCGGGTAGCAAATGATCCCTGAGAACCTCTTTGTGTTCTGAGAACAATTTCATTTTTTTCTACACAATGTGTTTTTATGGCGAAGAAATTATTCAATTAAGATGTTAGCAGGATTTGATGGAAGGTATTAAAGAAGTTAGTGGAAAAAAATAAAAATTAAAAAAAAAGTTAATAGCATATTTGTAGTTGGATTTAAGAACATAAAAGGTGAAGTCGAAAATTGCACGTGTAATAGAAGAAATTCTAGCCCGAGTTCACTCGAAAGATTGCTCAGAAGTCTCGAAGTTTCAAGGCATTCATAGTTCTAAGTTCTATGTTCTTTTGAATTGTATAACTATTGATTTTTTGCGATTAAGATTCTTATCATATGGCCGTAAAATGTGCCGTTTGCCATTGTTTTAGACAAGTTTGATCTCTAATCTTGAAGGATCTTCAGATTTTCTCCCTATATAAGTTTGTTTTTCAGCAATCCTCAGTTGAATTGCTGTTTCTTTTCTTCTCTTTTGTAGGTACGCTCAATACGGCGATGTTTCTCCAAAAACAGACGTATATGCTTTCGGTGTTGTCTTGTATGAACTTATCTCTGCAAAGGCAGCTATTGTCAAAACTAATCGAGCAAGCGCCGTGAACGAATCCAAGGGCCTCGTAGCCTTGGTTAGTCATGGCCCTATGAATATCGACTGTTTTTCATGAACAATTGCTGTCATTAGATGCATCAAATTGGATTGTTTTCATTTTTTTTTCAGTTTGAGGATGTGTTTAGCCAGCCCAATCCTAGAGAAAGTCTCAGCAAAGTCGTAGACCCGAGACTCGAAGATAACTATCATCTCGAGTCCGTTCTCAAGGTGATCCATTATTGCCGGAGTGGGAAGGGTAGTTTTGTCGTTTCATTTTAGCCTCTATATTTACCGGATAATATTATGCTTACAAGTGCAGATGGCTCAGCTGGCGAAAGCATGTACGCACGAAAACCCACAGTTACGGCCGAGCATGAGATCGATCGTGGTTGCGCTAATGACTCTTTCGTCCTCAACGGAAGACTGGGATGTTGGTTCATTCTATGAAAATCAAGCTCTTGTCAATCTCATGTCTGGAAGGTAGAACTTAGAACCCACCATTTGCCTGCTTTCCCTTCCACTTTTTCAGGTATAAACCCTGAACTGTAAATTATTATCTTTATTTTAAAATTTACTGTGAAGGGTTTGGTTTGAGATGTTTTTTTACTATTAATATTCCAAATATAATTAAATTACGAGGAAATTGTGTTTATGTGTATTAAACTTGTGTTCTCCCTTTATTTTCTATGATTTAGTTTCAATTATGTATTAATTTAAATGGTAAATAACAATAATATAAGTAGGGTATTAATTTCGCACATCATAAAAGTGTAATAAATCATAAAATGATTAAAAAATTATAAAAATTTGTGAAGTATTATATTACAATATTATAAATGTGTGATAAAATTTTCAAGAATTGTTATTAAATTTTAACTTAATTTGTTTTTTAATGTATTTAAAAATTATAATAAATCATACACGGTTTTATTTTTATTTTAAAAATAAAATAAAAGAATAACCTTAGAATTATACTAATTTTAATTATTGACTAAAAACATCTTTTACAACCTTTTAAAATTAATATATTAAATTAAAAAGAATGATTGGTTGTTCTAAAATTGGCCGACTCTTGGCTGTCCATTAAGCCGGTAGGTCGCACTTTGACTGAGCCTTCCTCTGTCCTCCTTTCCAATCTTCCTAGAGAGAGAGAGAGAGAGAGAGGTTTTCGCTTTTCTGGTGAACCGGACGAAGTGATCATGGTTGGGGAAACAACCTCCGCTGCCTCCGGCTCCGATGCCTCGTCTCCGCCGTCTGTGCCGGCACCTGTGCTTGCTTCCAATCTTCCTCTCATTTCGGCTTTGCTCGCCTGCGCTCTCGCCCAATTTTTCAAGATCTTCACCTCCTGGTCATCCTTTAATCTGTTTGGCATATTCATGATTGATTTGATCTATTCTTTTGGTAATTCGATCGATCTTTTCTATGGATCCGAGAAAATGGAATATTTATCTAGTCGAGGTTTGGAATATTTAGATGCTGGTTCACGAAAGTTTGAGGTCTCATTTTGGGCTATTAGTTTGTTCATGTTCCTCACTAGGGATTTCGAAAATGTATGTGGGAATACGGAGATGTTCGTAGATTTCAGTTGCTCTATGTGTGCCATAATGATACTGAAGATGATCCATATCACAAAAAAAATCTATGCATAAGAAAATTCATCCAATTTCATCTTTTGAAAATACGAGCTCAAATTTGTAACGTGGTTTGGTTGGGCTAGATATTCAGGTATAAGGAAAGGAGATGGGAGTCTAGAAGAATGTTTGATTCTGGTGGCATGCCCTCGTCTCATTCTGCAACTGTGACTGCCTTAGCTGTGGCTATAGCTCTCGAAGAAGGAACAGGAGGATCTGCCTTTGCCACAGCGGTGGTCCTGGCATGTATTGTATGTCTTCCATAATTGTTACTTTATGATATTGAATTCTTCATGTTGTGGACTGTGGTATCCTGCTTTTCAATGTCAATTATATTCCCCACTCCAGGTGTTAATTTTTATCTCTGTTCTCCAATAATTTTGTGTATTTGCAAACTGTCTCCTGAATCTTAGTTCAAATTGCGTTCTTATATTGACTTTAATCTGAATTGAGGAGTGTACAATTTATTGTTTTTTCAGTTCAAAGTGCATCAGATATTTCATTTTATTGATATTTAATATATTTGTTTTAATTTGATGCTCTGAACTGAAGGTACTGTGTGCTGTTTACTTCTGTTTCCCTACATTTTGATAAGACTGAGTTTGGACTGTTGTCTAACTATAATTTTGTTTCTTCAATTGTTGGTTAATTTTACTCAAATGTAGTTCCATTTTATGGAAGTATGGAAGTTCTAATGATAATGACTACATAATTAGATGACTGGGTCATTAATGTGTGATTACCAAACTAGTGGTCCCTAATCCATAGTTAGGGAAGCAGTGTCATTAAGTCAACAGATTGAGAATGCTTTGACAGTTGTTTGAATTTTTTTTATGAAGCCTCTTGTGTTCTTATACGTTTGCTTCATCCCTCATAACTAAAAGAAATGCTCCGTTGCCGTGTTTAATTTGTAAACAAATTTCCAGGTTATGTATGATGCAACAGGTGTTCGGCTTCATGCAGGCCGGCAAGCAGAAGTAAGTTTATTGCTTGTGGTTAATATGCTATGTTACATTCTTTGAACATTCGTTTCAATTCTTTCCTGATTGTTACTTTTGGATAAATTGTAGCTGCTAAACCAAATAGTCTGTGAGCTCCCACCTGAACACCCTCTATCTAATGTAAGACCATTGCGAGATTCGCTTGGACACACACCGTTTCAGGTCAGTCACTTTATCAATGCAGATTTTTTGTTTTATTTATTTGCTTCAAGCTAAAATTTCCTTACCTGGGTAAGGTAAGATCTGTGTATGATATTAAATCAAACCACTTGTTACAGGGACTTAACCACAATAATATTCATATACAACAATAAAACTCAAAAGTCGATCTGGTTGAAAAAATAGTAAGGATTGATCTTCTTGAATTTTGTCCAGGAAGGAAATTTTAATCCCTACAAATTCTTCAGTAGCTAGTATCTATTACAGAGTTATTTCTGAACCTATGAAGACAGTGCCTGCCTTATCCTTTGACTTCATTATGAATCTATATTGATCGAAAGAAGATTTTTTGTTTTTGCAAAAAGATCATCGTTATTCTTCTTGGTGCAGGTGATTGCGGGAGCTGTGCTTGGTTGCCTAGTTTCATATCTGATTAGAAAGTCTGCCTAGGGAAATTGAGTGAAAATTATCATAGATATTGGCTGAAACTGTAAAGAAAAGCTAAGTAGCCAAGTATAATTGATTTTTGTGTCATTATTCGCGTTAAGAAGAGCAAAGTAATGCAATCCTCCATATTTTTTTGTAGCAAATCCGTGAAGATTGGATTGGAAACTAGTCATTTCTGTTTTATAAAGAGAAATAGTATACGTGTATTCGAATGATAGGTCGACACAGGAAATATTATTTGAAAATATAATTAAGAATGTATACTTAATATTATTTAATTATTTATTCTTTGTTTGGTTTGAATGTTGTTCGGGTTGGATTGAACAACCAACAACATTGTTAAACGATGTCAATGTGAGTTTGTGTTTAAAGAGGTTGATTTGGTTTTATTGAAGTCATTGCTTTCTGTCGGGAAAATTAGTTCAAATGTCAATTACCCATCAAATTTAACGAAGTGGGTCGGGTTTTAGAGAGAGAAAAAAGAGGTAGAGAGAGATTTGGATTATGAAAAATGTCGGATTAAATCAAAAGGAGACTTTTGTTTCTCTCTCACAAAATCGGCGTCGCTGACTAAACAAATATGTCGATCTATTCGTTTTTAGAAATCGTCGGTGAACCAATTCCGGCCATTGCTGTTTAAATTTGTCGATTGAACCCAGTTTTCAACGCCTCTGACGGTGGTCCAATCATCCTCCTCTGTCCAACTGGACTTCTCTGAAACCAAACACAGCCGTCTGATTCTATCGTCAGCAGAAGATCTGGGGATCGTAGGGACCAGATTGCCGAGATCACTCTGCGTTTCTTTCTTCCATTGATTTCCATATACATTGGTCTAGAATTCTTGTCGGAGAATCTGAGTAAAATTCTTCAACTTTATGTGAAATGGAATCGAATTCTTTGAAATATGGACGATTCAGGAGCTGAATCGCTGTCCACCTCTCCTTTGGGTTTCTCAGAAAACACTTTCTCAGAAAATCTTTCGCTTCGGTCCCGAGAAAATTCGGGATCTCCGGCGAATCTTCTGTATATCCTATCCGGTAAAGTAACGATACTGGGTCGGTTATATTTTTCCCGTACACCCAACAGCCCAAATATCGCCGGGAAACCCCTGCTCTGCCGCCTCCGGCGACATGAACTTCGGCGTTCCTCCCACACTAGCCGCCTTATCGTCCACCGGACTGATCCTCTTTGCGCACCCGAAATCCGAAACTTTTACTCCCGGAAATCAAAATGTTGCTGGGCTTAATATCAGAATGGATCAAACCTTCATCATGCAAATACGCCAATCCTTCCAAAAGCTGCTTTGTGTAGAATCTGATCAACGGCTCCTCCAGCTTGTGCTCTGATCTCGTTTATAACTAATAAGTTGAAGTAAAAGATTAGCGTAGTATTATCTCTTTTCTTCTTCGTTTATTTTAATTTTCGAATCGAAATTCAAATTTTAGGTTGAAGTAGAAGAGTGCAGTATGGAGTAGAGTCCAAGTCGGTTCAATTTTAGGTCAAGAAAACCAAATCAAACTGTGGAGAACTCGATTTTTTTTCAAATTTTTTGGTCCGATTTTGTTCCTTTAGATTTTGGTTTTTTCTAATTTTGGTCTCTTTGGGCTTTGGTTTTCTTGGTTTGAAATCGGTTTTCTGTGTTTCTCATTTTTTTAATTTGATCTATAAGTCTTTTTAATTTATACAAAAAAAATTATGGAATAATCAATTTAGATTTTGGCATGGTTCTGGTTTTCTCAAATTTTCAAGTGAAACTGAGAACCAACATGAAAAATACCAATTTTAATAGGTTTTGCTTTGGGTTTGGTTTGGTTTGGTTCGGTCGAAGTTTTCTTCTTAAAAAACCAAACGTAACGAGTTTAAACCAAATCGGGTCCCAATCCAAGTGACAAAACCTGCCTTTAATTCTGAGAGAGAAAGTTGAACCGAAAACTTTAAAACTTGGACAAACTATTGACAACGGTTCCAATCTCGTTTGGTAATAAGATAAGATATAAAGTAATTGCCTCATTTATAACATTATTTCCAAATAGTATATTTAACTAATCACATTATATCATCAAATTTATAATTTTATTTATATTTTATAAATTACTCGGCCTAAACTTAATAAAACCGATCAATCTTAATCTAAACCAAAATCTCACCTAGCAAACTAAAAGGACCGGCTGGTATTCATTTTGAATTTATACAAAAGCAAATTTATAATTATCTTCTTATTATATATAATGACGTATCAATTTTGTTTGATTGGTGCTATAAATAAAATAATTATATTTTATATTGTAATAAATTTAATGCACTTCATTTTGCATAATTAATATTCGATAGGTCAGCCTGTGTAATAAGAAAATAAATCTAACATGACTCTGAACACAAACAACAGTGTTTAGCGTAAGGTATGCATCGTATTTATTACACATACCAATACAAGTATATGCTTCAATCTTATACGTACAATACACAGTAGATATACGCCAGTCGGACTAACGAAAGTTTTTACTTTCTTTTGTTTTTCTAAGGCATAGTTAAGGTCGGTAGAAAGACATACGATTAAGCCGCCTCTGCAAAGCCAACTCTAGCGTTTCCATGATCAAATACTGTGTGATACCGACCCATGAAAACATCTCCTAAGATCCTGCATCACACGTGCAATGCATGTAACAATTTTAAACCTCAACAACGAGATGTTTTTCTTGTCTTTCAAGCAGGAAAATGCTATCTTTAAACAAACCCAAGCTTGATTTTGAAATCGATTTTCAAGTGACAATCGTGTTTTGTGTTTCGTCAGTGCAAATAAAAAGGACTTGTATTAAGATGAAAAAAATACCAGAGAGGACCGCGCGGGGGTGCGATGTCTAAAGCAATGAATCCGCTAATGCATTGAGCAGCTGGTCCCTCGCCCACTTTGAGAATGTACTGTAACCACCAAATGAATGAGAACTCACGTAAATAGTTCGATTCAAATGATAAATGATGATATTAATGGATGATTTAGAGTTGAAGCTTTACTTCCTGTGGTGCAAGGTCAAATACTTTGCCACCAATTGTGAATGAAACATTGGGCATGGAGGACAGGACATTACAATCAACTGCAGATTCTCCGTTTGGACTTGGAATACGTTCACAGAGCTGCGATATGAAATCGAGAAGTAAGATAAAAAGAAAGTGTAATTTCATACCACAGTTAAGAAAAAAAACTAAACTACCTCATTGGCGTAATTCAAAATCTGGTCTTCTGTCTCGTTCCGCCTTAGCTGATTCCCCATCCAAACCACTGCCATCTCACAGGCCGTACACATTGCATCATTTAGACCTGCGGATTTCTTGTCCATTCCACCATCAACCACGCTCTCAATTCCCATACTGTCAAAATGAGGCTAAAAAATCTCAAAACATAGAAGTCGAAATAGTAGGCTAAGCAGTTTAAAATAAAAAAACTAGTTATATTGTTGATAGAATAACAAATATCAGTTTAAATAGAAATGGTGAGGGGTTGGCAACCTAACACCATGAGCACCATTAAAAGTGCAGAAACCAACTTGGGAGCAGATCTTTTTTGGGTTAGCCTACAAAAATCACAGATAGCAGAAATCGATCATTGTGAATGCTGATGAAAGGTGATAACAAAATTGTAGAGAAAAAATATTGAAGATTACACAATGGTTGTAAGAATATTGAGCTTAAACTCACATACCTCGGTTATCAGCATATCGAGAATGGTTTTTCCATATTGTGACACCACTGTCTTGCATTCTTGGCTCATGATTCCAGTAGCACCAATAGCGTGATTGATTTGAGTAATAATAGTCTGCATTGAGTAATATAAAATTTTACATCATTTTATCAACACCTCTATAAAGGTATAGTAGAAAAGTACAAAGACAGCTCTTAAATACCGTTGGACCAGCCAACAAGGAGGTCCCAGAATCTGCAATCGCTGAGCAACCATCAGCACAGAATCCTGAAAAGCAATTCACAGAAATGTGAGCTATAATGCAACACAAATAAATGACACAGAATGAACAAATTTAATTTTTTTTTTCATTAGAGTAAAGATTTTGTCAATACCAGTAGTCTCAGAGCCAATCAAAACATCACCCATATCAAACTGCCAATTGGAGGATTAACCAAATTAATGAAGGAATGTAAAAAAAGGGCCATAAGAGAATGGAAAAAGTTTATGGTCTACTAACCTGCCAGTAACCTTTTTGAGTAACAGGAACAAAGGTGTGCTCGCCTTTGAAATGATCACTATCAACACCACCAAACACAATCTCACCTCCTTCCTCTCCTTCGACATTGCGGTTTAACCAAAATGAAAAAACGGGTTCTCCAACAAGACCTTGGTTTACCATATTATACCTATAAAAAGATTGAATATAACCAGTAACAAAAAGGATGTAAAAAGAAAAAGGATTCCTTTCCAGTAATTTTAGCCAAACTAAATAGACACCAAACACTACAGCCAAGGTATAGAGAAACAAGTTGTTCCATTTATCACAGAAATTCCAGCTAATGAAAAGATAAATTAGGAATGTGATGGTTGAGATTTGTTTTTTACCATACAGGAACAGCATTGCCTACTGAAATTTCTTGAAACCCAAGGCCAAGTATACCATCAAACTTGGCAGCCACAAAAGTGATGCTTGGCTCTTTGGTTGCCTCAATAAAATCCTGGGATGCCATTAAGAAATATGACCTTTAAATTCACTAGTGTTTAGAGAGAGCACCATAGCATATTTTTACTGGTTAATCGGAGCCATTACCTGTTCATGTACTGCTAGATTGCCAAGTTTAATGCTATCCTGGCTAAAGAAACCTGAGATAGCTCCAGTTCCATAATGGATGGCAGCAGATTTCCCTGTATCAAATGGAAAATCAGTTTGATTTCAGTGCTGCATCTCATTCATGCTATATAGAATTAAAAGTAGCATACGATTATACACTGCAATCTACTCAAACCCGCAGTACAAGTCAAATTGCAAAGTCTAGAACAATCATGATAACATAAGGTAGGAAAAAGGACTTGTGAAGAATCCTATCAAAAAAGCGAGACTAGGGCATTTTACTAACACACTACTTGTATAAAGAAGAAAAAAATCATCATTACCATTCTTTATGTAGGAGCTTGATTGGCTAGACTTGTACTTGGAATGAAAGAAACAAGCAACCTAAATCCAAAAGCAAATCGTGATATTTCCTTCCATCTCAAAAAAGAAAATCGCATCCACTTGTATCATTAAACAAGGAAAACATACAGAGAAATAACACTTTGTAGAGGGCACCCATAGATTGGAACTTCCAGTGTCAAAAACTACAGTGAACTTCTGAGGAGGTGTACCAATTCCAATTTCACCAAAATACTGAGCGTCCAAGTAGTTCTTTAGTCCAATAATACCAGAGTCAGAATCTCCACCATTACCACGAAGAGGGTATCCCCTGAAAGGAACTCCCATGTTAGCCTGTTCTTTTGATGCAGCGAGCCGATTGTTCAGGTCTAACTTTCTTTTGTGAAGCCCAACTCTGATCAATCCACGATTGGGAGCTGACAACACTTCAGGCCACAGAAGAAGCAGGAAGACAAAAGAAATCCAACTTGATTTGAACAATTTCCCCATCCTGAGGAAAAAATAAACACTATGCACACTTATTTGGATCAGAAAACATATAGGGATTCATCCGCTCATGCATGCACTATTATTTTTATTTCATTAAACCATGAAACTGCTGCACCAGATCTAAATTCAAACTACTGCACCGAGATTTAAATTCTAAATCAAATCGACCAAAATCCAACTACAGCACATAGTTTCCAAAATAAATGAGCAAACCCTAAAATATACATCGAGATAAGCGAAAGCTGTTCCACTAGGTTACCTCAAAGGAAGCCGAAAACTACTCACCACCTCGTAACTTATTAGAAAAATTAAAAATCGATTATCGAAGCTTTCCTTTCGAGTTCGAACTCTCTATCTATCTAAAGCGAGAAACTGAAATGAAAGTGGTGGGACAATCGTCCCGCAAAATTAAACTTCATAACAAGATGAACATCAGGACCTTAAACGAACTCGATCACTCCCAGGAAACTAAGGAAACTTGCAAAGTGAACAATCAATGCAATCGCAGCAAACTAACGGATGAACGATCGACAAATATTCCAATATCACAGATTAAGAAAACATAAAAGCAAACAACAGACCTAATCATCATCCATAGAACCCACTTACCCTTTCTGATTATGGATCGTCTTCGATTAACCAGGCTAGTGGAGGGAGAAGCAGATGAGAATGAACGATGGAAAAAGCAAATCCGAAGTCAGAAGAAACACGAAAGAACCAAGAAATTGTAATCCTCTGCTTTACGTACTAGATACTTATCTTCTTACTCACGTGATCAATTCCTCCATTTTCAATCAACGGCTGTGATCAAATCTTGCTTATCAGAATCTTGTGATGTCGGGTGATGACTCGTGCTACAAAATCAATATAGTATTCTTTGTCTTACGTCGGATGCTCCTATGTGAGAGCCACGTGTCCACATATTATGTCTTGTAAATATCATATTGTAATTTGTTATGATATGATCTGAATTTAATATATGAAATTGAAGGTCAAAATTTGAGAGATTAGGTTAAAATTTGCCTTGCTTTGGAAGTATCGAATTGTTAAATATAAATCTACGTGACGAGATGATCGTTTAGTCTACTTTTTTCCGGAAGAAATTCAACTCTTCTTAAAACAAAACTCGAAAAAATCACGACATTACCAAAACGAACAAACTTAGTTGGTGCGTATTTTCACGATGGGCTGGTCAATCGAAGAGATGGTATTTGTGATATCGGGGCACGATGTTGGATAATGGCTCGCACAACTAATCTTCGGTATGTCTATCGCGTGCGATTTGTTTTTTTTTTTGTACATTTTCATGTCTTTTTGGTTTGTCGTTAGAGCTGCTACGTTTTGTAGTTGGTTAAGGTATTCGGGGCTCGATTTTGACTATCATCACCAAAGCTCGTGAAATTAACGAATAATAATTGGGGCATGATCTTATAATTTCATTCGAGGAGCACTTATTAGTTTAGCTTTAGGATCTACTAAGTTTTTTTTAGGGTTCCTAAAAGTTCCAAACCGAGTTTGTGGCGACGGATTGCTATCCAATTGATTTGGTTGAACGAATACTCGAAGATATAGAGTAAAAATAGTCAAAACCTGTCAAAATCTTTTGCAATAATCGTCACGCCATAGAAATCGCTCAATTTTCAGTCCAAGCTTGTAGCACTAAACATATCGCATTCTAATATAACTTATTTTGCAAGGATGAATTATGCGACGGATCGTTTTAACGTTGCAGATACATTCGAATATAATTTATTTCACCGAACACTGTGAATAAATTTTTTTGGCTACTAACACTTCAAAACTTTCTATTTGATATACAACACAACACCTTCGACCTTAACTCTTTTTAACACCAATTTATCGCTATATAATAATCCTTAACCCTAGTCTCCCGTGTCCCTCGCCAACTACGTTTCTCAGTAAACACAATTTTTCTTTATTTTGAATATTATGGAGAGACGATTTTATTGACTCTGCGTCTGAAATCTGTCGAATCCCACACGTTAACTCCATTATTATCTGCTGGTTTGCGCCAGAAGTCGGGAAGCAACGTTGACAAATATGTGAAATATTTAAACCAAACAATCTTCCTCGACCTTCCACTGTCGTAGAACTTAAACTAAGAAACTGACAACACACCAACTGCGCTGAATTTTGATTTCTCTTATCGTCCTCCTCCTCCTTTGTCTGACATCTGGAAATGTCCGTTCGTGGGGTAGAGAAGTTGCAGAAAAAGAGTTCCGCAGTGATTATTCATAAAGAATGCCAAAAAACGCAGATTTTAACCTAAGTTTCTCAAAACAAGAGAGAAAAGATATGTTTTTTTGAACGATACGATGATCTAGTTGTTGCTATTGTCGTTGCACTTGCTAGCAGCGATGTCCGAAACGCCATTGGTGTTACCAATGATGGAAGAAATGGCGACTTTCAAAGCTGCTGTAAAGTTTGGATCTGAAGCAATGGCGGCTGTTGCTGAACTCAAGCTCTCGCCCATAGAACTCTGCAGGCCATTTTGTAGTTGCTGTAATTGGCGGCCCATAGGAGAAGTGTGCGTTTCTTGCGAGATTTGAAGGCCGGAGAATTTGGATTGGTTGTATAACGATTGTCCAAAAAACTGAGGAATCAAAGTTGGTGGAGGATTAATGAAGTTGTCTGGAGGTTTCTGGGTTAGGTCTAATGTGACAGTGGGAAAAGGAGCCGAGGCAGAAATTGTAGCCATTGAAGAGGAACAAGGGAGAAAAGGAGTGGGCCTGGTAATGAAATTAGGAATCATCAGTGCGTCGGAGCTACACATGGCGCCTGATAGAAGCATTCGAGTTGCTGATGTTGTCGTTGACGCCATAGCCATGGCTGCAACTGGTAAAGGGTGATTGTGATTTCCTTCGTAGGTTGTCGTTAGAATTGTTTGATCTTCTGCGCATCTTTGAACCTGTTTTATTGAATAATGAAACTCGATTGATGAAAATCATTGAAAATGGTATTGTAGCTTGGATTTAAGCTGTGAAAAATGCATACTTGTTTGCGAACTGGACAACTGGAAGCCATGGTACATCGATAGTAAGCTCTGGGACATGGATTTCCCTTTGCCATTTTTTGACCATATTTCCGCCATTGACAGCCATCGTTGATCTGAGACAAAACAAAAATTCTTAGTATTATCAAAATGGTTTTCTTCTTCTCTATGATTGTATTTTAGTGGAATTATGGGTTGAATTCTTGACAATTTAATAAACTTCTAGTGTATTAGACGTACCATTGGAGCTTCGGATCGAGTTCTAACTGAAACTCGAGCTTTTCTCATGGTGGCCACAGTTTGATCAACTTGATTAGTCGATTCAGTTCTCGGAACTTTGTTCGAAACTCTATTAGATTCTTCATCTTCTCTCTTTGTTTTTCTTCCAAGTGATTTTTTGTTGTGTTCTTCCTTGGCTCCAACTTCTGTGTAATTTCTTGGAGAAGCAGACCTTTCATGGCTCCTTCCTCTCTCTTCCGAGAAAGATGACGAAGGCTCACCAGATTTGGAGGACAACCCAAGATCCATGAACTGTCTGGGCCCCACTCGTCCGCCATTAATGAAAGCTTCACCAGCTTTCTGATTTTGCAGCAAACTCATCAGGTGCAATTGTAAAACTTGGTAATTGGTCGTACCCTGATTTAGCATTTCTCTTAAACGTTGATTCTCTGTGTTCATTCGCTCAACCTCTGCTTGAAGGACAGCTAACTGAAAATAAAAAAAAATAAAAAAAAACCCCCTCTATGATTTCATTTATTAAATTGAAAACAAGATAGTAAAAACAGACCCGGAATTCCAGATTTACCTCGTTTTTCGATCTTTTATAATCTGGGTTTGAGGAGATTCTGTCATCCACAATTGACTGGTTGCTGGTTGTGTTCGTGGTTAGAAGATTAAGACCGGTCTGTAAAAGGGACAATTCAGATACAAATATGAAAACCAGAGGAAAAAATTATAAAATATTTAAGAAAAAAATAATCACTTACGTTTACGTCCACAGTCAACTCTCTAGGATTTGGATAGCCTCCATCGTTAACGGATGAATCTCGGAATTTCCGAATTTTATCATCGGAGAAGAAGTCCATCTCACTGATAGTCGCCCCTTTAACATCATCGGACGGCGGAGGAGTTTCAGAGAGATCATGGGACGATGAGTTAAGATTGACAGGAAACTTGAAACCCCCATCAATGGAGGAAGGAGGTGAGGAACTGGAAGGTGCATCTTCCAATCCAGCTTCTGGGAAAGAGTTTAGAAGCATAGGCTTCCGAAAAAAGAACCCAAATGGATCCGAATCAATGGAGAGTCCACTTCCTTTGGCCATAAATCCAACTCTTGACTGTATATAGAGAGAGAGCGAGAGATCTTAGAACGGTGCAGGGGACTCGGCAATAAAAAGGGATGGAGAAGAAGACCAGAGAGAGAAAAACAGGAGAGAGAGAGAGAGAGAGAGAGAAATTAACGTAGAAATTCAGTAGAGTTGTGATGAACACTGTTTTGGATTTATGAGAAGACCCCGGGGATCTAATGGGAACGCTTCTTGGATTAGCATAATTCAAATAAATCAATTATTTCAACGCATTATTTGTCACACCAGCATCTTCACATCTTTTTTAGTGTTCACCAAACTTATTAAAAAATTAGGTTAAACAAAACCCTAATGACCCATACTAGTATATTTCAACTCAGGAACACGCAGTGATTCCTTAAAAAACATCTGCAGCCAAAGCAAAATTTGCTGATAAATCATAATATTTGTTCATACAAGCTGCATATCATCTGCTGTAAATTCATTTGAAAATCTAAGTTTGAAGCGCGTGCCGCTGAGGGTTTTTGTTTTAAGACCCAGAAAGTGAAACCAGAGAAAGAAAGTTGAAACTAGGGCTTAGTTCAGACGTAAGGGAAAGGGTTGGGGAGGAAGGCAATGGAGAGTAGGGCCGACACGGTAGGTGGGTCCCTAGTCAAGAAGCTTATTTGAATCCACTTTCCAAATCTTGATTAGGGGTTTTTTTTGGGTTTTAGTTTGTCAAAGTGTGGGGTTGAAAGTTGACGCCACCATTAGACAATACGTAACCTAAGTCAACTTTGCCGATAGGGATTAGGGTTAGCCCACTTTCGGGTTTTCTTTGAAGGGTCTCAATTCAATTTGATTTGGTTTGGTTTAGTTTGATTTGGTGATTTTCACTCATCAAATATACGAGCATGGTTCGGTCTTTTTGGACCGGAACTCTTGTTTCATGTCCTTCTCACCCCTGAGTCAACTTTGTTATAGGGATTAGGGTTAGCCCTCTTTCTAGTTTTCTTTTAAGAATCTCGATTCAATCTGAGCTGGTTTGTTTCGGTGACTTTTGTTCATTGAATACAAAACCAGGGTTCGAGTCGGTTTGGTTTTTTTAACCGGAACTCTTGCTATGTTTCCTTCTATTGTCCAATAATCTTCATTAGGGTTCTTGTTCATATCATGGAAAAAAGGTGTCCACATAACCGAGGCAGTGAATCTTTAGGAAAATGGGACTTCTTCTTTAGATCTTAAATCATACTATTCTTATGCTAATATCTAGCTTTCCGTGCCTCCTTTAATTACATTGCGTTTTACAAGATAATGCATTTGCTTTTGTATATTCAAACTGTATTTAGAGAGACATAGGTTGAAGAATCGACTTATTATTTTTACTCGTTTTGTCCATTGACAAAACATCCGATACAAAACGGTAACAGATGTAACCCGAACAATATATCAAATCGCACTATCATCTTTAAATTTCAAAAAAGATAATGATACTATAAATCGACAAATAATGATACTAAAAATGAAATAAAAAGTAAAAGCTTACAAAATCACTCAAACATTAGCTACAATTACGATGAATGTAAATCGTTAAACCTACGCATGCGCCCACGATATTTAAATTTCAAAAGAGTGGGTCTTTGCGGTTAGTCGATCAAATTGAGTACGAATGAAATCGATACATAAATTTAACAAAACATTTATACAACGGTTTGAAAAGATACAACAAGGCAAATGTTACAAATTAACTTGTTACGGAATAAACTTTACATCTTCATCGGTATTTGGATTTTGCGCGAAAAGACAACATTTTCAGCTATTTTATCACATTCGATACAAAAAACATCCAAATCATCCAACCGTTGACTGCGCCAAACTAAAAATGAACCCCCAACATCGCTACATTATATTTGTTCCCACGATCAAGATGCTCGATAAATTTAAAATACATTATACGTCGTAAAAATTAATGAGCAATAGAAACAGTCACGAGGATAATTGGATTTCAATAAAGTTTCCTTCTTATCAATTAATTCGACAAAATAATAAAGCACTTACCCAATTGTCCAACTGTGCAATCATCCCAGTAGTTTCGCATAAAATTTACTTAAAAAAAAGTAGTTGGGCGTGACATTAAATTCTAGTTTAAGGATATAAACGTTCATACTATAAGGGTTTTGGTCAATTCCTAGTTGGTTCTGTATTGGACTTGACTAGCTACCTCTTTCGTAGACCAGAATCTCAGCACGTTGAATGGAGAGAGAGAGAGAGAGAGAGAGAGAGAGAGAGAGAGAGAGAGAGGCAGTCAACATGAAGCAAATGGACGTCTCCTTCTGCAATCCCATTTTCAGAGAGTCGTCTTTCCTACTTTTCAAGAAATTATGAGGGTAATTAATAAATTTATAAAATGAATAATTTTTCAATTTGTTTTTCCATATTTGAAAAGCGTGGGAGAAGGATAAATCAAAAGGAGAACGCGATAGAGATGGTTCCTCTAAAATTTCAAACAAGTGGGTTTGAAGGACCAAGAAAGTGGGGGAGGGTGGAGTGAAAAAACAAGCTAGTGAACAAGAACAAGTTGGAGTGCAATTTGGGTCTAGAAAGTTATCATTTGTACATGACCTTTCGAAAGACTATTCATCAAAGAATAATCCCGGAAAGTGTGACAATTATTCGGTCAATTTCTAATACTAATTTACGGATCCGACTAAAATTGATATCACACTTACCTATAACGATAACTCATTTTATCGATCATTTGCTGGAAGTTTTAAGACATTCAAAAGGAATCCACCACCATAATATGCATTATCGGCCACCCTTACCATTTAAACGGGTATTTTTGATCGATGCAAATGCATGCTTAGTGGTAAGACAAGTTCTTCCTTCCCGGCCAATTCTATCTACGTGAATCAAAAAGGCATCCAATCTTATATCTGGGTCTTCAATTCTCATACATACATACATACATACATATATATACATATATAAACATACATACATACATGCATACATACATATAGGCTTTGGGGATTCCAGGAATACTAAGGAGAGGTAACTCTTCCACGCTCACTTGACATCGCCCCAGCCTAACTTTCTTTTAAACATTTGGTCCACACCTTAGAATTTGTATTCCTCTTTTCTTCTTTGTATTCTTTTTCTTCAACCCAATTTAATATGCAGCAATATTCGCTCAAATTCGGCTAAGATTGTCTATTTTTAAAATCCGTGTAAAATCTAAGTCTATTTCTTATCCTACAGCCTCTAAATCTAAGATTCTCTTCAATATTGGATACATGGGAATACAATTTTGTAGTAAAAACTATAGAAATAAAATAAAAAAACTTGTAAATCAGGGTACAATAATAATCACACCTGTTCCTTTTCTCTTAGGCAATTCCTAAGGATCAACAAGAGTCCTCCCATGGGATTTGATGACAGGGCAGCCAAAGCTATAACCTGGAAAGACATAGAAATCAAGAAGCCCGAGCAGGAAAATAAAGCATCTTTCAGTCAAAAAAACTGAGCAAAAGAACCTAAAAACCCAGAAGAAGAAAAACCAAAAGTATGAACACACATGGGGAAGAAGCCCAAACACGAGGCCCTACCCAAAGACATCAAATTGATTCCCATAAGGATAATTGATGCACCCTAATCTTCATACCAGAATGGAGTCCACCGCCACATTAAAAAAAGAATGCATAATGTTGGATGAAGTTTCCTGAGAACAAGTGCAGAATAAGCGTAAAACTACAATTTAACACATTACTTTGACTACTACATGTTTTACCCTGAATTTGGAATCACTAGGCCTCTAAACTAGGACGAGGATACATTAATGTAAAAACACAAAAAAGAACGAATGCAAGACGATTCAATTTATTCAGCATATGTTGACATAGTCGAAAATCAGCACATGTTTCAGTCAGGGAAAGAAAAAATGTCATTTCTGAATAGTCAACAATAAAGAAAACTCTGGAGACAGCAGAAGTTCTAGATGCATTGGATAATGAATATTTCAGAGAAAAATTTAAACACCCAAAATTGAGAAAAAAATGAATAAACTCTGTCTCATTTAGGAGGAATAGAAAGATTATTTTCGAGCATAAACGAGAGATCATGCATCTGAGCGAGCAACCTCTGTACATCATCAGAATTTGACTTTGCAACATTAATATTATCCCCCACAGAAATATCTGAGCCTTTTGCAGAATCTTCTGATGTGCCTACTTCTTTGCCACTCCTAAAACATGTAAAAATAACTTTAGCAATGACGATCAACTAAAACAGTAGGTCTTCAGAAAAGAAATTCATCACCAAATTAATAAAACAAAGAATTTAACAAAATGTCAATAAACATGGAAAGAAGTCTCCATGGCGCATTAAAGCACACTACTTGAATGGGATTACGAGACTAGTAAACAAAAATATGCAAGATGAATAAACTAATATACGTGAAATTGAATACAATGCCGAGAATGATCCCTGATCTAGTGCAAAATGTCTACAAACTGTAGTTAAGATGAGGTCACATTCTACTGTAATATAACATCCCTTTGATTAAATCAACATGACGACCTATGAAGCTATGACATACAAAGGATAGATGACCTAATTTATTTCATCTTCTTTTCACGATCCATAAGTAGTTCAGGATGTAGCATTAGATAGCTAAAAATAATTAAACAAAAAGGCATTAATGAAGAATTAAAATTGATTGTCTTTAATCAATCACCTGTACAATGAAGTTTCTAATTGCATCGGTTCCACTCCTGTTGAACCATTTTGATGGCTAACAACTCCTGGATGCAAAGGATTACTGAAATCAACATCGTTTATGGTGGTTACAGAACTGAAGTCAATTTCTGATCTTTCCTTAACAGAAGGTACTGGATCCTCAAATGCTTGATTCCAAGAGCTATTCACTGGATTTTCTGTACTAGTTGAGCTAGTAAAATCATTCCATGCATCAAAAGAGTCTTCATCATCAGCAGCAGCCTTGTTATCTGGTTGTTCTGATCTTTCCTTAACAGAAGGCACTGGATCCTCAAATGCTTGATTCCAAGGGCTATTCACTGGATTCGCTGTACTAGTTGAGCTAGTAAAATCATTCCATGCATCAAAAGAGTCGTCATCAGTAGCAGCAGCCTTGTTATCAGGTTGCTGACTCCTAGTGGGCCAATTATCTTCTTTACCCCAATCAACACTTGAAGACATAAAGTTGTTTGTGTTCTCCTCTTCTGTAAGATTCTTATCACCAGCTTTTGCAATTACATCAACTTGTTCACGATGGGTTGAACTGGGCTTATTCCATAAATCATTTTGAAACCAGTCATCTGACATTGAAGACGATAATGTCTCATTCTCTTTTGATTTTCCTCCAGTAGAGCCTTCTTGTGGTCCAAATACTACGTCCATTTGCAATGCCGCAAAAGGGTCAATCAATATTGTTTCTTTATCGTGTATAGAAGATCTAGGAGACTGGAAGCTTGCCTCCCAACCAGAAAAGGAGTCACGACTTTTGGGTTCAGAAGATTTATTTATCTCAGGACGTTTAAAATCTTCAAACAGACGAAGTTGTTCATTGGGTTGGACAGTATCATTATCATTCTCATTGATTAGTTTGTTGATTGTTGATTGCTCTTCAGCCAAAACAGAAGTTTTGTCTTCTTTTCCTTCAGAAAAGAAATTATCAAGATCCACTCCAGCAAAGTTCAAGGGACCTTTACTCTGAACCTTTGACTCATTTGAGGCACTAGTCTCTACTTTTTCTGATTTAGGAGACCACTTGATCTCTATATTCAACAGATTGGACAAGGGAACCTCATTAACTGGCTCTCCTCTTTTAGCTTCTTTAACATCAATGTATGGCTCTGCCATTTCCTGGGAAAAAATAACCATGACCATTTCAAAAGAAGTTTTATAAAGTAAATTTATCCCAGTGCTAAGTACAAAGAAAAAGAAAACAGATCACCAACGAAAGTATATTTATCCCTGTGCTGATTGCAAAGGAAAAAAAAAAAAATCCCAAATCGAAGAAAGAAAAGACGATAAACTCAAAAGGGACAAAACGGGTGCCCAGATAAGAAATGATTGTTTGTAAATCAGCTAAACTAAAAATAAAAAAGAAAATGAATAAGATAAATCCATCTTCCAAAACGGGTTTCCAAATAAGAATGATTATTTGTAAAACAACTAAACTAAAAACAAAAAAGAAAAGTGAATAAGATAAATCCATTTTCCAAAATCTTCAGAGAAAAATTACAATGGTCGACATTTTGGATTACGGGCATAAACAATTCCGCTTAGCAAAAAGAAACTTGAGCATTTCTCTTCATTGAAAATCTCAGATCAACATCTGAAAACTAACTTAATCCCAACTCAAGCACAACGAGCATAGGGACCAAGTAACAGAAAATAGACTTTCCCTTTCGTATGATTTCATTTTACAATAAAGTTTAAGCATACGAGCACAAACAATTCGGTTTTGCAAAAAGAAGCTTAAGCATTTCTCTTCATTGGAAAACTTGAATCAATATCTGAAAACTAACTTAATCCCAACTCAAGCTCAACGAACATAGGGACCAAGTAACAGAAAATGGACTTCTCATTTTACAACCAAACTGGCAGGAGAAATACGTGAATAGTTTATTTATAACAGGAAATTACCGATCCATTCAATTCCAGAGATTCAAGCAACCAACGGCACCCTACGGTATTCCTAAAACTGATTGGTTCAGGATGGACTCCCGTAATCTGACTTTCACCACAGAAGATGCAAATGATAGACTCCAAATCTCTAAGCAGTCTGCCTTTACAATGCTTGCACCGAAGACAAGGAGGTGAGGGGTTAAGCTGCGCTATGGTCTCCTCCAATGAGGGCAATTCGAATAAAGAAGGGTCGTCCGAATCGTAAGATGAAACTTTAGCCGCTTTCCGAGTTAAGATTTTCGTCTTACTTAACAGATCTGTAGGAATTTCGAACGCCATTGTTAGGGCTTCTCTCTCTCTCGCCCCTGATTTTGTATTCTATGATGAGATGAGAAGAGCTACTTTCTTTTGAACCAGGCAACTCCACCCGGTCCGGTCCTCTTATAGTGAACCACTAAAAGACAAGATTCAAGTTCATATTATCAAATAAAGAATCATTTATATTACAATGGGACTGCATCCAAAAAAATGGAACGGGAAGCGATGCTCATTGGTTCTAGAATGTTAAAGATGAGACCTATATTATAAAATAGAATACAATTCCAATTTTATACCATATTTAAATAAAATAAAATATATATATTATATTTATGTCAGAGATCGAACAATCAAACCAAATTTGAAACCAATTTTATGCATTCAAAAACCGCACAATAGATCATGAATTATAGTTTTTTGAAACTCGAGATGAGAACAAGACCAAATCGGAGGTTGCAATCCGGTTCTGCCACCCTTGAGCAAAACATTTAACATTCATGCAAGTTGTTGGAAACATGATACTTGAAGTAAAAGTAACTACTTTCTTATAACACAAAGTTGCTATGCATTAACCCATGAAATGTTTGAGTAACGTGACAATAGGGTACAAGTTTCTCTGCAACAGTGCCAAATCTATTAGCTAAAACTTCAGTCAATCCTATCTAAACAGAATCCAATATAAACATGACAAATCGGAGCCGAACAAATTTTGATTGTTCTTACCACCAGCATTCAAAAGTTCCACAAGTTTTATGGGCCAATCCTATCCTGCACTACATTCTTCGGAACTCACGTTTGGCTACTTTATACGAGTCCTAGGCATAACTATAAAATTTGATCTTGTCATTTTCCATCAAGACTGATTGTGTAAAAATCATCAGAAAAGAAGCAGACAGGAACAATTTCATAATGGAGACATGTGAAGGAGCAAGCCAAAAAGCTGAAGCAACTTCGGAGAAACAAAGGAAACATACAGCAATGTGGACTCAAAGAGCTATTTCTGGTGTTTCCGCCATTGAAACCGAGGTGTTTTAATGGCCTTCATTCAATAGCAACAGCTTCTTTAAGTCACCCTTTCAAATGAAGTACAAATTTTGAAAGCTCTAGTTTAAATCACTTAATCAAGTTTCTACAGCCAGAAATATACACTTCATAAGCACAAGAAATTGACATTTATGACGGCAGGGAATGTATGGACATGGGAAGCTGAAAGAGCTAACACTAGGAATTTTTATAGAATCAAGCAGTTACCTCAACAAGGCAGGTGAATGCTGAGATCATTTAAGTTGGCACAACCTTCTATGCTCAATCCATGTTCGTTTGCCAAATGCAACAAGCAAATGAAGCATAAGTGCGGAGAGACATTACTAATAGATTCCACAGCTCTGCAATCAGCTGGAAACCTGGCCAAAATCTGTTTAAAGGATGTTGAACCTTTTTCGTCCTTAGCAGAGAAGAGAAAAATGTTGAAATTAGGATTAGCTTTTCCATGGTAGAAATTTGACGTGAGATAAAAAAAATCGTTGATTTATCATATAATATATTAAAAAATAGTGTATACCTTTGAAGCGATTAGAGATTCGTGCATACTATCCCAAAGTGTATCTTTTAGTGCTTGGACATCGACTTGTTTAGAAGTTTTGTCATACTGCACTTCAATTTTATTAACCTGTTTCGTAAATACCATTACAAAATGTATTAGCAACACCCAGATAATAACATATCATTTCATACTAAAATTACGAGATAGATAAAGCAGCCAATTTTATCTTTACTGGAAAATAAAAAATGGGCAAGTGCCTATGTTATCATCAATCAAAACCTTCATTAAAGATAAAATCTGTAAATCCAGCTGAATTCTGCCTCATTGTCTTTCTGCCTCTCAGATTCATATAGCAATTAATATACCAACCTGGCGAGGTTGAGTAACAAGTGTGCTTGAGTCCTCTACATCACCCTGGATGCCACCATCATCAAATTGGCCACCAAAGACATGATCGTCCTCCCATGATGATATTGGCTCATCACATTCATAATTTTGCATTGATTCATCTAAGAGAAGAAAACATTCAAAATTAACCACATTACATTGTTTACTCTCCATGATCTGAAAATTTAATGTCAAATGTAAAAGGAAGATAAATGACTTCTGCAAAGCACATTCACGATTCTAATTTACAAAAAATATCATACGGACCTGAAAACTTTTTCTTTCTCCTTCCAATGCACTGCATTTAAATTAACGTTCACAAAAGTTAAAAATATTCAAAGAAAAAAAAACTAAGATTGATAATTCTAGATATGCAAAAGAGAATTCACAATTGTGATAACTTTTACCTTAACCTTAGGCAAAAGAAATAATTTTACAAGATCCTCTGGCTGATAATGGCAATCTTCGGGTAGTTTTGTTTTACAGGCCGGTCTATTTTTAGGCAACAGTAATGATCTGGGATTTCTAGGAGGAGCAAATATATCTGGCATTTCAATTTCCAAGGACTTCGTAAAATTAATATCACCCTCTGCTTGTTTCTTACTTCTAGGTTTTTTGGTTTCCATTTGAGACACATTTTCTGTTGCAGGATCAATTTCTGAACCTACAGCATAGTGTCACGTTTCATTATTCAACTGATAGCATTCATATAAAAAATGATATAAGAAATAGCATCCACCTTTAAGCTTTTTATACTTCCAATGATCAGGACCTGCCCAAGCATTTCGTTTTGAAGGTAAACCTAGACTAAGGATCAAATACTCGTCAACTCTTTCAAACCTATCATCTGCATCTGGGTCCTGGAAAGTAAAAGTTCCACTTTCCTGCAAATTTTAATGCATTTATGGGAAAAACAGAGTTCTATACATGAAATGATCAAAGCAACACAAATTGTATGAACTTCATGTCAAACAACCTCATTATAGCTTGGAAAACTAGAATCTCCATCATTGGGCCCGTCGTCGATTGCACTTGTTTGTTCCTCATGATCATAATGCCAGGAATCAAAATTGTCACATGTCTCACCATCAAACTGATTATTGTCATCACAGGCTTTCTGAAATTTTTCTGTTGTTTTTGGTCTTGAAAAGTCTGATGGGCGTCTATTATCTTCATTAAAAAGATTTACTATATGCCTCAATGTAGGTGAAATTTCATCTGTCTCTCGCATATTCAACACCATCGTCTGGATGCATTCTATGATAAGGAAGAAAAAAAACTAATGATAGTTATTGGTCCTTTTAAACACATCATTTAGAAAACTAATTATAAAGGCTCACCTTTGGCAAATGAAACATCAATTGTATCTGAGTTATCACATCTTTCTTCAAAAGCCATTGGTTTCCCAGGAATCTCCTCTGAATCAAAGAGCACTCTACATCCATTGTATATTCCTAGATTATTCATCAACAGACCCTTGGCCCCACCTTCATCAAATTGAGCAGATGTCTGATGGTAGAGCGGATCTACGGCAAATGCAACTGAAAACCAAGATATATTAAGAATAAACACTTCATGGTTGCGTTAGAGAAAAGAAAACTAAAATTGTAATCACCGTCGAACTTCTTCACATTGAGAGCCTCAAAAGATGATTCCAATGTTGATAAAGGTGACAACTGCCATAAAAAACTTGTGTTTAATATAGTTCCCAAACAATAATTGTTTTATAGATGAGAAAGTACAAACCTTTCTATCGATATCTTTTTTTGAGTGGCCTCCTTTCTCTTTCTCTAAGCTTTCTTCAGGTATTGTGGCATCTGTAATAGAAGAACCAGCACTCATGTGAGAGGACAACAAAAGCAATTCTTGTAAAGTATTTACCAAGTGGTTAGATAGGGAAGTTAATTTTCTTAGTGAGAATTTTGAGGGAACTTAGAGAGCTTTTTTAGTTCAAAACTAAAGATTTGTAGATTAGGTAGTTATTGGAAGTCCAAAATTACAGATTCTGTAGGTCAAAACTACAGATAGGTAGGTTAAATAGGTTCTTGTAATAGCTGTATTTATCAATTCGGTCCACAATCCATCAATATGGTATGATATCATGGAAAATCAGTAACAAGAGGAGATTGGATGAAAGAAATATAGGAGCAAAACTTTCTTCGTACATTATCCAATTTTCTTCAAAAGTCTATAAATAACTTGATTTCTGCTCTTCCAAAGATTGAAGAAAGCCTATAAGTTAAACAAGGTCTAATGTTTGAAATAAGTGTCATACTGGAATCTGTTTGAATAATGAAGAAACACCAAGAGTATCTTGATACAACCCAATTCAATATCAGCAAATTGATAAAGGAAAATACAAGTTTGTTATGGAATACAATTCTCCAGCAACTGTTTTCTGAGAGGTACTTCCCCTCCTCCCAGTTCTTTCTATTTTCCACCCCCTTTTGTATTTTCTCAGTTACCTTTTATCTCCTCTCCCCGCAATCTTAACTCCCTCTTATTACCCATTGTCACCTCCACTATCTTCAAATTCCTTGACTGGTACTGCTTCTTGCTTGGCCACTTGTCCTTCTCTTCTAGAATAGGTTTTTGAGTGTTGGAGGCGTACCAATAGTTGGACAACTTTCCCAACATATCAGTACCTCGTGCTGGTTGGTGGGGTTGTCGGGTTTGTATCAGTTACCTAACAATTCAGCCAGATACAAAATGAAGGACATGTCTATGCAGATAGTTGAGGTGAGGTGGGAATGGGATGAATACTCCCTTGTTCATGTTGCAGAAATAATGTGTAGTTTAAACAATTCTTCGAAAAATGGCTAGTGAAGATCTTATCACTATCAGATACAATAAATCGGTGAATGCCATGAAGTTTGACTACCAAGTCTACAAAAATGGCAGCCACTTTAGGGGCATTATAAGGGATTGTCGATGGCGAGAGCATACTTGCTAAGTTAATCCCCTACCACCAAGATTGAATTCCACCCTTTAAAAGTGGGTAGTCCTTTGATGAAATCCATAGAAATCTCAACCCACAGATCTCAATTTATTTAAATTTGGTAGAGGTTGTACCAACCCGCAGGAGATAGAGTACTTGAATTGTTACTGGACATGCCGAAAAAGCACCACATAGTTAGCTACATCCTTCTTGAAATCCAGCCAATTAAAATTTGCAGTCATACGTTTCAAAGTTTTCAATAATCGAAGTGATTAAGTGCAACATCATGTCATGCATATTAATCTTTGAAATCGTTTGTCACTTCATTCGCCCCACTTAAGTACACAATATGTTGACTAGCCCGCACACACTTCTACTTAGAACGCGCCCCGACTTAAACTACCATCAAGCTATCACTGAGCATCCAATGAGCCATTTATTAGCCAACTCTTTTTAAACACTCTTCAAGGATGAGTGGTCAGTTCCAAGATGATTTCATATCATCCAGCCTAGAGATGTTTGTGATACTCTTATGTTGGCCCTTAAATATGAGAAAAAGTACAAGAATCAATCTAGCAAGAGGGAAAATTGATTAAATGTGAATCAACCTTGGTCTAACAAAATCCAATATAATTCTAATTATTTTCAAGCTCAACCTTATCTTGCATCTGAAGGCAGGAGTGAAAAAAATGAAGTTCATGTTGGTGATTGGATAAGCATGGCTATGACTTCAATAGGGCAACAACATCTCCATTGTGGATAACAATGCCACGCTGACCATTGATGTAAGCAGCACCTCACCATGATGGAATTGAATGAATTTCTAAGAGATTCATTGGTTTCGGATATTAAATATAATGAACAAAAAGACCAGCGATGAAAGATTCACATGATTGAAATTCAATTTTTATATTTGCATCCTTGAGGACAAGGTTGACGATAACGGGATAAGTATTGATGCAATCATAATATAATGTCAAATGTAGTTAAATTGGAATATTATTATTATTAGTTAGTCTGACGTTATAATGAGTTGAGGGAGTTTATTTAGATGAGAAAAGGGAGTGTGAATAGTGACGATGTTGAAGAAAATTGTGTTTTAGATGATAGCATAAGTGTATTATGAATCCAAAATTTAGAACTTCAAATTTGTGATTAAGTTATAATTCTAAGTTGTTAATAGAAATAGTGTTACTTTGGTCTACTATGCATAAAACATTAAACTGAATGAACTTATTCAAGTCTTGCAATAAACAAGATAGATTAAACAGAGAATAAATAACTGGAAAATCAAGTTTTTTTATGGAATATCACTAAAAGATATATAAGCGCCAAGTTAACAAGTTCTACCTTGTTCATTTTCTTGACCAGCTCTGTTCATCCCTCCTAGGACCTTATATGCCTCGGAATGCACAGAATCCACTCTTAATGAGTATATCTTCACTCCAGCTTCGAGAGTGCAACTGGCCTGCATGGTTTAATGAACCCATATCATACATAATGGAAAATTTAAGCACTTCAGCCACAACCTGAAATTGCTATAATAGCATGGTGAATATTATCAAGCTTCTTAAAATAAAAAGATGCTATGAAAGACAAGTGTTGGTTTCAATATTTGGAAGAAAGCGACCGACATTAAATGTTTTTTTGTATCAATCGTATTTGAAGAACTACTTTTTCCACCATAAAATGCACCTTCTGGAAATTAGTCTCCGTATCATCTTCTTCCTCCGCTTTAATGATCTCCGTTAGATGGTCTATCAGTTTCAACTCCCACGTATTCTTCTGATTGATTTTCTGTTCCATGGAACGAGACGCAACAATACATGCTTAGATAAAATAAAAAATTGAGTAACTAATGTTAGGGAATAAAGAGTTGCAGACATTTTCACTGGCGAGTTTGATGCAATTGTGGAAAAGATCCAGAATTTGCTGCTTGCCCAGGCATTGTCCCACGTCGTCGCTAGAAGGAGGTAAAGTCGCCACAGTGTTTATGCGGCGTATTGCAGCAGCGCGCGCTGCACGAGCCTGAGCCCGTTCGAGCTTGTCATCGTTAGAGCCTAAGAAGAACGGGCTCGTCGGAGATTGAATCTGAGAAGCTATTGCGCGCCTCTGTTTCTGCGCTGCCGAAGGATTTGGGCTGAGACTCTCAACCATTGCAGAAGCAAGATAGACAGGATAATGGAACAACGATCAAGCTAGGGCTTCCTGAGAGTTTGGATAATGGATTTTGGTGAAGGTTCGGTTGTTCAGAAATGGAGAGAAGATTTCCCTCTCTTCCATTTGAAATGAAGATTAAGAGTTTTATAAGGTGTGTGAACATATACCATCTAAACATGGTCTCTCTAATATTGACCGTCGATTGTGTTACTTCATCTTTGGCTTTATTGGAGCCGTTCATTTTAAGCAAGTATTGACTTGACAAATAAGTGATCTTATTTTCCAATTCAAGCCAACTCGAACCAATCCGGGCTTAAGCTTTTGATTTGGTTCGGTTTACAATCGAAGATTTATGCACATATTGAGCTCAATTCGACTGCAACCATTTGTGCATCAATTTATCATTTTTGTCGTGATTCGATTTCAATGCATTTCGACAATTATATGCTCCAAATAAATTGTAAGGGAATTTACTATGTTTACTAAAAATAATTACTTAATTAATTATATACAAAGAAATTGGATTGCTCTTTTAATATTAGTATTCCTATGTAGAATTTGATAGGTTTATGAAAGACAAGCCACGTGGCAAATGGCGCTTCGAACATTCTACGGAGACAGAGCGATGGATTAAAATAGAAATAAAAATGCAGCAGCAAAATTTCCAAAGCACGATTGATGGTCTTCTCGGTGACTAGAAATTACGTTTACGATTTCGCCGTGGGTCTCTCTCCGGACTTCGTTTTGCTTTTTTTCTCGATTTTCCAACCTTTTGATCTTATTGTTATGCGAGGTGATTATGAATTGATAGCGTGAATTTCTGGTTTGAATGTTTACGAGATCTGATTGATTGCTTGATTGTTCGTTTTGCGAATCGCTTGTATGTGTAGCTAGCTTGAGGCAGGTGCGAATTTTGTTCTGGATTGTTCAGCTATTTATTTTTTCTTCCAAGTCTATTCTGATTTCTGCGAAGAAAATAGAAATTTAAACAGTGCAGTTCTTGGACGAATTGTTCTCTTTTGTATGCGTCAGGATAATATATTGAGTAGTTTTGTATTTTTATGTTAAGCATCATTAATGTTGAGCAAGAGGTTGTACTTTTCATTTGAGCGTGTAGCCCCGTTTTTTGATTTACTGAATATCAAAAAGTACCTTATTGAATTGTTCTTGTTAAAACGAAAACTTTTAACTATAATTACGTTTTTTTTTGCTTATTCAGGTTGCTTTTAAGCTGAGAAAGACATGATTTGGGGAGTTTTTCGTCGCAAAGTTGTTTCGGTAATGTCGCAGATCTTCATTAACTATTGCAATTAGATAAGCATTTTATGAGCTCCCTTTTGGTTGGGATCATAATGATTTTCTTTTATTGAAGTAATCATATTTTCAAATTAGTCCTTTATTGATATTGGCGTGTTGGCTTTAATGTTTAATTATATATTCTTTATTTTGGTTGAATAGTTTCAGGTGTTGAGACAGTCAGTGCAGAATGTTGGTTTAGCTGTGCCCGCCCCAAGATGTTATAACAACGCACGAATAGAGGTATCGATATAATTTCAGATTCTTTCTAATTATATATTTGGAATAAATGTATTATGTTGATAGGACATATGTATGGCTGCTTATCAAAGTATGGTTGGGCCTTATATATTATCTCAAGGAAGGCTGTAATTTTTAGTGGAAGGAAAATTCTGAATTTTCATCTTAAGTGTGTATGTTTTGACATTAGGTTTTGCCTTATGAATGTTGTTTCTACGTTGGTAAAGCATTTGATATCTAGAAGTCTTCTGAGGATGTTTCAAATTACTATGTACCCCTGCAGGGTCTTTTGATTGGAAAAGCCTTTCAACAAATTCAAATATCCAGCTATCACACATTATTAGGTAAAATGTGTCACAAATTCTTTGATGTTTACAACTGTTTGTTTTGACAGTTGGTTGTTTTTACTTCTCCATGATTACCTCTAATTTTACTTTGACTGGGTATTGATATTTTTAAAATCTTTTGCCTAGGTGGAAACACGTACTTAAAGCTGAGGTCAGTCAGCCTGCTTTTTTTTTTTGCATTATATTCAACAACACTAGTTTTTACGCATCCCTGTGGAGTATTTCTTACCATTAATGCAGGTGGTTGTAACGAAATTGATGGTGATGGTGGTGAATATGGGGACAATAATAATATCATTGAAAATGATATGCATACGAGTAAATATTTAACTAGATGAAACTATTATTACTGGTATTATGATTATTGTTGGAGACTTTTAAAGGGAAATGCTTTTACATATGAGGAGCTCATAGATTACAAAACGACGAGCCTTTTCCATATAATTGCTTAATAATTATTTTTTTTTGGGTGAAATGTCGTGTCTTAATGTTAAATAAGTGATTGATTGCCTTGAACCTTGAAATTTTGTTGGACTTTTTCATAAAAAAAATTAAGCTTATCACTCCATCAAATAAGCTAATGAACTTCTATAATTTGACAAGCAATTTGAAAATAATAAAAGTATCTGGGCTTAATCTGGTATTTTTCTAATATATATCCTGCATACATTCTGCTCACAGGACATCCACAACACATTTGGATAATAAGAATATCTTTCAGCATGGAAGTAGACCATTTTCTTCAGATAATGGCAAGTACTCTGATACTATTTGAGTTCTAGATAGTGTTGTGGTATACCTGTGCTTGTTTGTGAACGTATTATGTCCTCAATCATATTGAATTGTCTGGTCATCTCTGATATTATTAAATTTTGGTTGCCATATGTTTTATGCCGCAGGAGATCTGATTGATGCTGTTGTTCCTTTCATGGGTGAATCAATTACTGATGGAACTTTGGCAAAGTTCCTGAAACGTATGTTGTCATAGCTGCTCTCTCGTGATATTCTCTCCTTTCTATAATTTGTGTCAATACATGTACACAGACAAGTAAAATTGAACAGTGAAACTGATGTTTGGGAACCTTTTATGGCAGAGCCTGGTGACAAAGTTAATGTTGATGAACCTATCGCTCAAATTGAAACAGATAAGGTATAAAAACTCTATTATTGGGGAAAGCGTTGTTTTTTAAGGGAATTGGTGATTGAGTTCTTTTACTTCCTATATAGGTGACAATTGACGTAGTTAGCCCTGAAGCTGGAGTAATTCAAAAGGTGATATTTATAAGTTGACTGCATCCATTTATTTTTCCCAAAAAAGTGAAAGTATGTCAATATATAAGCCAGTCATGAAACCTCAATACAAATTCGCAATTTGTGCAGTTTGTTTCCAAGGAAGGTGAAACAGTAGAACCAGGCACGAAGATTGCTGTTATTTCAAAATCAGGTGAAGGGGCATCAGAACCAACTCCAACAAAGACGGCTCCTGCTCAGGCGCCGCCTTCCAAAGAAAATGAAAAAGTTGAAAAGGAAGATCATAAAGAGGATAAAGTGAAAGAGAAGCCTAAAGAAGCATCTCAGCCACAATCCTCAGCAAAAGGGCCTTCTAGACCATTTTCAAAACCTGTAGCTTCAGAACCCCAGCTTCCTCCAAAGGAGAGGGAAAGACGAGTAAGTTTTCTGGTCTTCTATAAATATACAAGTTAATAGTTATAGCGACACCCATACTTCCTAATATAAGACCTGATCCCAACAAGATAAAAAGATAATCATGAATCGGTCCAGGCAAATCCATTATATGTACAATGATAAATAAATAGAAATATTATTCGTGACTTATTGACTCGACCCCATCTTTTTCCCCATGATCAAGAGAATATCTTTCATAATATTTTGTTTCCTTCGTTTTAGGTTCCCATGACAAGACTTAGGAAAAGGGTCGCCACTCGCTTGAAAGATTCCCAGAATACTTTTGCATTGTTGACAACTTTTAATGAAGTTGATATGTAAGTAAAGCATTTCAAAACATATGGTTAATCATCTGGTAAAGTTGAAGGCAGTGATTTAGAAATGTTTAAACTATTATTTATAATTTTTCTGATTGTGCGCTATAACTCTGCATTTTTTTAACTTCAATACAGCTACTTTGATTTTTGTACTATGTGAGAAATATGCTGTGGTAGGTTATGGTTTCTTTGCTGACCTTTGACCTTGCTCTCTACGACAGGACTAACCTAATGAAACTGAGATCAGATTATAAAGATGCCTTTGTTGAAAAGCATGGTGTGAAATTGGGGCTGATGTCTGGCTTTGTGAAGGTACTAACTGCAATTTTAATATTATGGTAAATTTAGTTTTCGTGTTCTAACTGCCACTAGTTATCAATCACTAATACATTTTCTCATAACTCAATTTTAGGCTGCTGTTAGTGCCCTCCAGCACCAACCAACTGTGAATGCTGTAATTGATGGGGATGACATCATCTATAGAGACTATATCGATATCAGCATTGCTGTTGGCACTCCAAAGGTATAATTCCTACTTCAAATTTGAAAAGCAAGATAATTGAGCTTTATTTGCTACTCTTTTGAGAAATAAAAATTTAACTAGTCAATTTGGAAACTGTTTACAAGTCATTGCTCATTTTCCTCTGACAAGGCGTTATTAAGTACAATTATCCTGAAGAATAATCGATAAATCTTTTGAGATTATTACTATGCAGAAAGGAACTTTTTTTGTCAACAGCTAGGGAATGTATAATTTAGTTATATATATTTCGCTTTACCCCATTAAAAAGAGAACAATTTTTCCCCCAATACACTCAATAAAAGGTAATCAAGCATTGCAGTTTTCTTGTTTAGTGTAGTAAATTTTCTTTTCTAACTTTGAAATTCCTTCTGACAAAAAGGGCCTTGTCGTTCCTGTCATTCGAGATGCTGAGAAAATGAACTTTGCTGACATAGAAAAGGAGATTAATACCTTGGCCAAGAAGGCTACTCAAGGTACCATATCGATCGATGAGATGGCAGGTGGCACTTTCACGATTTCAAATGGTGGTGTTTATGGAAGCCTCTTGAGCACACCAATCATCAACCCTCCACAGGTACTCTTTAATCGTTATCAACTTGTTAATCAGAATTGACTCGTCAATGACATCCATCCTCGTTGAACTATGAAAAACAAAAGTGAAAAAAATAAATATTAAGAAATTAGACATCTCAATTAAGAAATAACATATTTCTAGTTATGTTAGAGTACTTTCGATACCGACAAATGTGTTGTCTATTGATGTAATATACTTTCCTAGTTTTCATTTTTGAGATTTTATTATTTCTCCACATGAAGAAAGGATTTTCTCACTTTTCTCTTTTCTTTTTGGTCTCTAGTCTGCCATTTTGGGCATGCACTCAATTGTGAATCGGCCGATGGTCGTCGGGGGAAGTATTATTTCAAGGCCTATGATGTACATTGCCATGACATATGATCATAGGCTGATTGACGGGAGAGAAGCCGTTTTCTTCTTGCGCCGAATCAAAGATGTTGTCGAGGATCCTCGCAGGCTTCTGCTTGACGTATGACGAGATTTCCACTCGCATTTTGCTCGGCTTTGCATTGAGAAGTAAATAAAGCTCAACTAAAAGGTCGTTGGATCATTTAGTTTACCCACTATTCTGTTTTTATAACATGTCACAACGTAGATGGCTGAAGAAACTATGGGTTGATGGTCTGTGGTTGCTCAATAGTTGAATTCTCAAATTTTACCTTGTAATAAACTTCAAAAGTACATTAAAACACTTGAACTCGATCGCTGGATCGATGAAGAGTTCACAAAACTTGGAAGTTTCGATAGAAACATGTGCACTCATTCTTCAATTTTAGACATCCGACGAATCACAAAAGAATCCGAAAAAACTCAAGAACACACAACTGGGCTCGCAAAAACAAATGAAACCACGGAGACTCCCCAAACAAGATGATTTAATGAAGCGATTGAGCGTTCGATGCTGCATTGTGGCAAGGACCACAGAGATCATACACCAAAAACCTCAATTCTTGAGTCCTCACGAATTGCCAACTGTCCTGTAAAGACGAAAAAAAAGAACCCAAAAGCACAAGATAACAAGGGTCAAGCAAGCACACACAAAAAAAGAGATCAATAGTAAGTCTTTTAAACAAAAGGAATGCACGATAAGAAAACGTACCTCATCTAATCTGAGACGTTCCCATTTTACTGCATGTAATCTTGCCTTCAATCTTTCTGACACACATCAACACTCTTTCTTTCCCGAGGCCCGCATTCATATATCAAATGAATTTTTTTTAAAATGCAGGGGAATAATTCCTCACAATAGAGGGATTTTATCTTGGAAGGCATCACGTACATCCTAAACTCAGCCTCAACTATTGAATATGTAGAAATGACATACATTGTTGATATGATTTCCTTTGTGGGTGTGGATGGTTTTGTGATTTGATTGTTAATATTTTTATAATTGTTAATTTTGTTTAAAATATATTAATTTATCTAAACATAAATTATCAGAACATCTTGAGATTTTACTACATATTATTATAATTTTTTTTATAAAGTTTCATAAATTTTAAATGTTTACGTGAGTTATTATAATTTTTTTATTTTTAAAATTAAAATAATATATTAAAAATACATACATCATTCAAAATTAAAAAAAATTCCAGGCCTTAATCATATCGTTGCAGTAGCTAAATGAGATTCAGATTTTACCGGTTGGACGGAGCGGGATCGAGCACTCATTCTAACCTTGTTCGTTTGGTTTATAACAGTAGATTAATGGCTGCTAAATGAAGTTTTCTCCTTGATTTAGTACTTTTCTGAAGAATCCTGATCGCCAACGATACAGTCAAGTGGACTGAGAGAAGCATGAAAATAACAGTTGCTGACAGACTGAAGAAACCCTAGGGCAATGCCCAGCAGCTGCATGGAATAGTTTTAAATCCCTGAAAACCTACGAAGAAACCCAAAAACTAAACCAAACTTCGTCTTGTTCTGGTTCACATAATTGCTCATCGAACACAGACCCTTCTCTCTCTTCCCATTGTCTTTCTCTGCTACCCATCCCATCCTACATTAATGCAACATTTAAGGGCACAGTTTTGTCTCCATGAGCTTTTTTCACGAGCTTTGTACTCTCTTAAATTAATGTTCCAACTTCCTCTGCTGCTAGGTTGGTAGAAACTTTAATGCCACTTCTTCAAATGGCGCCCATTTATCTTCCTAAACATACTCTCTCTCTCCCGGTTCTTTTCACGTTCATTTCTCCATTCTTTCCTTTCTTCTACCAAACCATCCATCTCTTTCGCCCTCCATAATTAACCTTTTATGTTGGATCTTCTTCTGTCTGTTCTCCGTTGTTCTAATTCGAAGATATTCTCGCTTGATCGCTTCGAAGAACTCCTTTTTGGTCGATCATTTTGTAACAGATGGAAAGAGAAGGCGTCGGAGTTGAACGAGATATTGGTGCAGTTCAATAAGAAAACAGTCTTTGTAATGATACAGAGTCTTGCTTTTTATTGAGCCGTGCCAATATCACGTACTCTCGATTGTTCAGGTAATCCTCTCCCTTTGCTTCTTCTTCTATGGTACTCAGAAGCCCCTCCTTAAGTCTAAAACCTAATCACAGGCAATGGTAATCCACAATCCTGCAAAAAAGGATTCGCTCATCTTCATCTGTTTCAATTCATCATTTTTAGGGTTCCACTCACAGCCTTGCCTTTCGATCTTGCAACTTTGTATAGACAGAGTGGAAGAGAGAGAGAGAGATTGGCGTGCCATGTGTGAGGAACCTGGCTCAAGCTGTACTGTTTTGGAGTATGACATCATATGATACCGACTTACGACTTGATTTGATTTTGCGTCGAAATAAAACTAAAATCAAATATTATTAAGTTTGAATTGAAATTTATATGATTTTAAAAAAGAAATTTACCCACAGTCAATGATTAAATTTTATAATTTTTTAGTCTTAAAAATGGGTACCGACTCATAAATCATAATTTATTTATAAACCAAGATAGATTAAAATCAGCGATCACAATCAGATATATGTTTTTGATCTTATTTTGTCACACCTCTAGTGAAACAAAGAAAGAAAAGGCAGATTCAGAAGAGAAGATGACATCATATGATAAACTGTATTGTATATATTTATGATGAAATTTGAGACCAAGTGAACTGCAGCTTAAAAAACGTAGCCCTCCAAGCAAGGAGAAACAAGGGGGGACACACAACTGATCGACCAAACCACCTCTGCTAAAAATAGAGGCACCCAATTTGCAGGGCCTCTCTCTCTCTCTCCTTCCCTCTTTCTCTCTCTAGAAACAGTGCATATAATAGATATATCTATATGTACCGGGCAAGGACGAGTAGGTTGCACAATGGAATTCTAAATAGCTGATCAGAGCTTGGATTCTTCCTGAGTTTGGAAAAAAGGCTAGAAAGTAGCGTTCCACAGTGCATGCTCACCTTCTCCACACCGTTTATGGACTTCCCTGATTCTCTCCGACGATCTGCAGATGCCACTGCAGCTCCAGTCGAATGAAGCAACGCATATGTTGCCTGCCTGTGCCTTCCATTCGCAATCTGCAACCAACAAACCCAGTACTTCTAAAAAGGAGCACAATTCCAAGCCATATATGCCCAAGATTTTTACTCATTTCAAAAGATTAAATAATTATTCCAAAAAGAAGACAATTCAACTAGAGTTGTACACCGATTGTTCTTGCTCGATTTTATTACGAAATAAAACCGAAACCGAAACTCACGATTCTATATTTTTTGGAACAGACCCCAGAACCAACGGTTCCAGTTCCGTTCTATTTTAAACTTGATTTTATTTTATATTTAAAAAAATTTAAAAAGTAACAATAAAATATATTTTTTATTATATTTTGGTCAGATTTTAAGTAATTAGACAGATTAATGATTAATTTAAAATTTTATATCAAATTTTATTCGAGTTTGAGTCAGATTTTTCTAGATTTTAGAACTTTTTTTTACCCACCGTCCTGTCTTATGATTTTTTACTCCTAAAAACTAGCATCAACTAATAAATCACGGTTTTTTAAAAATTAAAATTAATATTAGATTAAAACTCACAGTTTTGCTCTGGTTTTGATCACCCTAAATTCAACAAGAGATATGGAGAAGTGGGACGCTAGAGAGTGGGTAATAAATAGCGAAATAGTATTTGTGGACTTGTGGGTGTGATTGAAGGTGGCCACTTGAAGATCTGATTCAGCTAAAATAATTTGGAAAATTAATTTCGCAAATTCGATAAGAATTTGACTTCACCTGGTGGGGTGCCGCAACATAATCTCCTGTCGTCGATATGATCCACGTCGAGTCCGATAAACCAAGATCCCAAGGAAACATCCTCATTCGCATATTTGTGCAGAACGTGCCTATGATTACACGCGACAAAGAAGTTCAATCATGGTGGAGCTTCCCTAAATATCTTTAATGAAAATGAATGAAGGCTTACTGATTTATTGATATATAATTAGCCAAATCTTTTGAAATTGCATATAGTTGTCCTGTAGCATGACGAAAATATTTGTTCCCTGATTCACCGAATTTCCAATATTCGGGTTCATGGTATCTCACTCCCCTGCATTGAGGATAGTTAAATAAAATTTGAAGTTTAATTACTTGAACTGTAAAAAAAATGTAAAAAAGGTCCTCACTTTTGTGCAAGAACGGGACCAGATTTCATGCATCCGATGTAGACCCGTGGTTTGGATCGATGTCTGAGTACAGTTTCTCCTAGTGTTGCTGGACAGTGAACAAAATGTTAGAAAATGATAAAACGAGTTATGATATTACCTAAACAATTTCTGAGATTTTTTATTTCCAAAAAACGGTTCATAAATAAGAGCGAGAAATTTCTAACTTTCAGAATTATTTACCTATATTAACATGTACATCGTCATCAACTTTGACATAAAAATCTGCATCCCATAAAGCAGCTGCTGTAGCAAAATATATCTTTGTTTTGGCAGATAATTCGAGGTATCCTTCAACATGATCCTGCTCACACAGCACATGGCCCGGACATAAAAAAAGTGATTAATCTGAAAATAATAAAAACATTTTGAAATAGCAGTAAGAAAAAATTACCAGCCTAAGGAAATCTCCGTACTTTTTATCTTCTGCTTCAATAGCTCTATCAAGAATACCCCCAGATGTGGCACTGCATTACAAGTGAAAAGACAAAAACATATATAAGTTTCCCTGAAAAAGAAAAATAATCTTCAAATAATACCTAAGTATTGTAAATAGTAGAATGCAGGAAATACAAGACATTTAAAGATGAACAAGTTCAGTAGGGATGAGATCTACAACCTATATTCTCGTCTTGTTATAAACCTTAATCTAGGTGTCACAAAACTATATATGAATGTTAACAGAATCAAGTGTATAAAAGCTTCAGTCTTACAGAGATTTGACTAAAGGCAAATAAAGACTGAAACAAAATCCAGTAATCCCACATTAATTGATACACAAAATAAATCTGACCTATGGCCAATAACAAATCGAGCAATGATGCCTTTCTCTTCCTCCAATCTCTTTCTTTTCTCTCCTGTTTTTTTTTTTTGTTTCCAGAAGAACCAATCATCAAGAAAAAAGTAGTAGAAATATAATAACAGAAATATCGACATTAGTAGCCCAAACAGAACACCGATGAGCAAATCAATAGAAAAAAGAAAAGCCAATTCAAATCATGAACCTTGCGGCATCCAGGTAGCACGAACTGAATCCCTTCTTTTCCTGCTGCTAAAAGCAGTATTAATTCCTATGACCATCAGATACCTTCTCTTCCCATTTGATTCATGTTCCTTTAATTCCTCTTGTAAAGGGGTGCCACTTCGTATTGATTCTTGTACTGCCCTTGCAGCGGCCAATTCCATCTCTAAATTCGAAATAGTCTTGTCCAGTGTCCTACAATATTTTCTAAAATCAATCCCCCAACTATGGTTACTTTCAAATAAGAAAAATGTTCGGAGTTGCTCACTGTATGGCATTATGTGTCTTATAAACTTCACCAAAAATGTCTTTGGTTTCACGCTTTACTTCCTTTAGATCCAACTTCAAGAACCAAAAACGGAAAAGAAAAAAGGAGATTACCTAACCCATTAAACAAGATTAAATACCTTCGATAAATAAATAAAAAGAAGACACTTACAGTTTTGGGATCACAACCATCTGAAACTAGCTTCAATTTCTCAGCTTCGGTGACTGCTTTTCTCAAGAAGCCATTAGATTCAGGGATGGTCCACATCCTGTAGTGAGTTATTCATTTTATTCCTCCATTACAAATCTAGCAATATATCAATAGAAATTTAAACACTATATATGTACATATAGCTACACAAATTTCGAAAGGAAAAAAAACTATTTAATTAAATCAATTATACCTCTCCAAGAACTGTCTTAACTTCATATACCATGGTGTGAATTTACATATCACTAGATATACCATTCGAAGACCTAAACTAAAACTTTAAAAAGAGGAAATTACTCTCGAATCATCAGAGAGTCAAAGTTCAGATCATGGAGTGTAAATTGCAGAAATTCAGCAACAGGATCGACCAATTTAACGACAAAATTTTCAACGTCAAAAGAAATGACTAGCGATGAAAGCTGCCGAGGTAACGACGAAGCGATTATCTATCAGGGGATACCACAATTCCAAAGTAGGCTTAATTTTTCAGGGAAATTTGAAGTTCAATCACCGCTGTAAGCCGCCTGCATTAACAAAAATCAGAGAAAATGATAGTCGAAACCTGTCGGTGAAGAGCATTCCGGCACAGAAGCATGCGAAGCAAAGAAAAAGCGTCCACTTATTCGATATGAAGCCTCTAGAAGACTGCTCTCCTTTGCTTTTCCAGGTCATTTTCTTCTGAAACTCTCCAAAACCTTCCTCCACGAAAAAATGGATATCGAAACCAGAAACGAACAATCAAATCAAGCAGTGAGAGACAGAGCTAGGCAACAAAACCGGACACAGAGCAGATGAAGAGAGAATAAAAGATTTCGCCCAGCTTTTCAGCTTCTCCTTGGTTGTTTCCGTTCTTTATCCTTTCCTCTCTCTCTCTCTCTCTCTCTCTCTCTCTCTCTCTCTCTAGTGAAGTGATTTGCAGGCGAAGTTAAAGAAGAAGCACATGAGCAAGAGCAACTGCTCGATTCCTAGGTGCTAAATTACCGAATGATCCAACAGACTCTTTCTTTTATGACGCTAGCTTTTGTTTGATTTACGGTAATACCCCTCTTCGCTCCGTGTGAGTGACGTTTTGACTGTTGCCACCGACAATCCATCTACCAAAAATAGATCCGCTCTCTGACGTTTATGCCCTCGCTATACTAACTGATCCGGTCGGTTTGGTTTGGTAATCAAAACTAATAGTGGGTCAATTTCTATTATTAAATTCCAGTTTTGATTTGATTTTGAGTTTTTAGAGCAACCCGAAACATTAGCCGATAGCCAAAATTATTGAGAATTATCAATTAAAATAAAATATAATTTAAAAGGATTCTAAAAAACAAATTCCCGATCCAAATCGAAAATCTTCGTTCTTGCAATTATGTCTTGGTTGCGGGTTGATTTCGATTCTGGTTCCCAGACTGAACCGGAATGGGGTCACCCCTGTTAGGGTGGACTTTGAAGTTAAGAATTGGTAAGATGGTAAGGGCACATGGATTCAATAATATAATAGAACGATAGGAGGGCACATAATGGAGATGGACCATAAGAGAGAAGGAACCACATATTAGGAATGGCCCCACCCGACAATGTACACGCGTCAGAATCCTGTACGTTCTTGTACACTAACTCCCCCATCTTCTAAAGCTGGGGTGAGACCCAGCGGATTTGATCTGGATTTGAGCTTTAAAAATCCAAAAGTCAAAAAAAGGGTTTGCTTATTAAATAGCATAGTAAGTAAGTACGTAATAATGTCAGGAAATAATGAAAGTAGTATTGGTTTAATTGGTTGAAAAGGAAGCAGCCTCCCCGTTACAGTTAGATAGATCATGTACTTTGGAGTATATGTTATGGATTATTAATTAATTAAGTATATTCTTGGACTGAGTTTTTTCAAAATTCAAAATTAAGACCGAACTGTAAAATTGTTAGAGTCGTTGGGCATCATTCTTATGAGGGGAGAGATCATCTCGAACTTTAGTCATTAGAAGTCGTACACGTATGCCGCAGTCACCAATGACTGCTCACCGCAGAGAGTTTTGTTCATCTATTCATAAGAGAGTATTTCATGACGTATTTGTATTGCGAACTATGATGCTACCCAGATAAGTTGTATTTGTATCTTTCGAGGTCATGAGAATTAGGTGTATGGTCGATAATATTAGAGTGATCGATTTTTTTAGCTATATGGTCAATCTTTAGACCAGTTAATACAAAAATTTTACGTTAATCTTGTTGTAGATTTTGAGAGTGGTCATGTGTGACGTTTACTTTTGGCTGAAATGTGGTGATTAAATTAGACCACATCAACTGCGTGATTGGATATGCAAACGATTCAGACGATTGTGAGTGAGACATGTATTATAATTTTAGTCATGCTGCACCTTTTATTATTGATGAGTCTATAACATATTTCTTGAGGTCGATTCGACCGTCTGATAGCAAACTTGAGACTTTGGTGATCTCCCGAGTAATGCACAACATGATTCTTTGTACTATTCTTCTTCGCAACGGGCATCGTGAGCTGGTAACTCATATGAATTTATATATTATGTGATCCCTTCATATTGTATCCCGATTGATCTCAGGCTATTTAGTTTTTACCATGGTCTTTCAATGCCTCCACTCGATTTTGACATTTTTCAGTAGTATTTTGTTTTTATTCGTAATTGATTGTACTTTTCTTTCAATTTATAGTACTTTTTTTACAAATATCAATTTCGAAATCTCCATCTTGATCATGTTGTCTATCTTCGGCGAGGTTCTGAATTTGTGACGTATGAGTGACGTAGATGATCTCTTGAGTCACGATTTTTGTTATGTCTGTTCCTATCACATGACTCACAATACATCATTCTCACAAAACTGCGTGAATATATAGGTTTATACAGACACATGGACTCGCGTCCCCACTTCGAGCGTCCGAAGAGCTTTAAAATGATTTTTTTTTAGATCATGCATTTTTTTTCTATTTTCTCGAAACTCAGACCCAAAAATAATTTTTAACCTAAAAATTAATTTTAGTTGATTACTTTGTTAAATTCATCATGTGAAATACACAAGATATGACTTTTGTTTGATTAATAAATTCTAACACACTTCTAGATTCAAGAAACAATTATGTGTCGAATATAGAGAAACAAACAAGGTTGTTACAATTTGACTCTAAATTTAAATAAAGAATAATAGTCCATCACACGTATTCGATACGACGAACTTAACATATTAAATAACAATAAGATTATCGGATCGAGTCATATTTGATAAAAAAAAACTAATTTGTCCTACGCATGATGATCATAGATGATAATTTAAACCACATTTGATGGGCAAAAATAATAATGATAAAAAAATGATAATATTAATATTAATATGATAAAATAAATAGTTATAAGGTGGGGAAGAGGGTTGGTTGCACCTTAATGTGGTGGGTTGTAGTTTTTGGGGGAGGTAGGAGAAGACCCCACTCTCATTTCCTTCTTTCATCGCTTCCACAAAGACGTCCAACCACTTCCATTGCCCTAACCCTGGCAGCATTCAAACGCTGCCGTTTCATGCTCCAAACTTTAAATATCAATTAGCCGTTTTATCTATCATCCCAAAGTTTGGCTTGGCCGGCCAAGAGTTATCTTATATTTATTTTTTTAGTGTACATATTAATACGTGGAGTTGTGATTTATACAATTAATATTATAAATAATTATTTTAATTATAATATATTAAATATATTTTAATTAGATTAATTACAACTTTAAATATGTATATTATTGGTTCGAGTTGTTTAAAAATTAAGATCCTACCATTAAATTTTGGTCCCAAAATTTATAAACTAGAATAGACCATTAGAAAAACAAGGCCGGACAATGTGAATTGGTTCGGTCTTTGTCTGATTCTGGTATTTCTCATTGAATATTTTTTTCTTACAAAAATTAATTTAAAAAAAAATATGGAAATTTTACAAATTAAAATAATTTTATTTTAAAAAGTATAATGACATAATAAATTATGTTAACAAATTAAACTTATAGTATAATAATTTTTAAATAGTCTTGATTCAAATTTGATGGTTTTACTACGTTAGAATCAGAACCAGACCAACTCAATTGGTCCTACATAAAGCAAGAACATTAAGGAACCAATATGAGTGAAGAGCCCGACAAAATATTTTGGTTTTGGTCTAAATTCATGATCCAATTTAGTTTTGAACAGTTTTACTCAATAAATCAGCACATACAATAAAAAAGTAAACATAATACTATCTCAATGCAAATGATAAATTAAGATTCAATTTGTCAAAAATTCATACTTTCCAAACTAGTGAAAACACGCAAAATTCTAAGATTTTTCGTTGAGGCAGATGACAATTAGCACATATAACAATATGTGCTAGATCAGATGTCACCTCGCATTTTTGGCAACGCAACGAGGGGAGTCTTTATCTTACTTCTAGACAGATGGAACCAAAATATAAAATGCCACGAAGTCACCAGTTGATCAACGATACAATTAGCTGATTATGTCTTGGTTAAGCAGTGATCAAATATCCAAATATCACCTTTAATGTTCATTCCCAGATACTTGGGCAACATCTTCAAACCAGCAAGTAATCAAAGCAAAAAAAAAAGATTAAGAATTTCCCTGAAAAAGTAGGTAAAAGCATCGACATTAAGATTAATATTTTAGCCAAAAATTCAAAGGTAATTCACTGTAAGAAATCAATGTCTAACTTAGCTCAAATTGAACTCTAACAATCTTGAAATATGTGAATAAAATCATAGAGTAATTAATATTTCTATGACCATCCATGCAATTGATCCGGGAACCATTCTCAATTTTCATGGATCTTTTGTTTCTCATGCTTCTGTTCTTTTTTTATTACAGAATGCATGATCATTTTCATAATCAAACATAGAAACAGATGAAGGATATCAAACACACATGAAAAACATGAACAATGACCTAGCTCATGGCATTACAAGTCTATACCTAAGGGAACAAGTTTTAGAACTGACCTTAAATTTACATCATGCTTGTAAAATTATCAATCTAGGTCAATAATTGAAAATGCACTAAATTGGAACTTCTTTGAGACATTTAATCATTTAGATGTGACCTGAATGTGGGATTGATGATAAGCTACTCAGTCTGCGACCCGTAGTAGCTGAATTTTAGTTGGTGACTGAAAAAAATAGATTGTGGTTGGTAGTTTCAAGTTCGACGAGAGGGTGTCCAATTAGAACGTATATGTCAAAATGCAAAGACTTATTTCTAGTCAAAATTGAAAGAATTTAATGACCGTAAAAGAATTCTTACGTTAAGAAAATCAGATAAAATCTTCAAATACAGAGATCTGAGCATTTGATCCAACAAAAAATCAAAGTGAGGTTAATCCAACTTTGGTGATCTCATAAATCGATTATTAGTAGCCACTTTTTTTTTTATCTTAAAAACATAAAAAAAAGAGGCCGGCCAGTATCAGCTGAATTAATTCCAAAAAAACTAAAAAACAACTTCACATCTTTAATTTATAGCAATTAATGAGCTGCTACAGCATCGCTACCAAAAACTTCAACGGCAGAATCGGCCGGCAAAGCTGTCGGACTACTCGGTCTGTGCGTCAAAACAGACTTGGAAGCCAATACCTTCTTCCGAAGAGGAAACCGAGGTCCATAGGTCATCATCGGGGCAGAAAAAGGAAAGCCATCGGCCATGGCAACAAACGCGTCAGAACCATCGGACGTCGGCGACGCCAGACGGGATGAGTGGCGGCGAAAGTAGATCTGAGAATGCGAGAGCGAAGAAAGCGATCTAGCGCTAGCTCTGGAGTCCCGGAGCAGAGCTAAGGCACCGGGCTTGAGGAACTTGTGATACGGCTGGGTGCGATTCAGAGTGGATTGCCGTAAATCTATGATTCTCCTTCCCATGTTGCAGAAATAGAAAAAGATTTGCGAGATTCAGATCGGAGCGAGAAGCTATGGATGAAGATGGGACCAAAGAGCGAAGATTTTTAGGTTATAAAGGAGATAAGAGGGAGGCGGGAAGAAATGGAGGGAAAATGAATTGAATAATAAAAAAAAAAACTATTTTGAATTGAATTTTCTACTATATTTAATTAAACATTCAAATAATAAATTAGTACTATTTTTTAATAGATTTTTTTTTATTTATATGATTTTACTTAAAATTAATTATTGTGTTCAATCGATTTTTCTTGAGTTGACAAAAAAATCCAAGAACCAACATAAACACGTTAATTAATAATCAAAAAGACCCTAAATGCAAATAATAATAATAATAATTCTTTAATCGATCTCATTCAATCCAAACGTTACAATATAAATAAAATATAAATAAGGACCTAATAAAAGGCGAAATCTCTCACCCTCAGGGCCCTTCACACCCTGACCCGACAGTTTGTGAGGGGATTAAATCACGGTGACTCAGCGGCCCAAAGATATGAGGTTTTTACCTGATATTCCAAGGAGCTACCTCAACATTGGGGGTAACAACTCTCACACTATGACATCGCAGACGTCGAACCTATGCTTTTGTACCCAATCTACTATCGCTGAGCCAACTGAACTATGTCGGTGCAAATAAATATAAATATAAATATAATTAAGGACTTGTGGGTAGATTTAGGCTGCCCATGTCTACTGTCCATTCATGGTCCAAGTCCATCTTGAGTTTTTTTTTTTTTGAAAAATATGATTGCAACCTAAAAGATAGATTTCAAAGTTGTAGTTGTAAGTTCTTCTCTCTGTATTATTTAGAAGTTATTCGTGGTTCATGTTAATTTTATTTTATTTTTTTAAATAATATTGGGTCATAGAAGTTTAGATTTAGTGTACCAGAACTGAACAATTCGAAAATAGAATTAGAATCGAACTAAATATTTTGTTTGTAATATTTCCCATTAAATATTTTTATAAAAAATAATACAAGCAAATCAAATTTTGAAAAATAAATTAACAAATCATAAAATGAAACAATATCATCCATTCAAATCAATAAGAAAAATTATAATTTAATAATTACAATAACAAAATTGAATTAATAATTTTGTAATGGTGTAGTTCTGACTTTAATGTAATAAAAATCATTATGGAACTGACATAATTTTAGAACCAACGAACCGGACTAAAAGTCTCGGTTCTAATCTTGTACTATAGTCTGGTTTGATTTTATTCACCCTTATTTACATACCATACAAAAAAATTTAAATTATGAAGTCACAACAAACTCATTCTTATGGTCGGTAGGCTAGAAAAATGGCTCTTGGATTGTGCAAATTAGCAAGGGATATTTGAGAGACACATATTAGACTATTTTTTACAAATATGAGTTGCCCCGTGTACCCTTTGCAAAGGAAGTTTGATGTGTTCGAGCGCATAAATCAAGCTAATCCGAGAGATTGAGTAAGAATTGGTCGATTTAACATGGACGAGCCTAGTGAGGAATCTTATCACGAATTTCGCTCGGTTGCGAGGGACCACTTTGTCCTCACATTTGAAAGGAAAAGTCGCCAGCGTCCCCGAATTGGGAAAATTGCTTGGGAAGCTACGCACCCCCTCTCTCGGAACCAACTACCTTATACAATTGATTGTTAATGCCGATATCGATTCGATCTGAAATAAGACCAAAGAGTCTCACATGATCCAAAAAAAAAAACTATTGATATTTGATAGATAGATCTTCTAACGAGTCAAGTTGAACAAATAAGTTTGACTGACAAACTGAAGGTTTTGACCTAGCTCGGCTCATAGAAAAAGTAGCTGGGCTCGACCAACCCAACTGCTTGATCGTGAGATAAGCAACGAGAAACCAAGATTTTACGTTGTTTCGTTGGTCAATTATTCACACCCATGAATGTGAGTCGGGATAAAAGTTAAGGTTATTCATGGAACTCAGTACTTAATCTTCGCATAAACATAAAAATTGGAACAAAATCGACCGTACTAAGATTGTTTTTATGCTTATGTGCTAGCATAGAGATTTATAGAGAACAAATGAGCCAAGATTTTTTGTATAATGCCGCGACGAAGTCCAACCCTCGAGTCTAAATAAGTATTTTCAATTTTGGAACGTGGCACGTGCATGAAACTCAGTCCCTTAGGAAATTTCTCTTTATATCATGGTTGGCTTGTCCCCTGCATTCCACATGGGTGGGAGCCTACATGTCATTTAATAATAAATAAAATACGATTGCCACGTGAGCGATCATTATTGGCCCAATTAACCCCTCCAACCAGCCAAACAAGATCTAGATGTTAGAGTTTGGTATGATTTGTAGTTAGTTAGTATGGATTCGCATTGTTAGCTGTTTGAATGTTTGTTCAATTTCCCTTTGCACTCCAATCTACTTGATCGTATATTTGTCATTAACTCATATCGCGATCAATTGATAAGTGATTGTACGAAGTAGGGATGAGTAAAACTATACTGGGATTGCAAATCAGATTGAAATCATCGATTTTAATCTTATTTTCGTCTTTATTTTTAAAAACTGTGATTTATAGACAAGTTTCGGTAATTAAAAGTAAAAAAATTGTGAAACTGAAATCGAGATCGTGAGTCATTTTTTTTTTAAAATCGAGCAAACTCTATCCCAAATTCTAATAAAATCGTATATAAATCTAAAAATTGATTATAAACTCATCAAATTACTTAAAACTCAACTAAAAAAATAATATTTTTAAAATATAAAATAAAATCTGATTAAAACCGAAATCGTATGAGAACTGCTGGTTTCGCTTCCGATTTCAAATCTATAAAATTGTGAGTTTCGATTCTAATTATATTTTAGAAAAAAATTAAGCCGAATCCGCCGTGTTTACCCTTAGTATGAATGACCTAGCATAGTGATTTTCTCAAAAAGAATATTATATAGTTTTAATTATCATAAAATTAAATATTATAATAGAGCAATGAGATATTTAATTGTCTCGTAATTCTTACACACGACACTCAATAATTGCTATAATTAATTATTAATTATAATTTCCCGCAGACTTTATGACTCTATTAACTTAGCCGTGGCTTCCTCTTTTCGAGCCAGCGCATTTCTGAGAAGAACCGGCACATTTCCCTAGGTCACCGACCGGAGCTGCTCCAATCCACACGCCGCTCTCTCTCTCTCTCTCTGTCCTTTTCTCTCCCATTCTCTCTATGGAAACGCATCTGGCCATCCCTAATCTCAATCATAATTCATAGACACTAGACATTCAATTCAAACCTTATCTGACCATTTGCATCGGCTTATTTATACGAGTGCGTGATCCCACGCCATGTACGTAGCGGCCACGTTCTCGACCTCCTCGTTTCTCAGAGCTTCAGCGAGTGCTAGGCCTTTCTCATCTTCCGTTCTTTCTAGGATTTTTGCTGCTTCAGCTTCCAGAACTGCAACTCCATCTTCTTTGACCGGCGGTTATAGATCTCTGAGTTTCTTCTCCGGTGTACAACCGCTCCGCAGCTCTGCTACGCGGTGGAGTCACGGTGTTGATTGGCGTTCTCCGCTTAGTCTGCGTGCTCAGATCCGTGCTGTCGCTCCCGTGATTGAACGATTTGAGAGAAAGATCGCTACTATGGGTAAAGAGCTGCTCGTTTATAAATTTTTTTATTCGCAACGAGATCATGTAAAATGTTTTTATTCTCATTAAGTCAAGACGCTAATAAGATCTCATGTTTCGCGATTGTGCCTAACATTTGATTAGCATGATGACGCGGACATTGTTTTCCTTTGCTTCTAAGCTCACTTTTGAGTTCATGTATATTCATTTTATCTTATGGATCGGACCAGCTGTATCCTAACTACGATGGAGCGTGTCATTATGTGTTCAATTACGGGTGGAATTCTTTCTAGTTCAGCTTTCCTGACTGTAATTGCTATGTCTTTGCTTTACAGCTTCTGCAAATCCTTTCAATGCGAACTTGACCAGTCTTCCAAAGCCCGGAGGTGGTGAATTTGGAAAGTTCTACAGTCTTCCTTCTTTGAACGATCCGAGGATTGGTAAATTTATGCAGCTTATTCTGCAAACATTGAAGAAAAAGACATTATAGCTCAATTCATCGTTTGGTTTACTCTGCTAGTTTCTTTTAGGCGACGAGTGTGAATAATATAGGCCTTTTTATGAATTTCAGATAAGTTGCCATACTCGGTCAGAATTCTTCTCGAATCTGCCATTCGTAACTGCGACAATTTTCAAGTGAAGGAGGAGGATGTGGAGAAAATCATCGATTGGGAGAACAGTTCTCCCAAACAAGTTGAAATTCCCTTCAAACCGGCTCGTGTTCTCTTGCAGGTGCGCCTCTAGTTCTGTGAGTTATCATCTTAATTTGAACATATTTTAATGCTCTTTTCTTTTGCATGTTCCTAGGATTTTACTGGAGTACCAGCAGTGGTTGATCTTGCTTGCATGCGTGATGCCATGAATAAACTTGGCGGTGATTCCCAAAAGATCAATCCTTTGGTAAGTTTCTTTTGTTTTCCTTTAATGGGTACCCAGTAAGTGGCTTGTGTTTTTATATCCACCATAGACTATGGTTGAAAAAATCATATTGGTAGTATTCTTCTATGGTGTACATGATTTATACCTGGATAAGGAAAACAATACCATTCAGCTAATTAGTTTTTAATTCTAAATTTCAGGGAGGCCATAACTACTTTATTTCAATTTTCAAGTACTTTGTAAATTTATTGTGCTATCATTTCATGTAAGTTTTACGTCTGAGAGATCATAATAAACATATATTTTTCGATTTCATGCCAAGTAGACTCCTCAAAGTATGCCACTTGTATGTAAGCATTGTTTATAGTGACACTTTATACGCGAGTCAATGATTCAGAGTGGGTCAGGGTTTCACTTTTCTTGGATTGTTTGTCTAGTTCTTTGTGAATCTGCCAGGTTCCTGTTGATCTTGTCATTGATCACTCAGTTCAAGTAGATGTAGCACGGTCAGAAAATGCAGTGCAGGCTAATATGGAGCTTGAATTTCAAAGGAACAATGAGAGATTTGCTTTTCTTAAGTGGGGTTCTACTGCATTCCGAAACATGCTTGTTGTTCCCCCTGGATCTGGTATTGTCCATCAGGTAAAAAATGGTCTCGATGTTCTCTCACAGTATTTCTTTTTGTGTCACAGAAGATATGATGATGATATAAGAATTTGGTTTGACCATTTGTCTTGCATCAAGGAAATTCAATTGACTTGGGAATGAGTTAAAGTTTGTGTTGCTATTTTTCCTATCATTTTTATGCTTGTATGGCTTCATTTGAAGATGTTGTTCGCTACTTTTTCAATGTAAAGGGAAAAGATACAGTTGCATATGTGTCTTAATTTTTATATTGGCTTTTTATAGTTGAATGGTACTACTGCTTTTATTTGAGTCATTTTTATGCCGGAATGATTAATTGGGTGAATTATTTGCTCTGCCACATATAAGTAAAATAGCCCATTTTGTCGTTTTCAGTAGGTAAATCTGGCATTTTGGAATTGATTAGTATTTTGGAATATCAGGTTAATCTTGAATATCTTGGAAGAGTGGTTTTCAACACTGAAGGCTTGCTTTATCCTGATAGTGTGGTTGGGACAGATTCTCACACTACTATGATTGATGGGTTAGGAGTAGCTGGCTGGGGTGTAGGAGGTATTGAAGCAGAGGCAGCAATGCTAGGGCAGGTAGTAATGCGTTATCGATGATATTGTACCATCATTCTTGCTATATTCACTTGAACTGTCTTTATGAGAGTTATATATGTATGTATATCTTCTAATGCTACTGCAATTGAAACTTACAGCCAATGAGTATGGTGTTGCCTGGTGTTGTTGGATTCAAGTTATCTGGGAAACTATGTAATGGTGTTACAGCTACTGATTTGGTTTTAACTGTCACCCAAATGTTGAGGAAGCATGGTGTTGTCGGGAAATTTGTTGAATTCTATGGTAATTTAATTCTATTGGGCAGATTTTAGTTAATTTTTATTCAAATAGTATGCTAAAATGTGGATATGATATTTTTATGTGCTGGCAGGGGATGGAATGGGGGAACTATCATTGGCTGATAGAGCAACTATTGCAAATATGTCCCCTGAATATGGTGCAACTATGGGTTTCTTCCCTGTAGATCATGTGACTTTACAATATCTCAAGTTGACGGGGAGAAGTGATGAAACCGTGAGATTCTATCTTTTTTTGATAATTTTCATGTAGTTTAAAGTTAGAATTTTTAGAGCTTGCTTCAATGCTTTACCTAATGCTTTTAGGTGGCAATGATAGAAGCATATCTTCGAGCAAACAATATGTTTGTTGACTACAATGAGGTAAGCTTTCTTCTCCGTTTATTTGCAGTTTGGGATATACTAAGTTTTTTTTGGAGGTGACTTTTCTATTTTTATGTATGCAGCCTCAGCTAGAAAGAGTGTACTCTTCTTATTTACAGCTTAACCTTGCAGACGTGGAGCCCTGTATTTCAGGACCAAAGAGGTGACTGCGCTTTACTCACATCGTTTTCAAGATTAGTGCTTGACTACTAACCTACCCTTCCTATCATCATTCCTAACTTTAATTATTAACAGACCTCACGATCGTGTACCATTAAAAGAAATGAAGGCTGACTGGCACTCTTGTCTTGATAATAAAGTCGGCTTTAAGGTTAACTCTTTTGTTTGTGAAATGATTTTTCTTATTCATTCCTTCTCTAGTTTGAATGTGTACAGTTCGTTCTTAATCCTTGCTATCGACGCAGGGATTTTCCATTCCGAAAGCGTCGCAGGAAAAAGTTGTAAAGTTTTCATTCCAAGGGCAGCCGGCAGAGCTCAAGCATGGCAGTGTTGTAATTGCCGCAATCACAAGTTGCACAAACACATCAAACCCCAGTGTCATGTTAGGAGCTGCTCTTGTTGCAAAGAAGGCGTGTGAGCTTGGTTTGCAGGTATATTTTTTCAAAGAAAATTTTGGACATTGAAGATTGACCTCCTCTCACTTCTTTCCTTTTCTCATCTTTCTTCTCTTTGGCAATGCCATCTCTCTGAAGCTTTCCTCCTTCTGTTAAAGTCAAATTTAGCTCTGGTTTTATCATCTCTAACCCAAAATAATCTCAAATTAGGTGAAACCATGGGTAAAAACAAGTCTTGCTCCTGGTTCGGGAGTTGTCACAAAATATTTATTACAGAGGTAATTATTTCTTATATTCTTATTTTTATAAGAATCTAAGTAACATAGTGGCTTGAGGACATGAAAATGTAGTATGAAACTGAAAAGGAAAAGTTCAAATTTGGAATATAATTTAAATTTACTTGGTGCAGTGGGCTCCAAAAATATTTGAATCAGCAGGGCTTCAACATAGTTGGATATGGATGCACAACATGTATTGGAAATTCTGGAGATTTGGATGAGTCAGTCTCCTCAGCTATTACAGAAAATGGTAAAGTAGAAGTTTATAAAAATTATATCATTACGGAGCTTAAAGTATTATTAATCAGATCTCTGAACTAATTTGTACCATATGTGCAACTTTGTTTCTAGTTCTTTTGAGACACGAAGCTCAAACTTTAATTTTATCTTAATTTGCCTACCCTGCAGACATTGTAGCATCTGCAGTACTCTCTGGAAATCGAAACTTTGAGGGCCGTGTTCATCCGTTGACCAGGGCAAATTACCTTGCTTCACCTCCCTTAGTTGTAGCATACGCTTTGGCTGGCACGGTACTTTTCCTTTTATCACATTCCTTTGTGTGATTATTCTTCATTTGAGAAACAAATGTATTTTGTAGTTTGTCAATTGTGACAATTTAAGCTGTAAATGAATCGGGGCTATATGCATAAATGGTTAGAAAACATGAGATTAACTGTCCTGCATCATTTTGTAAAAAAGTTATTATGAATATTTGGTGTAGGAAACTTTAATGCCCGCTGGCTCACTATGGAACTTTTCTAACAACCTTTCTATACTTTTTTCCTTTTATATTGAATCTGCCTTATTTTCTTTAGGGACTTCACTTGTCTGAGTTTAGTTGGATCAATCCTGGCTTTTGAATGCGTTCTTTCTACTATTGCGTGGTTTTTCTTGTCTGGTAGCTTCCATCTCAAACTAGAGGCTTGCCTTTGTTTTTCTCGAACATATATATCGATAAGAACCCTGTAGATACATGGAAAGTATGGTAACTGACTTTATGTACTATTACATTCTTTTGGGTTGTCATTCTAATAGCACATTCCAAAATTTATATCAATGATTGAAAATGAGAATATGAAAGGTATGACTTTTTTATCATTATATTTAACTGTTAGAATTTTCTCGCTTTATCATGAATATGAACTGTCATCATGTTCAATGGGCATGAGGTAACTTGTTTTTTTTTTCTAGGTTGATATTGACTTTGAGAAGGAGCCAATTGGAACAGGGAAGGATGAGAAAGAAATTTACTTTAGGGATATTTGGCCTTCAACAGAAGAAATTGCTGAGGTGATCAAATTCTACTTATCTTTTATAAATGTTGGTATACAACTACATTTATATGACTTGAATATTTTTATATTATTTATTTAGCAGTGTATGAAACGAGAACATTTGCATGAATAAGTGTGTTGTTTTATTGTGACTTTTGATACACAAGTTGTTGGAACAGCTTATTAAAGAAATTATCATTGTAAAATTTGTTTAACATTGAATAAAACTAGTTAAATTTATATGACATAAGTACGTACGCCCATCTGTAAATTTTAATATTCAAGTTGGTCAAATAACCTAACGTGACATGTTGAATAGGTTGTTCAATCCAGCGTGTTGCCTGATATGTTTAAAAGTACTTATGAGGCTATCACTAAAGGCAACCCAATGTGGAATCAACTGTCAGTTCCAGAAGCCAGCCTCTATTCATGGGATCCCAAATCAACTTACATTCATGAGCCACCCTACTTCAAGCACATGACCATGGATCCCCCTGGCGCACATGGTGTAAAGGATGCCTATTGCCTTCTGAACTTTGGAGACAGTATCACCACGGATCATATTTCTCCTGCTGGGAGCATTCACAAAGACAGTCCAGCTGCAAAGTACCTTCTCGAGCGTGGTGTAGATCGTAAAGACTTCAATTCTTATGGAAGTCGTCGAGGCAATGATGAAATAATGGCAAGAGGAACATTTGCTAACATCCGTCTTGTTAACAAGCTCTTGAATGGAGAAGTTGGCCCCAAAACAGTTCACATTCCCTCAGGAGAGAAACTCTCCGTGTTTGATGCAGCAGAGGTATTTCTCTTAGTATGAAGTTTGAATTATTATCTTTAATTTAACTGAATTTTCATTTGGTCACCCTTTCCTAGTTGTAGATTGTATAACCTATTTATAATAGGAAATATCATACACTAAAAATTGCCTAATCGTCTCTAATTGGTGAACTAAAAATACATTCTTCTCACCACATTATATCGTAAGAGGGATCTAGAATGTAGTGATGGTGGAAGCTTGACTAACCGAAGCTTCAAATCTTTGGCTTTTCTTTCCATAATATAATTTTAATTGTCTTGTAAAACGTAAAATTTATGATCTGTCCATTTTCAAATGACTTCTCCATATGCCCTAATCACATTACTGATAGCTCTTATATTAGTAACAATGGCTGGAAATTTAATGTAATTTTTCGTTTCAGAGGTACAAATCTGCTGGGCTAGAAACAATAATACTGGCTGGAGCTGAGTATGGAAGTGGAAGCTCTCGAGATTGGGCTGCTAAGGGTCCAATGTTGCTGGTGAGTGACTTCGTGCCATGAGAATTAGTTGGTCATCCCTTTCTATCTTCTTAAAGTTGATGAGTATTTTCTCTTTTGATAATGAAAAACACTGTCATCCCACAGGGTGTTAAAGCAGTCATTGCAAAAAGCTTTGAGAGGATTCATCGTAGTAACTTGGTCGGGATGGGCATCATCCCACTTTGTTTCAAGACTGGCCAGGACGCAGACTCACTGGGATTGACGGGTCATGAACGTTATTCGATTGATCTGCCTTCCAAAATCAGTGAAATAAGACCTGGTCAGGATATTACAGTCACAACTAATACAGGGAAATCTTTCGTCTGTACGCTCCGATTCGACACAGAGGTACTTGCCTCTTCCTTTATCCGAATTTGTTTGATATTTTTGACAGATGTAGATATGCGGCACTTTATAGTAGAGGTGGGCACAGGTGAGTTCGGTCTGGTTTTGTCTCAAAATAAAACCATAATCGAAACTCACAGTTTCAGATTTTTAGAATCGGCATTTCGTTCCATTCTTAACTCGGTTTTATTTTATATTAATTTTTTTTAAATATAATAATAAATATATATTTTTATTATATTTGAGTCGAGTTTTAAGTAATTTGGTGAGTTTATAATTAATTTTTGGATTTATATAAGATTTTATTAGGGTTTGAGTCGAATTTATTTGATTTTAGAACTTTTTGACCCACGATCTCGGTTCTGGTTTCACGATTTTTTACTCGTAAAAACTGGCACCGGCTTATAAATCATGATTTTTTAAAAATTAGAACCAAGACCGGATTAAAACCAGCAATTCTGGTCTGATTTACTGTTTCGGTCCGGTTTATGGTTCTAGTCCGGTTTGTGGTTTTGGTCCGGTTTTTAGTTCTGGTCTAGTTTTGTCCCTTCTTAATTTATGGCTAGTGGGCATTAAAATAATTTTTATAGTAAGTACAAACTAGGCGTTATGGGCTGAGCATATTTGCATACTAATTGCAACTTTTCCAGCTTAAGCTGTGTAAAATTCTATCAAATATGTCAGCTATTGGCCTGTTTAGAGCCCTTAATTGTTTGCTTTTTGCTGATTTTATCATCTGCATTGTGAATTTGCAGGTAGAAGTTGCATATTTTGACCACGGAGGCATACTTCCCTACGTTATTCGCAATCTCATAACCCAATAGTCCGTGAACTGCAAGATCGGCCAGAAGCTCTGTCGGTGTTCAATAAGAATAACACAGATTCTGCACAATAATTTTTGGCTGTTTGAGTTGAGGCAATCATGTGTCTGTTCAATAAGAAAAACCCCAAGTTGGGACATCATCATCATCCCCTTGCTTCTCGGCTATTGCGTATTCTGAATTCTTCTGTAATTCGGTAATAAATATGAACTTATTAGTTGATGTCGTAATTTTGGCCGAAACACGCTGTTTAATTCAATGTTTTATTCACTTATCGGCCTCAAATGAGGGAAATTACATATACCTCGGACTTGATCTCGCTGAATGTTTTTTGAAGGTGTTAAAGATGTCGTAAAGAGAGGTGTTTTGTAACTGGGTGTGAACATCAAATCAAAATAAAAGAAAAAGCAAAATAATAACTGCAACCACATCACACTAGATCTTAGCAAAACATGATTTTCATAACAAGTTATGTGGCAACTCGATCAATTTCACGTAGCCTGGAAGTGAAGACTAGTGGTGACATATAAATCGAGTTTCTCTTTCATATCATTACAATTTACTTTCGACTTGGCCCAATAACAAAATCGTACAATTTGCAACTCTACGATGACAATATTGTTAAGACGAGTTCAAGTGACTCTACATATGACATCGCTTCGGAGTCGGTCTCTTATTGAAAATGCAATTGATAGAGGACAATTGTGAACTATCTCTTAGGAGAAAGGATTTCGCCGATAAGCTCAACAAAGACATATTTTCAACTAATAAAAAAATACTTCATAATATTTGAGTAATTATCAATGAATATCCTGTAATTATAGGTATTTTTTATTTAATGCTTTAAACTTTTAATTATATGAACTGACACATTAAAATATTAATTTTTAATTTATCAATTAATATCTCAAAGTTTAGAAAATTTTCAACAAATACCTTATTATTAAATTTAATGTAATTAACTATCTTTTTATACTTTAATTTTAAATTTTTTGAATTATTATATATTTTTTATTAGAATGTTTGAAAACAAAAAATTAGAATGAAAAAGAAATTAACATTGAATTTAAAACTTTACGATTTAAAGTGTTAATTGAAAATATACGAATACTTTAATATGTTAATTGATAAAATTTAAAATTTAAAATGTCTCTAAAAAATAATAATAATTTGATGTATTAATTAATAAAATTAAATTTTAATGTATCATTAAAAAATAATCATAATTTCAATAAGTTTTATCCAAAATATTTTTAATATTTAAGGGAAAATTTTTCATTTATTATCTTACCGTTTACATACTGAATATTACAACGACAAAACATATTATTGCAATCGAGCGATTCTAAATCACTGCTTTGATTCTGTCCGTCCGATTGGCTTGGTTATCACCGGCAGAGCACCAGGCGGTTTCTCATAGCTCCCCCTCTCCACACGCCTCTGGCCCTCTTCCTCCCTCTAAATCTCTCATCATTTCTCTCTCTAGAAATATCGTTCTGAGCACAGTAGAACCAGCAAAGAAAGTGGAAAAGCATCTGCTAAATCTGTAATTATTGACATCGAATTCAGTCTAATTTGCTTTTTTTGCTGCACCCTATTTATACGAAACGTGATCGCAGGCCATGTATGTAGCGGCCTCGTCCTCAGCCTCTTCGCTTCTCGGAGCTTCTGCTAGAGCCAGGCCTTTCTCTGGCTCTGTCTTTTCTAGAATTTTCGCTGCTTCTTCTTCTTCTTCTCCGCCTGCTTTGACCAATTCTTGTAGATCTTTGAGCTTTTCTTCTGGCTTACTATCTCTCCGGAGTTCGGTCCCTCGGTGGAGCCACGGTGTTGATTGGCGATCTCCGGTTAGTCTTCGTGCTCAGATCAGAGCGGTTGCTCCTGTGATTGAACGTTTTGAGAGGAAGATCGCTACTATGGGTAAAGAGATATTTTTTTTATTTAAATTGTTTGGTGTTATGACAGAGCTCATTTCGATATAGTTTTTAGCGATTATGCCAAAGTATTGATTGGAAGGCGCGAACATTGTTTCACTTCCATCTTGTTTACTTTTATGCCACTTCCATTTTAACAGTTTCATCCGATTAGCTTTATATTGAAACCTGCGATGGCGTCTCCTTCATGTTTTCAATTGATGCGAGGAGTTCGTTCTTGTCCAGCTTTCCTGACTGTAATTGCTATATCTGTGCTTTACAGCTTCTGAAAATCCTTTCAAGGCGAACTTGACCAGTCTTCCAAAGCCCGGAGGTGGTGAATTTGGAAAGTTCTACAGTCTTCCTTCTTTGAACGATCCGAGGATTGGTAATTTTCTACAGTTTATTCTAGAAACATTGCGAAAAAGAAAACAACATAGCTTAACTCATCGTGTAGTTTACTCTGCCATTTACTTGTAATATTATATGCCTTTTTATGAAATTCAGATAAGTTGCCATACTCGGTCAGAATTCTTCTCGAATCTGCCATTCGAAACTGCGACAACTTTCAAGTGAAGAAGGAGGATGTGGAGAAAATCATCGATTGGGAGAACAGTTCTCCCAAGCAAGTTGAAATTCCCTTCAAACCGGCCCGTGTTCTCTTGCAGGTGCGCCACTAGTTCTGTGAGTTATCATCTTAATTTGAACATATTTTAATGTTCTTTTCTTTTGCATGTTCCTAGGATTTTACTGGAGTACCAGCAGTTGTTGATCTTGCTTGCATGCGTGATGCCTTGAATAAACTTGGCAGTGATTCCCAAAAGATCAATCCTTTGGTACGTCGTTTTTTCCTTTACGTGTTGCCAGCTTGTATTCATCATAGAGTAGAGTATGCTTTATGCTTTTTTCTTTTCACACAACACGGGCATCCACTTAGCTGCTGAAAAATCATTGCCAAATGCACAATGATTGGTCTGTCAGTACTTTGAAATTAGACATCTCAAAATCTTCTTGCTATGCTGTCTGTTTATGATAAAAATTCAGTTTACGCTGCTATTGTTTTAAGTACTTTATCTCAATACTTTGGCAGTAAAAAGCCTTTGTAATACTTGTTGCATTGTCATATCACAAGAATTTATGTACTAGCCATCGTAATGAATATATATTCCATGCTTTTAGGTAGAACGTTCCTAGTACAGTTGTTGCAACTGGTATTTAAGAATTGTTATATTTTGACGCTTAAATATTAAGCTGTAGATGTGAGTATATTTTTGGTCTTGGCCTGGCTGTTGCCGTGCCTTGTCTAATTCTAGGTGAATTCTGGCTTGTAGGTTCCTGTTGATCTTGTGATAGATCATTCAGTTCAAGTAGATGTAGCAAGGTCCGAAAATGCAGTGCAGGCTAACATGGAACTTGAATTTCAAAGGAACAATGAGAGATTTGCTTTTCTTAAATGGGGGTCTACTGCATTCCGCAATATGCTTGTTGTTCCCCCTGGGTCTGGTATAGTTCATCAGGTAAAAAGTGGACTGGATGCAGTATCACAGTTAGTTTTTTTTCATCTCAGCTGATGCGAATATCAAATACTCATTTGCATGTATAACATTGATTTGTAAATTTTAATGTGTTAGTTGCTAATTTTTCCTCTATTTGCTTATATTGCTTCATTGGATGATGTGGTTTGCTACTTTTCAATGCAACTAAAGGGAAAAGATACACTGTTGAAATGTCTTGCACATCTTTAAATAAGTAAAATGCCATTTTCGAGTTGATTTTGTATTCTTCCTTTTTATTTAATCATGTTTATCCTAGAATGGCTCAATGGGTGAATACTTGGCTCGCTAACTCTAGATATAAATAAAATTGTCCTTTTTATTTGAGAGTTTATTATCCTTTGCTCTTTCTTCTAATATGTAAAATTGAGCATTTTTTCGTTGGTAACTATTTGTGAATATCAGGTTAATCTTGAATATCTTGGAAGAGTGGTTTTCAACACTGAAGGCTTGCTTTATCCTGATAGTGTGGTTGGGACAGATTCTCACACTACTATGATTGATGGGTTAGGAGTAGCTGGCTGGGGTGTTGGAGGTATTGAAGCAGAGGCAGCAATGCTTGGGCAGGTAGTATTGCTCTATTGCTGAGTAAATATATCGTTGCATCATTCCTGCTCTATTCACTTGAAATTGTCTTTAGGAAGGTTTTCTATATATCTCCTAATGGCACAGTTATTGAAACTTTCAGCCAATGAGTATGGTGTTGCCTGGCGTTGTTGGGTTCAAATTATCTGGGAAATTGCGTGATGGTGTTACAGCTACTGATTTGGTTTTAACTGTTACACAAATGTTGAGGAAACACGGCGTTGTCGGGAAATTCGTTGAATTCTATGGTAATTTGGTTCTGTTGGGAGAGTTTAGTTATTTTTCAGTTAAATACCATGCTAAAATTGGATGATATTTGTATGTGCTTGCAGGGGATGGTATGGGGGAGCTATCATTGGCTGATAGGGCTACTATTGCCAATATGTCCCCTGAATATGGTGCAACTATGGGTTTCTTCCCCGTAGATCATGTTACTTTACAATATCTCAAGTTGACGGGAAGAAGTGATGAAACCGTGAGATTTCTATTTTTTTTTTTATAATTTCTACTTAGTTTCAAATTAATTGTTTTAGTTCCTGCTTCATTGCTTTTCTTTAATACTTAAAGGTGGCAATGATAGAAGCATATCTTCGAGCAAACAATATGTTTGTTGACTACAATGATGTAAGCTTATTTTTTCTCCTTATTTGCAGTTTTGGAGACTTAAGTTTTGTCTTTTTATCTTGGATGGGGCTTAACTATTTTTGTGTATACAGCCGCAACAAGAAAGAGTGTACTCTTCTTATTTACAACTGAACCTTGCAGATGTTGAGCCCTGTATTTCAGGGCCAAAGAGGTGACTGCTCTCTACTTACATGTTTCAAAGATTATCATCATGCTTAACTTTAATTCATTACAGACCTCACGATCGAGTTGCATTAAAAGAAATGAAGGCTGACTGGCATTATTGTCTTGATAGTAAAGTTGGCTTTAAGGTTGGGACATCTCTTTATGAAAGCTATTTTTCCTTATTGAGTCAACCTGTAATCAGTTCGGTAGTAATCTTTCACCAATTTGTATTCAGGGATTTTCCATTCCAAAAGCATCACAGGAAAAAGTTGTAAAATTTTCTTTTCAAGGGCAGCCAGCTGAGCTCAGACATGGAAGTGTTGTGATCGCAGCAATCACAAGTTGCACAAACACATCAAATCCCAGTGTCATGTTAGGAGCTGCTCTTGTAGCAAAGAAGGCGTGTGAGCTTGGTTTGCAGGTATATTTTTTCAGAGAAGGCTTGGAAAATGGTAGCTCCTCATGTAATAGTAAATTTTAGCTTTAAATTGACCATCTCTCTGACCCTTCAACTAAAATTAGGTCAAACCATGGGTAAAAACAAGTCTTGCTCCTGGCTCCGGAGTTGTCACGAAATATCTATTACAGAGGTAATTATTTCTTACATTTTTTTGTTAAATAATCAAGTATCATAGTAGATTGAGATCATGAAACTGTAAACTAAATAGAAAATGAAGAGTAAATTTTTGTATAAATTTACTTGGTGCAGTGGGCTGCAAAAGTATTTGAATCAGCAGGGCTTCAACATAGTTGGATATGGATGCACTACATGTATTGGAAATTCAGGAGATTTGGATGAGTCAGTCGCCTCAGCTATTTCAGAAAATGGTAAAATAGAGTTTCTTTGAATTTTATATCATTACAGAGATAATTAGTATGAATCAAATCTATAAACGCATTGGGTGGTTCTTTATCTTCTGTACAGTAAATGCAACTTCTTTTCTTCTAGTTCTTTTAACACCCAATGATGAAACTTTAGTTTTATCTTACTTTGCTTACTCATGCAGACATTGTAGCATCTGCAGTACTCTCTGGAAACAGAAACTTTGAGGGTCGTGTTCATCCGTTGACTAGGGCAAATTACCTTGCTTCACCTCCTTTGGTGGTAGCATATGCTTTGGCTGGCACGGTACTTTATTTATTATTCCCTTGTGCAATTATTTTTAATTCACCTCCGTTGGTGGTAGCATATGCTTTGGCTGGCACAGTACTTTATTTCTTTCACACTCCCTTGAGTGATTATTTTTCAATTGAAAAACTGAATGCAATGTATGCTGCAGTTGGCCAATTATGAGACAACTTAAAATGTAAAATAAAGGCTTATGCATAAAATTTAAGAAGACAAGAGATTCAGTTGGAGATATTTGTCATGGTCTGAGGGCTTTATTATGCTCCCTATATCATTTCAATTTTTTTAATTATGGTTCTCGATGGTATCAGACTTCCATGTCCACTATCAAAGGTCCAATTTTTAACTTCTCTTTATTTCCTGTATTTGGAGCCACCCTTATTTCCTGTGGGACTTTGCTTGTGGTCGTTGGTTGGATCACTATTAGCTTTCAAATGCAATAATGTCTCTCTCTCTCTCTCTCTATATATATATATATATATTTATATATATACACATATATGCACAAAAGACACACATACATTGACATATACTCCTGAGCACACACCTGACACACCACACACACTCAGACACTATGTATGCATATAGCATATATGATATAGACAGACAAAAATATCCACACACGTGTGGATGTGCTTGTGTGCACATTGTATGTGTGGTTGTGTTCTGTGTTTTTTTCCTTTTTAGATAGCTTACCTCTCTTTACTACGGTGATTCAGATAGATGCTTTACTTTCTTTTATGCCTATACACATTGATTAGAAAAAGAATGAATATTGGTGTTACTGAACATAACCACCAGGAATTGTTTTTGCAGCTTTCGCTTAATTCATTTTCACATGAAGCCTGAAGTTAAAAATGAACAACAAAAACAGTATGCTAGTGGATTTTCATTCTGATAGGATATGTTATGATTAATGTTCAATCATGGAAAATGAAAAATGAGAAGTAGGATTTTTTGTTGCTATGTATTCATAGGTTAGATTTTCTTTCTTTCATCATGAAATATGAATTATTAACCTGATCCGTAACTTGGTTTTTTCTTAGGTTGATATTGACTTTGAGAAGGAGCCAATTGGAACAGGGAAGGATGGGAAAGAAGTTTACTTTAAGGATATTTGGCCATCAACTGAAGAAATAGCTGAGGTAAATGAATTTATTTAACAGGGTATGGAACCTGAACTTTGTATGACATGGATAATTGTCTTCTGTACACAAGTAGATAGAATTAACATAATGAAGAAATACCAGAGGCAGACAAATTTCATTTTCGAAGTTATTTTATTAAAAATGTATGAAACTAGAACTTTATATGACATGAATAAGTGTGTTCCATAAGTTAAGGGAATAGCTTAACCAATAAACAGCTAAGGCAGATAAATTTAACTTCGGTAATTATACTGCTGAAATTTTTTTATTTAGCTTTGCAATAAACTAGTAAACTATATATGTTAATGTACAAGCAGGTTGAATAACCTAATGTGACATGTTGTATAGGTTGTTCAATCCAGTGTATTGCCTGAAATGTTTAAAAGTACTTACGAGGCTATCACAAAAGGCAACCCAATGTGGAATCAACTGTCAGTCCCAGAAGCCAGCCTCTACTCATGGGATCCCAAATCAACTTACATTCATGAGCCACCTTACTTCAAGTACATGACCATGGATCCCCCTGGCGCACATGGTGTAAAAGATGCCTATTGCCTTTTGAACTTTGGAGACAGTATCACCACGGATCATATTTCTCCTGCTGGGAGCATTCACAAAGACAGTCCAGCTGCAAAGTACCTTCTCGAGCGTGGTGTAGATCGTAAAGACTTCAATTCTTATGGAAGTCGTCGAGGCAATGACAAAATAATGGCAAGGGGAACATTTGCTAACATCCGTCTCGTTAACAAGCTCTTGAATGGAGAAGTTGGCCCCAAAACAGTTCACATTCCCTCAGGAGAGAAACTCTCTGTGTTTGATGCAGCAGAGGTATTCCTCTTAGTTTGAATTTTGCATTTTATTAGACTGGACTGAAAATTATGCAATCTTAAAACGTAAACGATACCATTGGTCAGAATTAAACATACATAATGTACAAAATATTATGTTTTAAGAGAACTCTACTGAATAGAATGTAATCATGACGTTTGCTTAAGGCTTTAAAACTTGGATTTCTCTCTCCGTGATGTAATCTTGATTGTCATTTAAACAAGACGTTAATGATTAGAAGTTCATTTAATCTTTCGCCTCAGAGGTACAAATCTACTGGGCTAGAGACCATTATACTGGCTGGAGCTGAGTATGGAAGTGGTAGTTCACGAGATTGGGCTGCCAAGGGTCCAATGTTGCTGGTGAGTGTTGTTATAGCGCAATTAGAAAAATGAGCTGGTCATTGTCTTCTATTTTCTTAAAGTTTTAGCTTTACTCTTTTGGAACTTGACAAACACTGTCTGAAACAGGGCGTTAAAGCAGTGATTGCAAAAAGCTTTGAGAGGATTCATCGTAGTAACTTAGTGGGGATGGGCATCATCCCACTTTGTTTCAAGGCAGGCGAGGATGCTGACTCGCTGGGATTAACTGGTCATGAACGATATTCGATCGATCTGCCTACTAAAATCGGTGAAATAAGACCTGGTCAAGATATTACAGTCACTACTGATACAGGGAAATCATTCATCTGCACACTCCGATTTGACACTGAGGTACTCGCCCCTATTCATTCTATTTTAATGCTGTTGGGTAGTTGTTTGCTATGTGTATTATTTAGTGTATGGCTAATGAGTAGTAGTTAGTCCTGATAGAAGGGTTTCTGGGCATCCTCGCCTTGTTTTTAATTTGGTACTTACAAAACATGATCAGGGACAAGGTTAGTAATATTAGCGGTTGATTAAAAGTTCTATATTCCACCATTTGTGCTAATCTTGGCGCTGAATACCAGAGAAAAAAATCAAGAATTAATGTCCTGATTTCTTTCGATTTTATAGCTGTCCTGCTTTTGGTCTACTTGTTATATTCTCTTGCATCTTATTTAATTAAAGGTAGTTCGTAGGAGGAAGAATGATTGCTCCATTTCTTTGAATACAATGGCCTTCGCAATCATTCGTACTCTGTGTAAAAGGAGAGAACTGTAAATTCTTCTTTTTTCTTGAAACTTTGATTAAATTTTCAGCTATTTGTCCTAGTATGGCACCATAATTGTTCGCTGTTTACTGAATTCAACGCTCAAATTGTGAATTGCAGGTAGAGCTGGCTTACTTCGATCACGGAGGTATACTTCCCTACGTTATTCGTAATCTCATCGCCCAATAGAAATCAGCAGTACTGGCCAGAAACGGAAGCTCTGGTGTTCTTGAGTAAGAATAATGCGACACTAATAATTTTAACTATTTAAATGATGACATGTTTATCTCTCAATAAGAAAAGCCCCAGCGTATCGGCTAGTGCTCGAACCCGGCATTCAATGTCGTTCATAATCATGGCCGAAACAAGCTGCTCAAATGATGTTAAAACTTACATAACTAGGATTGCCTTTGCATCTGGCAGGAACCAAAAAGGTCGATGTTTGGATTGATTGTTCACTGTTTTGCTCTTAAAAAGCAACCTTACGAGTACTGTTTATGTGTTGATTCATAACTCCTTGTGAGATATTTGCATTTCATGCCGTGAACGGGTATGGTGTTATTTTTGCCGAACTGTATCTGTTTAAATTTGTTGTCATAGAGAGAGAGAGAGAGAGAGAGAGAGAGAGAGAGAGATCAGCATCGTTCTTCTGCAATATTTTCCAAATCTGGCCTCCAACCTCCATTGATATCACCAGTTTGACTGCTTCTAATCTCAGATACCCTTCTTCCTCGCGATTTGAACCCAGCTATCATCTCCTCCACGTTCGAATATCCCAAATCTTCACCTCTTACTATTCTCTGCAACTCTTTCTTCGTCACCACCACTCTCACCCTCACCACCTCCCCTCGTCTCTCTCCTTCTCCCTTCTTCCGACGACCTCTTACTTTCTCCCTTGACCTCTCCACCTCAGAATTTGCTTCGTTCTCCTCTGGGTTTTCTAATTTCGCCACCACTTTCTTCTCAACACTTTCTTCTACTAACTTGAAATCCACCCTTTTCTTTCTGCCTTCTTGGCTCCTCATCTTTGGCTCCGTTCTTTCTGGCTTTTCCTCTTCATTTTTCGCCCCCACTTTTTCGCTGTTCTTCAAGCAGTTCCCCATTTCTTACAGTGCATGGAACCAAGATTAAATCAACGAGAGAGCGAGAGAGAGGGAGATGGTAGTAGTAGAAGAAGAAAAAGATGGAGAACAGATTTATAATCGGCGAGTTGGAGTGTGTGCACATGAATGAGCGACCATCACGGCGGGTTTTAATAAATAAAGAAAGGGAATTCTCTAGCTTTTGCTTGAACACTACCCATAGGCCATAGCCACCTCTCTCTTTTCTTATTTTATTGCTTTCTTCTATCACCATACGAACCAACCGAACCTGTTTGTTAGCTTTTTGTTTCGATAATCCTAAATTTCTTGAGCCAACCCTCGGCCTCCTACGTTTGAGAACCGACAAAAAACGTTGCCTTCAAAAGAACTCTTTCGTTCAGTTGAGTTTTGTTCTTCGTTCTTGTCTTGCTCCATCCACCGCGTAAGAACATCAATGCTTTACGTTTGGAGATTCTGATTAACACGTCTCTGAGTCGAAGTAGTTTCCGACAATATTTCTTAATTCGTCGTTGAATTCATCGTATTGTATTGGTAGATGCAGATCTTTGAACGTAGCTCATATAATTATATCATTTTTAGTTGATTATTTTAGTAATAATCGTAAAAGTCAATATGATTTATAAATTGTCTTCACATGGCCATAGTCTTAAAAAACTCGTTCAGATCGTTGTTCATTCTATACGACGTCATGATTATGATATTGTAGATTATATTGCTAAATCATCCAATCATTTAACCTGTCTGAACTATTTCTTGGATAGTTTGACCATAGATTCAATCGTAGTTTGAATACTTTAATTTATCAGTTTCGGGATTAAAGGGATGAAACGAGTTGTTCAAGCTCTGCACATCGATTTTCATCGTTGCATGATTAGAAAAAGGGATGAGAAAATATCGCTCCATCTCTCTCCTTTTTCCTGTGAATAACTTGGAAGAGAGAGAGAAGAGAGAGAGAGAGAGAGAGGGAGAGAGAGGTTGACATTAATGGGGGAAGGTGATGTGAAAACAATCAAGGCCTACGCGTCTGATATCGCAGGGACCCTCCACGTGGACCTTCTCTGCATGTGGAGGATCTGAATACGATGTTTAAAATGGATGTTTTTTTGTAACATATTAGATTTTGAATTTAAGCGGATCACCGATCGAGGGTATAACGTGTTTTTTTTGTTTTGAGTTTATGAATTTGTTGTCACATCCTAGCTCAAAACATGCACCATTAAGGTGGAGATAAGACTCTAAACAGTGAATATAGGCTCTGAATCGGATTGTCTAGAATTCATGTAACATTAGACTCGACATCTAATTTCTCAAGTGTTCATCTTAGGTTAGACATAGACATGTATGGATGTTGCGAAATCATAGGTTGGTTTGGTCACTGTTTTAAACATGGGATCTAATCAGCAACCCTCGAGTTTTGGAAGAGTTTTACGTTTGGTATTAGCTGTGTTTAATTGAGTAAATATTATTTTTTTAATTACTAGTAAATTTATTTTGGTTGGTATTAATTAGATGTAATTTAATTAGTTAACTATGATATTTATTAATTTGAGCGTTTTTTGGTTCAATTTTTTAGATGTAAATTATTAGGTTATTTATTTCATGTTCTTTTGGAGACATTAAGGTTTTCGTTTTACTTTTGAATTTTTGAACATAAGTTTTTAATAAACCGACCCAAAAGACCCAAACTGAACTTTTTTCGGGTTGAGTTTGAAAACTAGTTGCGAGTCAGCCTTGGATTCTGACTTCTGAACCAAAGACCGATTGCTTCGGTTATGTTCAGTTAAAAAGCTAACCCAAATCGACTTTTGCCTACCCCTATGATATGCCGAAGGAATGTAGGATTCCGTCGAAGATGTAAGATTTTAGTTTATATCATGAAGATTTTATTAGCAGCTAATGGAGTTAATGTGGGATCTAGTTGAAGATAATCATCGTCAAAAAAAGGTTGACATAGAATGGACTAGACACTAATAAAAATAGATACTAACGCGTTAAATAATAATTAATTAATTAAATTAGAATTAATTTATTAAATTATAAATAATTATTTATTATATTGATTATTATTTAACCTATTAACGTATATTTAAATAAAAAAAATAAATCTAAAATTATTCCTAAATAAACAAGCACGTGTCTTGGAAGTGCATTTTTGAGTTCACAAGTTGACTTTCCAGCAAAGCACAAACTATTATATATGGGTAAAGTATAAAAAAAAACACTGAATTTGAAAGAAATTGATTAAAAAAATTTAAAATTTGAAATAAGTAAAAAAAAAAATCTAGCAAGTCAAACGACTCTCCAGCAGGATGCCGCATGAGATCAACCTTGGGGTGGAGGTTTGGCACCCTACATTGCACTTGGGAGCAGAGAGTTATCATCTCACAAACTATCAAGTTAAGGTGTAGGATCCCTGAAGGTAAGAGTTATCCCCTTTTTAAATACAGATGAAGTTATGACTCTCAATCAGCTCTGTGTATTTGGCTTCATTAGTATAATAATAATTTTTTAAATTTAATATTTAAAATTTTTTTATTGATAAAATATTATCAATATCACTTGAAATTTTTATCACATATTATCAATAATATATAACGAGAATTTGGAAAGTTTCCAAAAATTTTAACATTTGTTCAAATATTCATAACTTTTTTATTTAAAAAAATGAAATAAATTATTGAATATATGTATTTCATCGAAAACTTCTAAAAATTTCAAAATAAACTCATATATTATTTTTTTTTGAAATTGTGAAATAATTTCGAGAAAAAAATCTTAAATTAAAATTAATTATTAATAAAAATAATAAAAACTATACATAATGCAAAAATTATCATAATTACTTTTGATTTTGATTATTTTTTAAAATTATTTTACAATTAAAAAGAAAATAGTATGATTTTATTTTTAAATTTTTAAATTTTTAAATTTTTAAATAAATTATGTATATTTAATAAATTATTTTATTATTTGAAATAAAAAATTATAAAAATCATATAAACGTGGAAAAATTTGAAATATTTAGATTATTTTCTTAGATTATTCAAATATTTGATAAAATATTATTATTATATATTTTTAATTTAATATTTTAAAGTTAGGAAGTTTTTTAAATATTTTATTATATATATTTGTGTATATATACAAAAACAAATATGGGTGGATTTCTTCCGACGAGCCAAATATGGTTCTCTCTCATCTGTATTGGATTTTGATCTGTCATATCATGGTTTCTGTCTCTCTGTCCATACAAGAACCATCCATTGTTCTTAGTTGAGTCGAAAGACGTGCAGAAATCCTCCATCCTCGCCGTTTCCGCCTCTGGAGCCCTCCGGCTCTGCAATTTTTTGTATCCATCGGGGACTCATTTCGAGCAACAATGGCGTCGTCACTGAAACTACCTCTTCTGGAGCCGGAGAATCCCGGCCGAGAGGCTGAGCCTAGCAGCGAGCTTGAACGCATACTGTCCGATACTCAGCTGCCTTTATGGCAGCGTTTTAGCTCTGCAACTTGGATCGAACTAAAGCTTCTCCTCTGCTTGGCTGCTCCAGCTGTTCTTGTTTACCTTATTAATTATCTTATGTCTATGTCTACTCAGATCTTCTCCGGGCACCTCGGAAATCTCGAGCTCGCCGCTGCTTCTTTAGGCAACGCCGGAATCCAAATCTTTGCCTATGGTTTGATGGTACGCTTGGAAAGATGGAAAGCCAAAGACTACCCATTTATCTAGAGCTTTCTCACGCTAATAAAGTTTATCTCTTTCTCAGATTGAGCATGATTAATGGGCGTTTTCTTTTTTGGATAAAACAGTTAGGCATGGGAAGTGCAGTGGAGACTCTATGTGGACAAGCATTTGGGGCCCAAAAATACGACATGTTAGGGATATATCTACAGAGATCAACTATCCTTCTCTCTCTAACTGGACTTCTTCTCGCTCTTCTCTACATTTTCTCAGAACCCATTTTGATTTTTCTTGGACAATCTCCTAGAATCGCATCAGCAGCTGCACTATTTGTATATGGCTTGATTCCTCAGATATTCGCCTACGCCATTAACTTCCCTATCCAGAAATTTCTTCAAGCTCAAAGCATAGTGGCTCCAAGTGCGTATATATCTGCAGCTACTCTAGCTGTTCATCTGGTTCTAAGCTGGCTGGCTGTGTATAAAAGTGGGCTTGGTTTGTTGGGGGCTTCTTTGGTGCTCAGTTTGTCATGGTGGATAATCGTGGTCGGTCAGATTGTGTACATAATTAAGAGTGAAAGATGCAAGTATACTTGGGTTGGCTTCAGTTCTCAAGCGTTTTCTGGGTTGTACGGCTTTCTCAAGTTGTCTGTTGCTTCGGCTGTGATGCTTTGTTTGGAGACTTGGTATTTTCAGATTCTTGTTCTTCTTGCTGGCTTGCTCAAGAACCCTGAGTTGGCTCTTGATTCTCTCTCTATCTGGTAATGAACTTCCTTCTTTCTAGCACTGGTAATGGTAGTAGTTTTATTCTTAAATTTACTAAAATTAGTACCAGTTTACGTTAAAAACCACTCATATTATCTAGATTCGAAGCGTTATCTTAAATTCTACTCATTTTTAATTTTGAAACGTGAATTAAAATGAAAGCTAAATCTTTGAAATGACGCACCAGCTTCCTGAAACGAGACCTAACAACGAATTTTATGAGAAAGACTATTTTTCGTCACAATATCAGTCTCTTTCGGCTCTTTGAATGCCATTTTGTTCTTTATAACACGTCGAAATAGAATATAACGTGGTCATTGTCTTCGTAGCTGTGGTTGGCTAACACCCTTTTGGCTAAATGCAGTACAACTGTTTCTGGGTGGGTGTTCATGATTTCAGTAGGGTTCAATGCGGCTACAAGGTCAGCTTTTTTTTAAATAATTTAACTACCCTATTTTGCTTTTTAAAAAGGGTATTAGGTCCACCATGAAAAATATTAAAGTTTTAATTTTGAATTTTTATTTTTTGATCTTTCAGTGTTAGAGTTAGCAATGAGCTAGGAGCTGGAAATCCAAAATCCGCTGCCTTTTCAGTGGTGGTAGTAAACGTCATCTCTTTCATCATCTCAGTGATTTCAGCCATAATCGTGCTTTTGCTTCGAGATGTGATTAGCTACGCCTTCACCGGTGGGGAAGCTGTGGCCGCCGCCGTCTCCGATCTCTGCCCACTTCTGGCCATCACCCTTCTTCTCAACGGAATCCAGCCGATCTTATCCGGTATCCTTCACTTCTCGCCCTAGCCCCTTCTTTTACGACTTGATTTTGTTGCGAATGTTGGGAAGTATGTGAACCGTGCAGGAGTGGCTGTTGGATGTGGATGGCAAGCTTTTGTTGCCTATGTGAATGTGGGTTGTTATTATGTGGTAGGAGTTCCTTTGGGTGCTCTTCTTGGCTTCTATTTTGATCTAGGTGCCAAGGTAAACTCTTTTAAGCTCTCTTTATTTTTAGATAATTTATTGAATACGATAATATTTCTAATTAAGTTGACGAGGATAAAATTGTGAGTGTAGGGAATTTGGGTGGGAATGATTGGTGGCACGGTTATGCAGACCATCATCCTCATTTGGCTCACAGTTCGCACAGATTGGAACAAAGAGGTACTATCGTATATCGTAGTCCCTCGGTAGATAACCAATTAATGAACGACACGTGAGAGAGTAATTCTAACCATGTTTTTGTTGAAATGTAGGTGGAGGAAGCAAAGAAGAGGTTGAACAAATGGGACCAGAAAGAGGAGAAATGAAGAAGATGAGCTTAGAAACGCTTCCGATTTCGGTCCAAGGCTACATCCACCGAGCAATCCAAGGCTCTTGGATTTTTTTCTCCAAAATCCTTGTCGGCTATAAATGATTGCACTTTCGGGTGCCAAGTAAACATTTCAACTATTGTTAGGAGTCACCATAGAATCTTAGTGCTTATACATCTTATGAAAATTAATTGATGATGAATGGTTCATATCCGAGTCGTATAATACATGCAATACCTAAAATACTCAAATTATTGGATTGTAATGTTGCAATTTGGAAGACAATCTCTAATTTCCTCATGTGAGAATCAAACTTGTTATTTTGACTTGATACTTACTCATCTTATTCTTATAATACATTTAATGTTCTATAGTGTTCAAGACATTCGATTGCTACTTAGTTCAGTTGATTTATGTCACAAGACAATTGCTATCATCTAGTCTGTAGTCACCTTTCATTTTTATTGAAATTGCGTGTCACGGGACTAACACAATGGAATGTAATATCAACCTTGAGATAATCTCTAGTTGACGTTTATAAGTAGATTGATTGGGATGAAAACTTTTGATGGGAGGCACTTCAATGTGGCTCTTTTGGTTGACACTTTAAAACTTTGTAATAGCTGCAAAATGATCTTAGCCAACACTGATCGACACTTGAAAGCTTTGATAACTTTTGCAAAAGAGTAATATCATATCTTATTTTATACATTGACAATTGACATGTTAAATAAAATAAAAATATATTTAATATATTAAAGAATAATATTGATTTATTACCTTGTCGACAGACACCTGTTAATAAACATCTCATGATAGCCCATTGACCCATTAGTCTTTTTCACTTTCTTTTGAACGCTTTTTGGCGTTCTTTTGCATGAACAAACATTTTGCTGATTCGTGGGGAAGGAGAGGACCGGGGGGTCCCTAAGACTACGGAACAAATATTTTACTGGGTACTCGGTTTGCAAGAAGATTATTGATTTGTTGCAGCCATAAAGACTCGACGTTGATTGACTTGACTATGAACCCTACTCAGCTAAAGCATTTTCCCCGTAGCAGAACTATGAAATGGAGTCCTGCTTTTAAGAACACGCGGTCTCATCATGGAGACTTTCGTCTTCTGTTTTATCCATGGATCGAGGCGAATCTTAGTTTTTTAATGATAGTGTCGCTGTTTCTTAAAAGTAGTTCACATTTGAAGAAAATTGTGGGACTTGATTTCATCAATCTGTCTCTTCAATTCGCTTTGCTTTCACCCTGTTCGCATTACTTTTCTCTGCAAGAATAAACTCAGTGCGCTATCGAAGTCGTTGAGGGAATCGTTTTCTTTTTCGGCTCCGTTCTGAAACACAGTGGTTCTGAACATAGTCACGTGGAAGCCTAATTTGGGGAAATTTGAAATGGTGGCTTGAAGGCACAGCTATGAAAAATCTCTTTGTGGGTTTGTTTGTTTTGATATGGGTGATTTTTGTTGTTTCTATTCGGTGCGAGGGTCTTGGTTTCGTGAACGTTGGTGCAGTTTTTACTTTCGATTCGGTCATCGGAAGAGCAGCGAAGACAGCAATGAAAGCCGCCGTTTCGGACATAAATGCCGACCCGACCATTCTCAACGGGACAAATCTGAATTTGATTATGGAGGACGTGAACTGCAATGTCTTCCTGGGTTCCATTAGAGGTACTGGTTATCCTTTCTTTCTCTCTAAATTCATCATTTCGTTTGTTTTCGGGAGCGGTTGTCGCTGTTCTTTTCCCAATCATAGACATTCTTACTTATTTGGTCACACTCACACTGAAGCAAGTTTATGCTTGCTAATGTTTGATAATCTCTTTGTTTGGCTCGAGGTTTTTCATTCAGTTCTTCCTGTTATTTACTTTTATTACCTGTGCAGAAACATTAGTTCTCTCTCAAATATGCTAAGTTTTTAAGATTTCATACAACTGGCTAAAGGGTTTGTTTTTGATCCATCACGAGTCTGCTTTGTGCTTCCTTCTTCATCAGTTTATACCATCAGTTTATGCAACTGGCTGGAAATCAAACTAAGTCTATACCATCAGTTTCCCTTCTGATAATTGCTGGGATTTTTAAATTGTTAACTTTCATATGAAGCTAATTGAGGAGGAAATTGCTTATAAGTAGTGTTTTTTTTTTAAAATTATGTTACAATTTATGGAGGATTATTTTATGATGGTCAAAAAATTTGGAGATACATTCTGATGAAGAACTTTATGCTGTTCTTGATTGAATGTTTAATTTTTATCTGGGTCGCCAGCATTTCAGGTACTCGGGAAAGAGGTTGTGGCCATTGTAGGGCCTCAATCTTCTTCCATAGCTCATATGATTTCTCAGATTGCCAATGGCTTACAAGTGCCTCTAGTCTCATATGCCGCCACTGATCCAACTTTATCAGCTCTCCAATTTCCCTACTTTGTTCGAACTACACCAAGCGATTCGTATCAAATGGCTGCCATGGCTGACTTGATTGACTTTTACGGGTGGAAAGAGGTCATTGCCATCTTCGAGGACAACAATTATGGACGAAACGGAATATCTGCGTTAGATAAGGAGCTCCAGAAGAAGATGGCTAAAGTTTCTCATAAACTCCCCATGCATCCCCTGTTTAATCACACCGAGGTCACTCGTTTGCTCAATAATTCAAAATTACTCGCCCCTCGCGTGTATGTTGTTCATCTTAGTCCTGATCCCGGATTAAGAATATTCAAATTAGCTGACAAGCTTCGAATGATGACCAACAACTATGTATGGCTTGCTACAGATTGGTTTTCAACAACATTGGATTCTCTCCCTCCTGCTGATCTATCTTCTCTGTATAGCCTACGTGGCATTGTTGGACTCCGTCAACATTTTCCCACATCGAATCAGAAGACAGTTTTCTTGTCTCAATTGAGAAAGCAAGAAGGTTCCGGAAGTTATGCGCATTATCCATATGCGCTTATTGCTTACGACACAATATGGTTAGTTGCGCGCTCGATTGATAAGTTTCTAAAAACAAATGGGAACTTGACATTTTCGTTGACAGACAAGTTACAAAGTCAAAATGTGAATGCATCTACAGTTGACATGGGAAATCTCAAAGTTTTTAGTGGTGGAGATTTTCTTCTGAGCATATTATTACAAACAAATATCACTGGTTTAACTGGTCAAGTTCGATTTGGTTCTTATCGAAATCGTGTTGGAGGCAGTTATAGTGTGATAAACATTGTCCGAGGAACTGCACGGGAAGTTGGTTTTTGGTCTAACGCCACGGGATTTTCGGTTTTTCCACCAGAAACTCTCAATAAGAAACAAATTAGCTATTCTCGTTTAAATCAAGAGCTTGGCAATGTGACTTGGCCTGGTGGAACAACTAATAGACCACGGGGCTGGGTTATTGCAGACGATGAGAAGCCACTGAAAATTGGAGTGCCGAATAGAGCTAGTTTTGTTGAATTTGTCACAGAATCGAACAACACCCACAAGATCCAAGGATATTGCATTGATGTGTTTATCGAGGCACGAAAGTTGGTCCCTTACGATGTTCCGTATGTGTTCGTGCCTTTTGGAGATGGCCATACCAATCCTAGTTACTACGACCTTGTGAAGAATGTTGCAACTAATGTAAGTAAAAACCAAGATATGTGTCAGCTTTAATTCCTAGATTTTCTCTTAATTTCAATCCACTTTGACTTTAGGTGTTCGATGCTGCTGTTGGAGATATAGCAATCGTGACTAACCGAACAAAGATTGTGGATTTTTCACAGCCTTTTGTTGCATCTGGTCTCGTCATCGTGGCCCCAGTTGAAAACTCAAAATTTAGCTCATGGGTTTTCTTTAAACCCTTTACGGTGGAGCTGTGGTGCGTCACCGTCGCATCATTTTTCATGGTTGGATTCGTTATATGGATTCTTGAGCATCGAATTAATTCCGATTTCCAGGGTACTCCAAAAAGGCAGATTGTGACCGTTTTATTGTAAGTTCTTTTGGTTATCAAATGAAGCTCTTATCCTATGCATTTCATTTTCATTATTATTTGCAGATAAATTGTGTTAATCTAACCCATGAATAATATAATGTTGCAGGTTCAGCTTCTCAACTCTTTTTAAGACAAATCGTGAGATCCTTCGCCTTATATATCCGTTAATTTCAGTAAGTTCTGTAGGTTTAATGTCTAAGTTTCAATAATTTTGATAAATTTTGGATCACAGACGAAGTTATGATTAGCCCACTGGCAAGAATGATTATGGTGATCTGGCTTTTCTTATTGATGGTTATCACTTCAAGCTACATGGCAACTTTGACTTCCATCCTTACAGTTCAACAGCTTTCTTCTCCCATAACCGGAATCGATAGCTTGATCGCTAGTAATTGGCCTATTGGGTACCAGGTCGGGTCCTTTTCCTACAGCTATCTGACCGAGAACCTATACATACACGGATCGAGACTTGTTTCTCTAGGCTCTCCTGAAGAGTATGAAAAAGCTCTTCGTCTAGGGCCGAATAATGGAGGGGTGGCTGCAATTATCGACGAGCTTCCGTACGTGGAGTTGTTTTTGTCGAAAAGTCCTGATTTTGGGATCGTTGGACACACATTTACCAAAAGCGGATGGGGTTTTGTGAGTATTTTTTTAATCCACGGCAGATTCATTCATTTTTAAAAGAATAATGCTAAATTTATCTTTTTAGTAATATTTTTATGTATATACTGACGTGTCGAACTGTTAAGTACATAAATGATATGCATAAAAACTAGACCATATGGCTTTTAATCTTTGTTTTGGACAGGCTTTCAAGAGAGACTCTCCTCTAGCAATTGACATGTCCACTGCGATTTTGAAGCTTTCCGAGAACGGAGATCTTCAAAAAATACACGAGAAGTGGTTCTGTCAAATGGGTTGCCCCGGGGACCGAACGAGCACATCCTCGCCAAACCAACTTCCCTTAATGAGCTTCTGGGGTTTATATCTTTTCTGTGGGATGCTCTGTGTAGTTGCTCTCTTCTTACATCTACTGAGAATAGTCTGCCTATTCATTCGGTACCAACGAAGACACATCGACCCATCAAGTTCTTCCCCGGGTGCATCATTAACTATCTGTTGCTCTCAGTTAATTCATAATTGTCTTGAATTCGTCGGCAAAAGGGTAGAGGCCATCAAGAACATTTTCAGACAGCATGAGCCCCCGGCAATGCCGGTCTCTAATATATCCTAGGTATGATCATGCTTTGTACTGGTAGTAAATTGTGGATTTATGTGCCCTAATCATAAAGAAGATAGTGTGGTTCTGATCAACTTTAGGAATTTTAATCTGATTGTTCTCCATTGTGTAGGGCCGATCTGAACCGACCCACCAAATGGGTCGGGTTGGTTCTGGTCAAGTATTTTTGTCAAGGCATGCTTCTTCCTCACTGTGTAGGGTTTTTAGGTCTACCAGAAATCCATTAAAAAATAATAGATTGAAAAAACTTAATTAAAAATGATTTTTTTTCAGTTGTTATTTTAATTTTAGATAATCAAAATAATGTTATTTAAAAGAATTAAAAATAAAAACCAACCGAGTTGAAACCAAAATTTTGCTTCGGTTCCAACATCTAGATAATAAAAAAAAATTAATCGGTTTGGTTCATGTTGTCTCCAAACCCAACTCGAAGCAAACCGACCTGCCCTACTTGCAATTAGGGGTGGACAAAATTTGACCGGGACAGTAAATCAGACTGGAATTGTAGATTTTAATCCTGTCTTGGTTCTAGTTTTTAATAAATTGTGATTTATGGGTTGATGTCGATTTTTAGGAGTAAAAAACTGTGAAACCGAAATCGGGACAGTAAGTCAAAAAAGTTCTAAAACCAAGTAAATATGACTCAAATAATAATAAAATTTGATATAAATTTTAAAATTAGTTATAAACGTGCCTAAATACTTAAACATCAATCTAAATTCAATACAAATTATATATTTTAATTTTCTTAAATATAAAATAAAATCGAGTTATAATTAGAATAAAATCGAAACTGTTAATTATGGTGCTTGTTCAAAAAATTAGAAAGGGAAAGTGAGAAACGTGATTCTACTTGTACTCAAAAGGCGAAATCCGTCGCCCCTACACCCTGGCTCGATAGTTTGTGAGGAAGTTAAATTACAGTGACTCAGTGGTCCAGATATAAGAGACATTTACCTGATATCCCAAGGAGCTACCTTAACATTATGGGTAACAACTCCTACACTAGGATACACACATACGTCAAACCTAGACTCTTGTACCTAATCTATCATTTTTAAACCAACTGAATTATGTCCGTGCGGACAACGTGACGCTGCTTGCAATTACACATCGGGTACTTGGTGGTTGGCAGGAGTGAAAAACAAATAAGGAAATTTCGGGCACTCTGCAGCAACTTTCTCTCCTGCCAAACGAGAATTAAGCCATTAAAAATCTCGTTTTAGACTCTGGGTCGACCGGACCCCACGTGGTTGCTCTCAGACCAAGGTGAGGTTGTGGGGACGACCGAAAGGGAGAGTTCAGTTCCACTTGTTCATGATTGCCACTGATCAACGGCTAGGATTAACCTATTATTTTTTCCCAAGAACACCCAATCGGCCCAATTTCACTCGTTTCATATTCTTGAGTAAAACCACCTGTGAATCTAGAGAACCGAAACTAGAATTAATTAATTATAATCTATATATTTTAATGAACTGATTTGTTTTTTCACGTGATAAGTCAATGTTTAATATTTTAGAGGGCACGGAATCAACGTGCTACACATTCCAATTACAAATGGTGATAAAAGGAGGACCCACGAGACAGAAAGCATCCATCTTGGGTGACGTGGATAATTCACAGCCGTTGCTACTGCTGCGTCGTTTAGTTCAATTCAACTTGTTGGTCAGATTCACATTGTGAAACTGAGCCTCATGTTGAAAAATATTATTATAATAAGGTTTGAAGTGAAAAAATCTTGTTTTTTCAATCAAATTTGGAGTTTTTGGAAGAACTAATTTGCTCTTTATGTAAAGGTGCGGTTTTTACTGTTCACTGTCAAAATTCCAGAGAAGAATGATTCTTTACTTCAGCGCTCACCACTTGTTGTTCGTCCAGGTAACGAATTACAGTCTGTGTAAATAGCGTTGTCGGTATTTTAAGCTTTATATGTATGAACACTCTGTCTTTCTCAAGCCAATCATTCGGGGTTTATTTTGAAAGCCATTTCCGCCTTCCAACTGCTCGATGAAATGTCCAAGTAGCTCCTTTTGTTTCTTTGGTTTTATATTTTTTTTCTCAACTTTTTGGGTTGATTTACTGTCGAAGTGGTATATGTTTAGCATATCAAAGTATTTATCCTGATATATCATTAGTTTTGTTGGTTTAATTTGGTGTAAGTTTTCTAAATATTGCTTGAAATCGAAGTTTTTGTTGCTGATTTTCTTAGTTTCATGTTTTTATGATTTGGGTTTGGAGGATTGGGGATAGTCCCTTCATCTTCGGTGAGATTCTGAAATATTGATTATGGTTATGAAACATCTCTGTGATTAAACGCTTTACCGTGCTCACGTTCGAGATGATGTCATTTACAGGCTCTTAATCTCTTGAAAAAGCTCCGCTTCAAGAAAGCGCTTAAGAGGATAAGGTTTGAGCATTCTCGGCCATGGAGTTTTCTTTATCTGGACTTGGGAGGAACGGCCGTTTCTTCATCAGCAGGGCAATGTTTGTATTGGGTTTGCTCATGTGGCTCCTAATTGGAGTAATGGGTGGGGCAGGAAATGGTAGTGTTTTTGCAAGCGTGGTGAATATTGGTGTTTTGTTTACTGTTGACTCGGTGATTGGAAGGTCGGCAAAGCCAGGAATTTTAGCTGCATTGGATGATGTCAATGCCGATTCAACTGTTCTTCCTCATACTAAGTTGAATTTGATCTTGCACGATACGAATTGCAGTGGATTTATTGGAACTGTGGAAGGTATTGCTTTTAAATATTTAGTTTCATTGCTATAAAATTTAGAATACCATATTTCTAGTCTGGGGAAATGCAATTTACACCATAATGTTTAAAATCATTTATAAATTGACTTATTTTCAACTATTAACGTTTAAAAACTGTACTTATAAGGCATGTTTTCAATTTAGTTAAGTGTTTTAACCCCATCAAAGATTGCTTAATTGGGAAGTCTGTCGCGTGGTTGATAAAGTTTGAAATTGTTTGCAATGACTTTTTTTTATTTCAAAATCCAGATAGAAGTCGAGTTAAAACACATCAATAGAAAAAAAAATATGGTATGCACTTGTTGATTTAACAAGTAAATTGATGGTAATGTCCAAAATGCGAATAGTTAAATGTTCAATAAAATAATTTAAGATCTCATCTCTAAAATTCTATAAATGTCAAGGTCTAATTTGCACTTTACTCTTCTTCTAACGGCATGCAGAGTATAATTTAGCCGGTTTTGCAGAGTTAGGACATTAACGTTGCTAACTCGGTAATTTTTCTTTTATAATGAACAAATTCAGAAGTATGTGTTCTGCTGCATCATATGGTTTTTTGTCAGCTTCAAGTCCGTTAAACAGCTTTCTAGATGTGTTTGATAAAATATTCTTCAATGTTTGATTGCTTTTTTTCTTTCTCGATGTTATTTGTATTCTGTTTCTACACCATCTACGGAAAGCTTACCTAAATCGAAGTCCAAATATGAGAATTGTAATTGCTCGAAGCCTTATTTCTTTCTCATACATAGAATAACAATTGCTTCTTTAACATATAGCTTTGCAGCTAATGGAAGATGAAGTAATAGCTGCCATTGGTCCACAATCCTCCGGAATATCTCATATCATTTCCCATGTTGTTGACGAACTTCAAGTGCCCCTTCTATCTTTTGGATCGACAGATCCGACCCTTTCAGCTCTACAATTTCCATTTTTTGTTCGGACTACGCAGAGTGATTATTTCCAAATGAAGGCTGTTTCTGATCTGATCGAGTATTATGGTTGGAGAGAGGTCATTGCGATATTTATTGATGATGATTACGGACGAAGCGGAATATCAGCTTTAGGCGATGCATTAGCTAAAAAACGATCAAAAATTTCTTTCAAGGCTGCTATCTCTCCCGGGGCCTCTTTAAGTGATATTAGGGAGCTGTTGGTTGAGGTAAATCTCATGGAATCTCGCGTATATGTTGTGCATGTCAATCCTGACTCTGGTTTGTCAATTTTTTCTGTTGCAAAGAGTCTTGGAATGATGAGTAGTGGCTATGTATGGATTGCCACCGATTGGCTTCCTTCTCTTATCGATTCATTGGAAAATGCTAACCCGGATGTCATGAATCTCATACAAGGAGTTGTTGCTCTTCGTCACCACATCCCGGATGATGATCTAAGAACGAAAGCTGCTTCAAAATGGAAGAACCAAAACTACAATTCGACCCAAAATGTTAATACTTATGCGTTTTATGCGTATGATTCCGTCTGGTTAGTAGCCCGTGCTCTTGACACTTTCTTCAAAGAAGGTGGGAATATATCTTTCTCTAGTGACTCAAGTTTGAGAAATACACGTGGCAGTGTGCTTCATCTTTCATCGCTTCGAATTTTCGATGGGGGAAAACAATTTCTAGAAACAATTTTGAGAACAAACTTCACCGGTCTGAGCGGACAAATTCAATTCGATCAAGAGAAAAACTTAGTTCATCCAAGATATGATATTCTCAACATTGGTGGAACTGGTTTACGTAGAGTTGGTTATTGGTCGAACCACTCGAGTTTATCAACCATTTCTCCCGAGACTTTATATTCAACGCCATTCAACAGCTCTTCAGGTAGTTTAGGTCTTTACAGCGTAATATGGCCAGGTGAAACGATAACAACGCCTCGTGGATGGGTATTTCCAAATAACGGAAAGCCTCTTCGGATTGCAGTGCCATATAGAGTGAGCTACAAAGAATTTGTGTCAAAAGATTCGAGTCCTCCCGGCGTTAAAGGGTTCTGTATTGACGTGTTTGAAGCTGCCGTGAACTTGCTGCCTTATCCAGTACCACGTGAGTTTATATTGTACGGAGACGGAAAGGAAAATCCGTCGTACAATAATATTGTTTATGATGTTTATCAAAATGTGAGTTTTGAATTTAGGATCTATATCTTTTTCTTTTGCGGAGGATATCATATCAATGAGATTCTATTTATTTCAGGGTAATTAGTTTACTCCTAATTTTATACTTCAATCTTATTTCATGACATGTTTCTCAAGTGTTACTCATTAATTGGTGTTAATGAAGACCACTTTAGAAAGTGAGATTAGTCTGTAACATCATTCTTTCTTTGATAGCTAATTAGTGGATGGTATATGTAGACCATGGGATTTTATGATTAATATTGTGTTAATACTATGATTTTTTCTTCCTTCAGAAATTTGATGCTGCCGTTGGAGATGTTACGATCGTCACAAATCGGACGAAGCTCGTGGACTTCACTCAGCCATTCATGACTTCAGGCCTTGTTGTCGTGGCCACGGTCAAACAGGCGAAGTCTAGTCCTTGGGCTTTCCTACGCCCGTTCACGATTCAAATGTGGTTCGTCGCTGCTTTATTCTTCCTTTTTGTAGGAGCTGTTGTTTGGATTCTTGAGCATCGGGTCAACCCTGAGTTTCGCGGGCCACCAAGACAGCAACTCATGACAATATTTTGGTATGTCGATGGAGAAGCTTTTTTATTTTTGGATTTAAAGAAAGCTAATTTTTTCCATCAAGGTATTTACTGCTATTCTTTTTATTCATGCAGGTTCAGTTTTTCGACAATGTTCTTTTCTCACAGTACGTCGATACTTAACCGAGCTATTAAATTTTGGCAATATTATTAGGTTGACATCCTAGAAGTCATATCTTGACATGTCACTGACTCATCTACGCTTAATTTTTATTTCGGTAAAGTGGATTTAAATTTTGAATTTAAGATCATTTAAAACTTTTTAACTTTTTGCGAGTATTAACAGTGGTCAAAATTGTTTTATTTTTTTAAAATAGCAGTTTACATGTCATCGTAATATTTACCACCATTTTGTGAGTTACTCATGAATTTTCACCGTCTTGATTAATTTATTTTATTGTTTCTAATGTTCATAATTTCAGGAGAAAACACAATGAGCACTTCGGGCCGGTTTGTACTACTAATATGGCTATTTGTGGTGTTAATTATCAATTCAAGTTACACGGCTAGCTTGACGTCGATTCTTACAGTGCAACAGCTGACGTCGAAGATTGAAGGGATGGACACATTAATCTCGAGCAACGATCCAATCGGAATTCAAGTAGGATCGTTTGCTTATAATTATCTGACCGAGGAATTGAACATAGCACAGTCTAGGATCATTCAGTTGAAAGGGCTTGAAGAATATACGGCCGCTCTTCAGAAAGGTCCCGGCAGCGGTGGAGTGGCGGCCATTGTCGATGAGCTTCCGTATATCGAGAGGTTTTTGACGAGCACTAATTGTCAATTTAGAACTGTTGGACAAGAGTTCACAAAAAGTGGATGGGGATTCGTAAGTTTTTTTATCAATGATTTTTCTGCTATAGAGTTTGAAAAATCGCTGATTTTATTGTCGATTTCTTGTTTTAGGCATTTCAAAGGGACTCTCCTCTCGCCATTGATTTATCGACGGCGATTCTTCAACTGTCGGAGAATGGCGATCTTCAAAAGATTCACGATAAATGGCTGTCGGCGACTCAATGCTCCATGCAGCTCAACCAAACCGACGTGAATAAGTTATCGCTCGATAGCTTTTGGGGACTTTTTCTTATATGTGGGATTGCATGCTTCCTCGCTCTTCTCGTGTTCTTCTTTCGTGTTCTCGGCCAGTACCTCAAATTCATTCCTCGTCCCGAAACTGAGCCTGATGTTGAGGAGATCGAAGCTGCTCGGACGATAAAGTCGAACAGTTCAAGTAGCTTCAAACGATTGATCGATTTTGTAGATAAGAAAGAAGTAGAGATTAAGCATATGCTAAAGGGAAAGATAATAGACGGAAAACAAGCTTCCCAGAGCTCTAATGTGAATTGGATTTCAGAGTCATGAATGAGGATCCACTGGCTTGCCGAGTTCTATACCGGAAGATAGCCAATCTCATTATTTATTCGGCTGGCTATTGATTGCGTACATAGAAGCATTATGTCGTAGGATGATCCGTTTCCATCTCCGATTCGATGCTACAGCTGAAGTTTTTTCTCTAAGCACGAAAACCCGTCTTCGCTAAGATTGGCGGTATGGAGTGATGTTATATATTTTCTAAGTTTATCGAACTGTGTATGGTCTGTTATTTATTCGTTATTGTAGTTAATACCATTTCGTAATTCTATAATTTCGAGAATGTTACTTTTAGTTACTTAGCATCGTTATAAATGGATCGAACCAATTTGAGCCGAACCACTTTGATCCGAACCAAGTTTGAACTCAACCTGCAAGATGGTTCGACCGTGCTACTTCCCTTTAGAAAATAATTTTTTATTAATTGAATTTGAAGTTTAAAAGTTCAGATCCTGGAGGTGGAGGTAATTTCCTTGGCATTTCCACATTCCCGAAATATCCCTCGTATGAAAGCAACGCGGTGGGACTGTCGCCGGCGACAGAGACTTTTCGCCGGGATGGTCAACCCTCCTGCCGATGCAGGAGTCACGTGTTGAGAATAAAAATAAAAATATACTTTTAAAAACATTTAAAAATTAAAATTTAAAGAAGAGGTGCCCTTGGCTCCATTTTAATTGCCGAAAATCACAGGAGCTTCTCTATTGGCATGGCTTCCTTTTGCCTGGATATTGATCACTTCGGACTCAAGCGCAGGGCTTATCGCCGTGCCACGATTCTCCGGCGATGCGTTCGTCGACTCCTGGATCGATGTTTCTTTTGTTCCTCTCCCAAGTCTTGTAGTTATCGCATGGTGTCACTTCCTAGGTCTCCCTCGCCCTCTTCATCCTCTGATGATGGTGCTGGTCTTGAGTCTGTAGCCTCGGTTTCTCTTCGTCACAACTGTAATATGGATTCCGATTTGGTTGTTTTGAAGATCAGCGTTTTGGGCGATTGCGAAATCGGAAAGACTAGTTTCTTGGTAAGCAAACGGAAACACTTGTTTTGGAATAAATATATGAAATCAGAGTACCTCATTAGACAATCGTCACTTGATTAGAGCTGAGTGGTTCTTTGATTTTCCTTTCCTTTTTGGTAGGATGATTTTCTCGTAATTGTTTCTTTTATTTTTGCTCTTTGAAGGAAAAGTATGTGGGCAATGAGAAAGAAAAGATCGGTACAAAGTCTAGCGGATTGAATCTGATGGATAAAACATTGATGGTGGGAGGTGCTCGTCTCTCTTATTGCCTTTGGGAAGTTGGTGGTATGTTGAATCTTTCATTGTGTTTTGATTGCTTGGAAAGACGGGAGTTTTATGAGCAGCTAACCAGAAATTTCATTCTCTGAATGCAGGTGACAAAAGATCAGAACATCATATTCCGGTTGCTTGCAAAGACTCTGTTGCAATTTTCTTCATGTTTGATCTAACAAGCAGGTGTACCTTAAATAGGTACATTGTCTAAAATTATGCTCGAAACTCTTTTTTCATTCGACAATTGTCTCTGGATATGTTTTATGATATTGTATATGAAGCATTTTCCTGTTTTATTGTAGTGTCATGAGGTGGTACCATCAAGCTAGAAAATGGAACCAGGTAATATTTGTTATTTTGATCACTGCAAACCAAGATGACAGATTCCATTTACTATTTGTATATTTGGTTGCAAATTATATTTTAGTGTTCATAGAAAGAATCTTAACTGTTTGTGAAATTATGTGCGACCATGATGACAGATTCCATTTGCTATTTGTATATTTGGTTGCTAATTATATTTTATTGCTCATAGAAAGAATCTTAACTGTTTGTGAAATTATGTGAATGTTTTGCAGACGGGAATACCGATTTTAATAGGATCAAAATATGATGACTTCATACAACTTCCCATCGATTTACAGAGGATGATTGCTAGTCAGGTAAATATCCCATATTTGTTACTTTAATTGAATCTTAACCTTTGTGCTATCATGCTAATCATTATTCAAAGATACCTACCATTTTATTGCGTTAGAATTATATTATTTGTACTGACCTCTTGATTGCAATCCAGAGAATTAAGTAAATAGAGAATCTACTGAAAAAAGAAATTCTTGATTGTTTGACAGACAAGAACATTGATTGAACCTTAACCTTTATTCATGGATGTGCACCATTTTATTGTGTTAGAATTGAGCTGTTTGCCTAAGTATTATTTGTACTGACTTTTTGGTAACATGGAGAACAACAATCAACAGCAAAATGTAAATAGAAAATCTAACGAAAAAAATCTTGATATTTTGACAGGCGAGAGCATATGCCAAGACCATAAATGCGACATTATTCTTCTCAAGCGCAGCCTACAACATAAATGTGAATAAGATCTTCAAATTCATAACTGCAAAGCTGTTTGATTTACCATGGACAGTGGAGCGAAACTTGAACATCGGAGAACCCATTATTGATTTCTAGGCTTGTTCATGGTCTGTCTTGGCTAAACACCCTCCCTAAAAACCATAGCTTTAGCTTATCTGCTTTGTTTCAGTTGGTTGGTTCTGATGAAGTGGAGATAGGCAGAGGCGGAGAGCCCACATCTTCACACAACAGAAGTTGTATTACTTACTATGAAGTATAATTTGTGGAGGCGATCTCTCCAATGTATAAAATGCAGCGATGACGTCTGCAGAACAAAGCATGTACTTAAGTATATGATGGAAAGCATTGAAGTAACAAAAGAAATTACATTTCTCTGAGTATATTTCTCTACAAGGCAGCCATTACAGAAGGTTGGGTGCAAAAGTTCTGCAGGTAAAGTTTAAATTGTGTCACTTATTGATATGCTATATCTTTAATTCCATGGATAGACAACACTTATTGACACCCCCTTGAAACTGAAACTGAAATCCGTCTTATGGGATAATATGCACAAGTATGCCTCTATCAATTGTCTATATATCCGTCTTATGGGATGTATAGACAATTCCGGTGAGATTCAGCGCGGAAGCAGAAATTTATACTTGGAATCTCGTATTATGCTTCTACGATAAATAACTAATAATTTCATAAACTCGCAAAGGATTTACCTGTTTAAGGAACATTATTCACTTGTTTAAGAAACATTATTGGACAGAATTGAAAAAACAAACTTGGAATTTTGGTCATGAGATGCAATATTCTTTTTCACCCAAGAGAAGTGGTTCAAAACGATAAGTACAAGACGACACAAATGAAGCTGAAGCCTAATAAAGCTAATACAGTTGGGGAAAAGAACACAGATAATTGGAACCCTAAATATGGAGATAAGATGATTAATTAGTATGAGAAAAGTCAATTCCCGAACCCTAATCCTCTCAGAAACTCGTGGCAATTTCAGAAAAGGATCTTTCAGGTGCGCTCTTGACTTCTGCCTCCCCAATCTTCCATACTCCAGAGAATTTCCAAACCCTATGAAAAGCTGCAAGTTTTCACGTAATTTTGATTCCAAGCATACGTCTAGGGTTTACTTGCTATTTCGAGTTTTCTTTGTCAAGCATTTTCGCATGACAATGAAGCTTTGATCCTCTCGACAGTGCAGGCGATGAGATTGTTGACGGTGGCGACCGACCCTAGAGATAGTTTTGCAGTCGGAACGGAATCGACCAATATTTGAAATGCGACGGTTAAAAGAGAACCACCAGAAGAAGCCTCTCCAATGGCAGCGCTGTGAGTTGCGGTTCCATCAGGAAGAATAGCAAACCCGGAAGGGAGAAGAGCAACATAGTCCGGATCTCCACCGTTCAACACCACGTTCATGGCCACGATGTCAACCGGAGCATAAATCACGAAAGAGCCGGTCGGATCTGTGCAACTCTCTTGCAGAATCAGCATGTTGCTCTGGCTCGAATTCGCACTCTACATTCCATGTTACCATAAAGAAATTTATAAACCCTTTGAACAAACAAATGATCTTAGTTGATGAAGATGAAATGGAAGATCAAGAAATTTAATCTAACTCACATTTACCCTAAGCAAGGATACCGAGTTCCCGGTGTCCCTGCCGTTGGCAATGTGCCCCATTTCTTGAATAACTCCACCGTTCGAAAGAATGTCCCACTGCAAGTCATTGTTAGTGCAAAAATTGTCACAAAAAATATGAAATCCAGTTAATCCAAGCATTATTTTGTAAGAAATTTTGTACTTAAAATGAAATGTTACAAGAGTTTTATATGTTTCCGGGTATTCATACCTCGCTTCGGGAATTTTCGTCGCGAAGGAAATCGAAGACTCTTTTGGGAGAAACCGGAAGCCAGAAGGAGGTGGCTGCACTTAGAACGATGCCGGGAGGTCTACCGGGATCGTCGATGCTTTTCCGGGTCATGACCCTCACATCATCCGCTCCGGTTCCCGATAGTGTCGTCCATGTGTGCGTTGTCGAAGCGCTCACTCCGGCGCAGAAGCTTATCACCATTCTCTCAGCTAACTTCAACATACTCTTCCTCCCTTCTTGATTTGTTATCACTAATCAATCCAAATATAAATCATATAATCTAAGATAAATAGAAAATATAGAAGATTTCGAGGCAGCAAAAGTTTGAAAAATGAGATTACCGCCAACATCTCCGGCGGGAATTCCGGTGGCCATAGCGCTTGCAAAGCGTTCGCATTGACGATCTAAGGTGGTGATCCATCGTTTAGCTCCAAAAGCATGGCCGGAGCTAACTAGCTGCTTGTACAGACTATGAACACCTCTATCATCCACTTCCACATGCTCAACCCAGGTGACCTAGCCCATAAAAAAACTCCCAGATCACAAAATGTCATTCACCAAGGATAAATTTCACTTAAAATTTGTTGATTTTTGGGGTTCAACCTTGGAATATCCATTAGGCATTTCTTGGATCAAACAGCCGGAGGGCCTCCGTCGACATCTCGATGCCGGACTTGGGCGTAAATTATCCAACGAAACATCAACGACCGCCCATGTTCCGTCGCCGTGCTGCTTACAGTACCTTACGAAATAACTCTCTCTAGTTGGAACAAGCGGAGAAGGGACTTGAAACTCCGATGTCATCTACAGTCAAGCATTTTAAAGCAATCTGATTTCATAAAATAACAAAAAAAGAATATATACAAGCAAGAAGATCAAGAATCTTTACAGTACCACTTGTAAAGCTCCATTGTAATTTCCTGCAACTCCAGTTGAAAGCACTTCCAGGGTCATTGCTCTCGAGATAATTCCAGAAAATACAGTAGACCATTGATTCTACATCATAATAAATGGAAATGAATATTGTTCATTTCAGAGAAACAAAAAAGAATAATTAAAAGCCTGTGTTATACCACATCCATGAGTATTTCGACAAGGTTAATGTGGTTCATAATGACAACTGCAGTTTCACGAGAAGCTTCATATTTAAATCCAGACGGTCTTGGCCCAATCCCTCGTGGAAATGTTCTGATATATTCATCTTCACTGAGTATAGAATTTGTTCCATCAAGAGTTGTCATCCACAAGGGCTCTCCCATCTGAGCCATTCTCATCAGCTCCTCCATTGCAGCAACAGCAAGTTCAATTATCATTGGTTTATCAGCCTCTGTCGGAGCACTGATTGATCGGAGAAGATCGCTGGCACTTCCGAACATGTCACCTCCGATGCCCGGTGGGCCACCAAAGTTTCCCATTCCGAGGTCGAGTGGACGAGATTGGGCTGGAGAAGACAAAAGAGGGTAGTTCAAAACTGGCTTTCCGACGTATTTTGCAGCAATAGCTGAAATGCGATCAATCTGTGAAGCACAATCAATTCAGCATGCACAATTCTATAAGAAACTGGTGAGGAAGGGATAATTTGGGATCTAAGTAATTTCTTTGAACGTAATTTCTTGAAAGTAACCGTGACTGAGATCTAAGTGTTTTTACGCGTTATTAAATTTCTGTACTAAATCTGATCAAGGATCTCATATCCTTGATGGTTTCGTAAAATGCATGGCTCTCAAATGAGGCTATCATGAAAGGGAAAAGAAACCCTAGTTATAATGCTAAGAAACTGATAATATTCTGTGCTTCGAATTGAAAAGATGGAAGGATGAAGAAGAGAAAGCAACATTAAAACTCACGAACCTCTTCTCGAAGACGAGCATTTTCAAGTCTCAAATGGTGTTCGTCAAAAGACATCTCTCCAATAGCCGTAGGGCCTCCACAGTTGGGACATGATGCATTACCAAGAGCCTCTCTGTACCTTATGTTATCTGCTCTAAGCTTTTCGTTCTCTGCTCGAAGCTGCGAGTTCTCATGGCGCTCATGCTGGTTCTGTAGAGAGAGAGAAGCAAATGAAAAAAATAAATAAGCTGACGTGAGAAGAAACTGGAAAACGAAAGAGAAAAAAAACATTACTTTCCATAAGAGACGACAAGAAAGCATTTGTAACGGCAGAATCAAAAACCTGAAAAAGTTGCAAGTTTTCAGAAACGCAGCCCCGAAAAAATACCTTCATTTGAGTGCGTTTGTTTTGGAACCAAAATTTGACTTGCAATAGCTCTAAACCTAATTCTCTACTCAGTTCTTTTCTCTGTTTGTCATCTGGGTGAGGACACTCCTTGAAGAAACTGACACCAAACACAAAATAAAAAACTCAAAAACCAGTCAGAAAAAAACGAATTGCTGTCAGATGCGTTGGTGCTTACGCTTCCATTTCTTGGATCTGAAGCTGGGTATGGCGGTGGTAACGTTTCCTTTTCTTGCTCGTAGGTTGTTCGTCGCCGGAGCCAGCCTCATGGTTTTCGCTGCCGGATTTGGTGCCGCTGTCGAAACCGTCGTCTCTGATCCGAGCAAGCTCGCTTTCTGATGTGTTCTGCGTCATGTCTAATGGGTGGAGCTGAGCTTCCATCAAATTTGGCTGGAATATATCTCAGATCTTTAAGAATCCCAAGGGCTTATGAGTTTTCAATCTAACAACATAATCGAAAAATTTCCACTCAAAATGAAAGAACATATAGAAAATCCATCTTTCCACAATCATTCCGAAAACCCTATTTCATCCTCAAACTTTGAGGAAAGAAATATCAACCCTATCCTGTCCACAAACTCATGTTTAAAGTGATATTAGAGGTATCTCTATTTCTCCCCCTCCGTTTTCTCTCTATTCTGCCTGAAGAGAGTGAAAAGTTTCTACGCTTTTTTCGACTACCGAGAAGGATTATGCCAGAAACATTAAAGGATAAATAAAGGAAATAATGGGTAAAACAGAAACTTCATAACCAAGGTAGATCCATTTACTAGCAAAAACGTTCGAAAATCGGATCTAACTCACGGAAAGAAACTGCGAAAAAAATTCAGATCAGAACTTGGAAACCTAGCTGCAGATTTGAAGATTTTGATGGAAAACTTAAAAAACCGACCTGGCTAAGAGTAAGAACTGAAGTTGATCCAAACCCTCCAATATTTCCGTTTCTTCCGATCATCGACTGCAAGTTTCCGGTAGAAATCATCATTCCGGCGGGCATTATCGGTACCAGAACTTATCACTACAAGAAATAAGTTAGGGTTTTTACTTCAGATTCTCTTGCATCGGGTCTCAAAATAAAATAAAATAATAAGAACAAAAGAAAAAGCTAATTGACTTTTGTTTTCCTAACTTTGAAACGAGTATCTGAGGCTAAATCTGTTTTTCTTACGATAATAAAATAGTAGAAAAAAGGTTGACCTGTATAATACGGCTTTAACACTGCAAAAAATCAGACAACCCCAGAAGAAGCACACATAAAACGCCAACGAGGATCTCGGAGTATCCGAAAGATCAAAAGGGAAGACAAGAAATGGAGGGCGAAGCTGTGAAAAGCTAGAGAAATGATGCCTTTGAGCCCTAGACTTCAGAGTTTTACCGGATAGTACTCTTCAGTTCCAGTGCAGAAAAGTGGATTCAGATCCCACCGGAGCCGAAACTGATTCTGTATATGGTGTGAGAAGTTGAGAAGGGTTTGTCAAAGAGGCGATCACTGGGTTATTATAGAGAGAGAAAGAGAGATGAGGAAGAAGATGGTGAACCAGAGAGACAGAAAGAGAACGTGAAGAGGGGAAGGAGAAGGAGAAAGAGGGAACAGATGGAGGAAATGGGCTGCTAGGAGTAATTGCAGAGCGTATTGAGAGGGTGCAACTGCATTTAATGGCGAGGGAGAGAGGTGTTATTGCCTTCAGAGAGAGAGAGAGTTAATTACCCTAGGAGAAGGTATTGAGCAACGAATGACGGCCACCAAACTGTTCACTTTCTCAATACATATACGTAATATGTCAAATAATTAACATGCTACTTTATAAATTCCAAGATTATGGCACTTTATCCTTTTATATTAATGTTTTTGTCACGTTCTATAAGTTAATGTCGTGGTACTTTAGACAGTTATCATCCCATACGTTCCAACCAAATTCACATCATAAATCATACGTAAATTAATGACTAAGGGGAGTTGAATTCAAGCATTTCAATTTGCAATCTTCTTTCGCACAATGAGATGGATTCCTTGATTCGACTTGAACTCCAAGAAGCTATTCCAAATCCGTTAATATGGCACGGGGAATTCTATAATTATACTATGGACATGTGCTTGGATTTAATTATCCAAATTATTAATAGTTAATGGGATTGTTTTTTCCAAAAATATAGTTTAGGACTATTATTTATTTATTTTATATAGTACAATTGAACAATATTTAAATAGCTAAAATTTATAGAAAATCAGTACAATAAAAGAAATTATATTTAGGAGCACTTAATTTTCTACTTGTTTTACCAAATTGGAAAGTCATTTGATATTAATAAATTGTTATGGTGTTGTTAGCTAAAGAAATCATCAATTTCTGGTATGTTGTGCTGTCCACACACTCCATTATAGGAACTTAGTTCGTGGTATTTACTATATAATATAAGATAATATCCAGTGCGCCTAAAAATGTCCATTAATTAAATGAATTAATTAGAGGAAATTCACATTCACCCACTCTCTGAAATATTGCTTCCAAATATTTAATGAGTCTGCACGCAGGCTGTGCATGGGATCATACACCATTTACTACGTGCATGCCTTCTCCTGTGTCTTCCCCTACTCTATTTTTTTTCTCTGTTATTATTATTAATATAAATATATAAATAAATAAATAAATAGCTCCATCTGTTCAATTCCTTCTGTAAAACTGCAACTGCGGACCAGAGGTGGGAAGGGCCCACTTGATTGCCACCTAATCCAACATCTCAAACGCTGCGTTCGTTCTAGCCAATAGTTTGCGAGGCTGGAAGATTACGCAATGGGTCCCACCGCCAGAGTTGAAAGTGGACAAAGTCAAAGTTGGGGTTTTCACGCCATTGGGAAAAGGAGGTGAACTTCAAAAACATTAAATTAATTTTCACAATTTACACTCCAATATTTATAATTTACAACTATATATTTTTTATTTTATTGTCTAAAAATATATTATTTTTCCATATTTATAATTTATCATAAATATCTACCGTTAATTTGTATATGGTTTCCAAAGGAAATATAAGACGATTAACATGGGGACATTATTTATTAAGAAAATAGGCTTTGATAACAAAAATAGGCTCTAAAATTAAAAGGAGGTGACCTAAACCAAAACCGACCAAAAATATTTAGCTTCGAAGGAATACTGGGCTTGCATGAGTCGTTTCAATCTATTTTTTTTTAAATTAACAGAGCTAATCCGCTTCAAATGGTTAATTCATGATAATTTATGAGGTCGAACCAATCAGACTACATTTCTCATTGACTACTATTGAACTAAGTTATAAGTTGCCATAAAGTTAAAACACAATGTAAAATGATTTCTAATCACTTTTTTCTAGGGGCATGATCAAATTATGCTTGATTTTAATATCGTCGTCAATGATCAAAGAGTTGAAAATAAACCCCGGCCCATATCGACCAGAACTTAGGATGTTTGGTTACAATCCATAATCTAAGCCATTCGGACTATCGATTACAACCCCCTAATGGGTCGGTCCTGGACTAAACTCAACCCGAAACGGGCCATCCTCACTTTTTCACCACGATGGTAAGTTTTATCTCAATTCAAATGCAACTAAATAGTATCACACTTAACACCTTTAGGCAGACGTGGGATCATGTATACAGTTGGATTCGACCAATTGAATTGGTCTGCGTCATTAATCCAACCTCCATCCGCCAATCATATTGCTCCGACGTTAATTAATCTAAGCCCATTACCCATGTGATGGCAGCTCATTATTCAGATCGACGGCCCATGTTCCTTCTCGTCATTCAGATCACACCCTCATCATTCTGCCACGTAAAACTGCGATCATACATAACGCTTCATAATACACACATGTTTTTTAACTTAGGAAGAACAATGTGACGTCTCATTATCTTCATTAATTAGAATATTATTTGGGTAATATACATCTCATTATCACGTATATTTAGTCCAAGTTAACGTGTCGCGTTTACTCAAGCCACAAATATTGCTTTCGTTCTAACTACGATTACAAATTTATTTTTATTTTTATAAACACTGTGAATTCATTGTTTAAACAAAAGTCAATAGATTTCAATTCCTCTTAGCATATCTAATCCATCTAAATAGTTTTAGAAATAAAATCATGTGACGTCTAAGTATTATTAAAACCTAGTACAAGGTCTCCTATTTATTCTCGGTGATATCATGTAGAATTGGTACATAATTAGTGATCACGGATAGAGAAATGTTTGAATGTCGATCTTTAATGCTCGTACACACCAACCCGAAAATCATAATCAAGAATTGATCGCACTAGGTCGATGTTTTCTGGTTCAGCCTGTTTCAAACCGAAGAAATATGTAGAGCTTGGTTTGGTCTATTTCATCTTCCAAACCGTAAAACCACATAAAAACCGATTCATTCTAAAATAGAATGCCTCGATTGTTTCGTAGTCCGGCGAAGTTTGATAAAAAAAAGTGTTGAATTCCGAAAAGACAAATAAACTTAAGACGTAGACAAATCAGCCATCTTCCAAATCCCAAAGCAAAATGAGAGGTACGGACGATGCCTTACTTGATCATCAACCAGGCAGCTAATTGTTGACTGCCTGCCCAGACAGACATAAATGTCAATCTCCTTCCTCGTTTTATGTTCTTTTCAGCGTCATCTCTGCACAAAACTTCCAAAACCCTAATTCAATTTTCCACAAATCCCTTCTACACCTCACTAAACCTTTCGACCCTTTTAAGAAAATGATCTAAAATATATAATAAACAAGTTAAAATAAACTGGAAAGGTCTGACCTCATGAACTACTACCATCTCTTCTCTCTAGGGCTTCCACACGACAAAGCTCTGCAAATGAGACAAAGTTCGTATATTATTGTCTTTTTTTCTGCATCAAGGAAGAACGGGAAAGAGAAGGGCGGGTTCGGACGGAGTAAAATTAAATGGCGTTTCCCACAAAATGATTTCGACGTACATTTCAAGTTTAGTTCTTGTTGCTTTTCCGAGAAACTTTGACTGGCCGGTCGGAAATAATGGAGTTGCCTTCGCTCAGTTGACATGTTTTCAATGTCGCTGAGTTTTTTGATAACTACATGTTTTGAATTTTAGTTCTTGAGTTGTCGCTTTTGAACTCCCCTGTCGGCATGCTGTACTTTTATTTTGTTCCCATGCCAAAACCGAGTACAGTTGCTGGGCTTCGTAGCTGAGCCCGTTTGATCTTGAATAATATATATATAAGTATATTTCTTAATTTTGAAACAGTTTCACGACAATTATAATAAAATAAATATCAATTCATCTCATGCGTTATAGAAGTATTTAAGGCGGGTAATTTAGATTTTAAGAGTATCCCGACACTTTGAACTTATCCCAATTTCAATGAGCACTCTATTTTTATGATGTTCGTTGAATTTAACGAGGTTCGTTCCGTCAATTTAGTTAAACTTTATTGGTTTGTCGAGAAATAAAGTATAATAAATTATATTTTTATTTGACTCTGCAAAAATAATTGTTTTTGTCTGAATATAATCTTTTCATCTCCATTGATTGACGAAAAATGTTTACAAAATTGAACAACATCGTTAAAATTGAAGAAAGACGTAAGGGGTATGGTTTCGATTACACGAAATTAAATGGGTTGATTCAATTTTGAGGTATCTATTGTAACTATTTCATAATTCAGAAGATAAAATGATCTTTAACTTGTACCATTTTACAAAGAAATAGACTTGAGACACAACTTGATATTCTGTTAATTGTGAGTCCCCAACTAAGTTCACTGGGGTATACAATCCTATATCGTTTAAGAAAATTAAAATTTATGCCCTTAAGAAGTAGAACTCTCGTTCCTACCATACACAAAGTGTTTTTTTACTATTATCTCGAACACAAATTCGTGCAAATTATGATCTAAAGTAGACAATATAATAATAAAAGTTTCGAGAAACTTGACAAATGATATCAGTCTCTTCCCAATTGAGGATGCCAAATCTTCTTTAAGGCCAGTGGATTGAGACTGTCCATCCTATAGAGACAATATGACCCATTAAAATGATTGTGATGACTCAGTTCATACCAGGTGGTGCATAAGCCGACATTAATTTGAAAGAATGAAATTTGTGCTATATAGTTAACTCATTATTCAGTATAATATATTTTCGGATGTAAAAATATAAATAAATTAATATTATATTAGAATCACGTATTAACATTACAAATATAAATTTATCTTTTTAGAAGGTTGGTGATAATCAATTAGTATATTTCATGATAAATTTTAATGGGATTTGAATTTATAATGTTTCATTGACATTTTGGTAGTATTAATCGAATAATTATATAGATTATAAATAAAAAATAAATTTAGAAAAAGGTGGAGTCTAGAATGTAATAAAAATAAAATTGTATTGGATAGAAAACTGCTACACCACAAAGGTCGTCAACTCCTTCCATCACTCCCATTTCCCACGTTCTGTCTCTCTCTCTCTCTCTCTCTGTCTCTCTCTCCTTTTCTGTCTCTCTCTCCGTTGCAGCTGCTGGCTTTTAACTTGTTCAACCATCGTTGGCCCACTCTCAGATTCTACATCATGCCAACCTTTTTCTCCATTCATTTGCCCTTCCTTTTTTGAAATTATAAATCCCATTCGTCCATGAAAACTGCCACTTAACCTCTGCTTCAACGACGATTTTCTCTCTCCTGCCCTTCTTCATCTTCTTTTTCTTGATCTGCGGATTCAACGATGGAGAAATCTTCCAGTTTCGTCAATTCTTCGTCGTCAATGAACTACAGTTTCGATTCTTCCATCGGTTCAGAAGAAAGTGGCTGGACTTCGTACTTTGAAGAAGCTTTCTCCCATAATAATGGCGGTCAACAATCTAGTTTCAGCTACAGTAGCTCTTCTTTGATTTCTGATGCTGCTTCTTCCGCTGCATGGAGATTTTCCAACACCCATAATTATGATTATTCATCGCGGCCTTCGACTGGGGATGATCTCAGTCTCCCCAAAAAGCTCAGCTTCAAGAGCAAATCCAGAACCAGGAAGATATTTTATGAAGATTCTTTGGAGGATACTGCGATCTCTCCAGTTAACAGTCCCAAGGTTATTCCTTCAATATATATTATCATTTTTCTTTCTCACTTTATCTATTCACCCCATTAGATTGCGAGTTTTTTGGGCTAATATTGTTATTATTTACAGGTTTCTGATGTAAGAGGGTTTGATCTGAATCAGAGAAAGACTTTGTTTGATAATACGTCCAGTTCCGCGGTAATTGAATGTGTCATTTCCCTAAAAGTTCATATAAATAACATGAATGAAGAGACATTGTTTGATAGTTGTTTTAAAATAGGTCAAAGGTAGAAGCTCAGAGAAATACTCAGAAACTCAAGAAGATGGCAGTGCGGGCCTTGAGAAAAGAGGATTGTGCTTAGTTCCTTTGTCATTGTTAGCGAACTACCTCGGCTAATCAGCTGTCTGTAAATTAAAACATCTCTCTCTCTCTCTCTGTGGTATACAAATATTTCGATCAATGAAATTGATGCGGTGAATTTACGTTCTATAATTGTCTTTGGAGCGTCACGATCCGGAGTCGAGTTGAACCAAATATTGAGTCAAATGAACCGATCTTCGGCGAGAACCATCGCTTTTAACGTCTGTCCTAGAAAATTCATTGGTAGGGTCTTAAAGAAAGTTTGCTTCACGAACAATTCATGAGACATTATTTAAAACATTGTTCAATACATAGACAACTTCGCAAAGGTTATCTTAAAACGATAGAAAATGTTTCTATCATTGATGTGGATGCTGATTATTGTATAACGTATTTATTTCATGGCGAAAAAGAAGGTCCGAAATAGTCATATAATGATCACAAAAGACTAAGACAATGGAACAAAAAAGCGAAAGAAAATACCGTGTCGAAAAGATGTCTAACTGCACTATAATTACATAGACGAGGAAATAATGAATGGTCGAAGACTGGTCACTCCCATAATCAAGAAATATGATCGACCGAAGACCAGTCTTGTGAAGTTCTTGAATTCGAAAGGAAAGACACATCGTCAATGTCATCATCTACATCGCGTTTGATGTACCAAGAAAAGAGCCCGATACGACGTAGAAAAGTAGGAGGCTTATTCGAAAAGGTATAAAATGAACATGCATTCATATGACAAATGTGTATAACTGGATTACATATAATATAAAAACAAAGGCGACATTAAACATCATGTGACAATTGTTTTATGTTGATAGCTTGAAAATTAAAGGTTTTGAAACCATGATGCATTGATCGAAAATCTTATCAACCAAACTGATTAATTGAAAGCGCAGTAGAGAATGCATTGAAATTGAGAAACATCATTTGAACCTAAAACGACTTATATCAAGACCTCATATAAACACTAACGAAAGCGGACTTAGCATATAATACAGCTAAAAACCTAATTTGGCAAGGAAAAAGATAAGCAAACATGGGAATTATTGTGATGATAATCAAAAAATTCTTGTAAAATGTTTGATTTCCAAGTCTATGGCATATGGGTAAGGCAACGATTAGTATAATGAAACATAGCATGCTCATCATTCAATAAACATAAATTTATGGAAATTCAGGTTGAAAGTAGAAGAATATTATTTTCGAGTCACCGGCCAATACCGACCAATTTTAGTTATAATATTAAGTAACATAAAATTAACTCATTCAATACCGAGACATGTATTACATATTCAATATTAATATTGAAATTAATCAATTAAAAATTGTAAAGATTACCAACTTAGCATATTGGTGACATGGATTCTGTGAGTGGAGGAATTTTAGGGTTCGTCGTCAATCAGAAACAGTGGTTAGATTAATTTAAACCATTTTATTCGTTTTTAAAGTTATTTTAGCCTGTATTTAGCTTATAATTAGTGGATTAATTATTAAAATACATCAAATCGAGGCCATGCAAACAACTGAGCGCAGTTTCTTTGCAACCCTCGAAGCAAGGATTACAAAAAGCCAGAAATCAATGAAAATTAATGGAAAAGTAGAGCAATAGGTTAAAATATTATCTGAACATATTTAGAAAGGGAAGACCCCTCCATGTGCAGAAGCCATTAAAGGCAGGAGAATGAAACGATAGAGTTGTTAAGGAGATTCAGCTAACTTCCTCCCATTTCTTTTAAGAGTTTTTCAGCTAGAGAGGGACAAGTACTTTGAATATGATAATATTCCTCTTAATTGTTGTGGAGTTGTTCGTTTCTTCAATTATAATAATGTTCGTGTTAAATATAAGATCCGACTAACCCCGAAAAATACTTTGTACTGTAGAAAAAGAAAATTCTACTTATAAATTAGTCCATTTTTTAATTTTTTAAGTGACGTGAAATTGTACACTCTTATTAGGAGAGTTTGCATGGTCATTTTGAGTTTCTAGCTTCACGTGACAGGCCAGGACAAATGACTTAAATTGTGTATTAAGGGTTTGATATTTGTATTATTGTTTCCCTAATTATAAATCTAAACTTAACTGTTGTGCCAAGATTGACAGATAATTCTTCTATAACTGTGATGAGATTATGGATGAAGCTCTTATGTTAAGATCTATTTCGTTTATGATATTCTAATCTATCCAAATTATCACGTCCCAAAGGAAACTCGAGACAAAAAATTAAAACCAATCGAGTCTCCTTAGCCTAAATTCTAAAAGTTTTTGCAAGTTGAATGTGGTTCTTGACATTAATATGGTTAGTCGATTAGGCGTGAAATATAAGAAACCCGGGAAGATAAGAAAACAGGTCTTGCAAGTGGACGATTAATTCGATTAAAACATTGCATTTATATCGATTAGCAACTCGAGTTAGGTGATCAATCACAATTAGCAACCACTAATAGACATGATTAATAAGACTCTAGCTCGGAAAAGTATGGAGGCAAGATTCACCATGGTGGATCTTGAAGATCAAAACACATGTGAGTGGCTTGACACTCCCCACACTAATATGATCGACTTGCCGGATTGATATTTAACAAACGTGTCAAAAGCTTAGAAAATTTTATGGGCTTGATCTTTCCTTTTTAAGAGTAGATCTAGGGGTGGAAACGAGCTAATCCAACTCGATTTTATCCAAAAATAGAATCAAAATTAGAAATCACGATTCTGGATTTTTGGAACCAGAATCAAAATCAACCGTTCTGGTGCAATTTTGATTTTAACCCAGTTTTATTTTATATTTAAAAAAATAAAAAAAATATAACAATAAAATATCTATTATGGTTTGAGTCGAGTTTTAAGTAATTGGACAAACTTATAACCAATTTTTGAATTTATATCAAATTTTATTAGAGTTTGAATCAAGTTTTAGAACTTTTATGACATGCAGTATTGATTCTGGTTCTACGGTTTTTTACTCTTAAAGAGCAGAACCAGCTCATAAATTATGATTTTTTAAAAATTAGAATCAAAATTGATTTAAAACTAGCAGTTCCAGTCGGTTTGCGGTTCGAGTCCCTTTTTGCTCACCCTAGATAGATCCATGTAAAGTAGTACATAGATTAGTCACGAGGAAAAAATTAACAATTTTAGACGTAAAGGATTTAATATTTGTTCTCGTTGAACTCAAATATTACAAATAGTATCAGACTTAAACTTGATACACGTGTTGCGAATACATCATGTATCTAACTAGATTTGATGTGAAAAGTCGTCCTATGAAAACAAAGATGACTTATTACCCGTCAGACAGGTATGACTTAGCAGTCCAAGTATGCAACGTGCATAAAAGAGATCTTTCTCGAGCAAGGTAATCACCCATGACCAAACACACAATCTACTCTAAATTCAAGTTTTTTTTTATCACAAAGTTGTATTTCAATCTTTGAGTAGATGTCGTGCTAGATAAAAAATGCGATACACAAATCAAATGCACATGTTAATAATGTTATAATTTGCATAAAGGCTTGTATCCAAGCAAAATCTGGCTCAATAAGTCTAAGCAAGTTAATGTTATAACTGTAAATAATTTGCAATTAAGGTGACAAACAAGGTCGCTAAGGTGAGTTAATCCAACCATAAAAAGCACGATTCGTCGAGTTTAGAGAGTATAGCAACCCTAACAATCAATAGACTCCGAGGTTTCTAACACGACCATCCTCGAGGATTTGATTCACATTTTTAAACATTAGGCTTCATCATTTGTTCAATATATGATACCGTAGTGGCCTATTTGATTATTGCCCTAAAATGATCAATACTAATATAATTCGAACATTTTTTACACTTGAATTGTTACAGATAATATTCATGCTAAGTAGGTTGCCACTTGTTCATAATTTATAGGGAAAAATGCTTTTAATGACATGTACTCTGGGGTAAATTACAGATATTAGAACGAATTAAAAAACGTTCAATCCAATACCTTGAACTATGAGGAAAATNATACTACAACTGCGAGGCCGAATATTATATTTGCGTCGTTTTATTCCCACATAAAACCAACGAGGTAGAATTCGTTACGAATTTGTTATACATATTAAATTTCTTTTCTTGCAACCTCGTAATTGTTGGTTGAATTGGTATCAATAAGGATGAAAACAATTTGAACTAAAAATCTCTCGAAATTTAAGTAAATAGATAAGGATGAGAGCGAATAAACCGCGAATCGAGAGCGACAAGCTAGTTAAAATAAAAATGGCAAGTGATGAATTAGGAAACTACCACACCTAAAGTAAATCGAACTGCTTGAGGTTGAACAAAAGTTGAATATCCAAGTTGAAAACTTGATTGTTTCTTGAGTTAGTCCATTCGCATAACACGGAAATTGGAGATTGAGCAATGTATATGTCCAAAATAACATAGACTTCTGATCAAACTAGTCCAAAATAATATCGATTGTAATGCAGTACATGAATTAATTATCGTCATATCAACATGAATGATATTACAGTGAAAATAAAGTAATACTTGATTTTTTTTATTTTAAATTACAATGAAGATAAACTAGTCTTTTTTTTTAATTTTAAATTACAAATGAAGATAAACTAGTCTACAAAGAAAATTAAAATTATGTACATTTATATAAAAAAATTAATATTGTACATATATTTAAAATTAATAATAAATTATTATTACAATAACTCTTATTTTTAAAAATTATTAGTGTAACATGATATCAGTTATATAATGATTATTTGATGCGAGTTCAAATATTTTAAAAATATATAATAAAATAACAAATTTAAACTTTCTAGTTTGAAAGAGGTATGAAATTTGAAAGCTTCATTAATGGGTGTAAATTAAATTGATTATATTTAATGCAGGGCAAAAGAGATTGTAGCTTGTAATTCAACTGCCGTGGGTGGGACGGGTGTCTCCCAGATTCTAAATCTGGCCCCAACACTAAGCATAACGTTAATCTTTATGCTAATCCGGACCGACCCACTCTGTCTTTTCCGTTGCGCAACATTTCCCACCTTCGTTCTCTCTCTCTCCCTCTGTCTCTCCCCGTCTCTCTGCGGATTTGGTCAAGATGAACGATTTGCTTACGGTATTTTTGTTGGCAATTCTTGGATTTCTTTTGTATTTTGATGCTGGTTGTGGGGTTTGGATTTTGATTTGTTTGTAGAATCTCCGTTGAATTTGGGCTTTTCTTTCTTTGCTGCTTTTGTTTTTTTAATTGATTTTGAGGTTTTAGAAGGTACCCAGTTGTTCTATAATTTGAAACTTTGATCACCTGCTTTTATGACAGGAAGTCTCAGGTTATGAGAAAATCGAAGCCAATTACAGCTTGTTTAGATTATTTTAGGTCTCTGAAAAATAGATATCACACTCAGCTATCTTATAGCTAAATTCTTGTGACAAATTTCATTGGTTCATTAGAAATTTTTCTTTAATGATTGATGGTTCTGGTTTTCTGTGATGATATTCGTTAACTCATCTCATCTCACTAGGGAGTCATACCAGTTTCCATGTATTTGAAAAACTTGATTATAGATTTTATTGATTTATGTGTTTTGCTTAGGATTCTTTTGTCAGTGATGGCAAAGGCAGGACCTGGGGAGGGACCGATATCGAGATGGGCACGAGAGAGCCACAGAGAAGCGAAGATATGGGAATGGAAGCTTTCAATAAGCAGGTATGCAATACCATTTATTATTAATTGAATCTCCACGATTGTGGCAAAAAGTGAATGATTTTCCTCTTGTAATTTTGGATCTATTTTGCTTGATTTTTTCTATTTTTGTGCTTAAATCTAGATTCAAGAGATTGAGAAACAAGTGGATAGACTCTCAGGATTCCTTGTTAAACTTAAGGTTTGCATTATCTCCTTATGATCTGAACAAATTTACACGATCTACTTATGAACTGAAGAATTACTGATGAACTTCTTCTCTCTAGGAAGCTAATGAGGAATCAAAATCTGTCACAAAAGCGACTGCCATGAAAGGTAAATGTTGCCTTTCTAATCCTCCTCTGGAATCGTTCTTCTAGGTCAAAAGCAAATATGAAAATTCGCTAAAGCTGTGTGTTTGGTCTCGAAATTTAAGAGTTTGCATTCGTTTTTAGCTATCAAGAAGCGGATGGAGAAAGATATCGATGAAGTGGGAAAGATTGCACGAAGTGTGAAAACAAAGCTTGAAGCAATGAACAGAGAAGTAATATACTTGAGTTGTCTTGTTTATTTTTCGCATTCTTAAGAGTTGTAACCGATCAAATTTTGGTTGTTCTATCCAGAATTTAGCCAATAGACAGAAACCTGGATGTGGGAAGGGCACAGCCGTTGATCGGGCCAGAATGAACGTGACAAAGTTAGTGAACAAACATTAGCAATGTCAACTTATTTCGAATGAAAATGTGATTGGTAAAGTTTGATTTTCTGAATTCCAGTGCTTTGACGAAGAAGTTTAAGGAGATAATGATCGAGTTTCAGGTATATCAACATTTAGTGTTATTTTTATATCGAAATCTGTTTCATCCTCTCCTCATATTCTTATGCTTTCTTTGTCAGACTCTCCGACAAAGAATTCAAGATGAGTATCGTGAAGTTGTGGAAAGAAGAGTCATTACAGGTCAGGGATTTTGAACCTCTAGATTGAAAAATATTAAGAAACAAAAAATGTCCATTACAATTATTAACGTAATTTTCTTTCATATGCTGATGAAATTGACATTGAACAATCGTCTCGAGCAGTAACCGGAACCAGACCAGATGAACAGGTGAGTATGAATACTTATATAGAATGAAATTAAATATTTGTTGATGAATGAAATTTACGGGGCTTTATCAGATGATCGACCACCTCATAGAAACGGGAAATAGCGAGCAGATCTTCCAGAATGCGATTCAAGAATCGGGACGGGGACAGGTACACTCATAATATAAACCACTTTATCTTATGAATACTTATGATTAATAAGCATTTGATTTGATTCCATTTGGTTTTAGGTTATGAATACATTGGAAGAAATCCAGGAGAGGCATGATGCTGTTAGAGAAATCGAGCAAAAGCTTCTCGACCTACATCAGGTATTGCATATCGCTATTAGAATCATAACATTGAAGCGCACAGACAATAAAATCTTCATTTTTTTTCATCTCAGATTTACCTCGATATGGCAGTCTTAGTGGAGGCTCAAGGCGAAATTCTAGACAACATAGAAAACCAGGTTTGTCAAACACCATAAAACATGAAATCACAAGAAGTATTTGTTGTTTGGTAATCGATGTTGCTCGGTTTTTTTTTTTTTTTTAAAAGAGAATTTCTCGTTTGAATTGTCTTATCCAGGTTACGAATGCAGTCGACCATGTCCAATCTGGAACGACTATGCTCCAAACCGCAAAGAAACTTCAGAAAAGTTCTCGAAAGTGGATGTGCATTGCAATCATCATTCTCTTGATAATAGTTCTTGTAATAGTAGTCGGAGTCATCCAACCTTGGAAGAACAAGGGAGCGTAAAATCAGCCCCGGCAACGTTCCACTGTGCAACAGCGACGATACGAGTAATTATACGTGTTTTATGCAAAACGGGTACTTTTTTTTTTCAATTTTCATTACATTTGTGGGTGAGGTTGGTTCATTGGTGGTGGTGTGATTATTTATATATGACATGGAGATCCATGCTTGTTTCTGATTCTTATAGGCTATGGGAGACTGAATATTATGTTTTTATATTCCTTGTGAACTTATATATTCTACTTCAGGAGAGCTGTAATTCTATAAGGTCAGTGATTATTTAGGCAAAATGGCCTAAATATGGTTAATAAAATAGCTCTATATCTGTCGTAGTCTTGATGAAAATCGAACAATCTTGGAAAAACAAAATTTAAGGGAGATTTCTTCGCCATTGTGTGTATCGTAACAGAGAGTTTATCAATGCGTTTAAGGTAGTTCTAATTCTTTCTTTGAGCGTGAGATATCGTATTGAAAATCCCCAAATATTCAGCAGTAAGTTAACTTGATCTTCACGAAAATGCGTCGCAAGTTAGATATGAACCGAAGAAAGGCGATACCGGGTAACAAAATCAGTGAAAAAGATGGTTGTCTCAGTATGAACTGTGTTGACCATAAATTAACAGTGACAGTAAAACCATGTGCAACAGAAGAAACGTGACAGCACATAGGAACACGATAAGATTTACTTCGACGAGGTAATGGAGACTCGATTCGAAATTCTCGACATCATAATAGAAAACCAGGTTTGTTACTACGGTCCTGGACTTTGTTACTGGGTTGGCCAAAGCTGAAGTGTCCTTAGTTCTACAAGCCTGTGTCATTAATAGGGTTCGACGTTATGAGTTGTTACAACATGGAGACAAAATCACGTCACGTTTAATAAATTTGATAGTTGAAGTGGGCTATGATTTCTTCAATTTGGCACGTGAGGCTGATTGATTAATCAATCTAATGATCTATAATAACTTTGAATATACATGTTTCACGTGATTAAACTAATTATACCAATTCTTAGACTCGAAGGCACATGCGTCATTAGATCCCGTAATGAATTAGCCAATAATATGTTATTTAATTGGTAGTGTCATAATAATGAATATTTCATTATTTTATTCAATTTTTTTTATTATAATTTAAAATTCAAGAATCTCTTTTAAATTACAATATCATCTAAGCATTATTGTTTCTCTTTAAAGGCGATGGACCAATCAACTAAGTCCAACCCAATTTCAATCTTCAAGTCTCAATTTGAATGTTTAGATGGTGTTTGAATGGTGGGTTGGAGTTGGTTGATTTAGTGTTTATCTAATATTTATTTTTATATTTTAAAAATTACGAACTAGCTATATAATTTAATTTTTATATTAATTTTAGATTTTTCAAAACAATTTAAATAAATTACATATTATTTTGGTGACTGATTTGTTAAATGCGAATTTTTATTCAGAATTATTCAGCAGCGATCAACATCTATTAAATAATAGTTTATGCAATTAATGTGTAACTAATACAACAAATTATAAATTAAAATAATAAGCATATGATTATTCATAATACAGACACAAAATTATCTGCCACATCATTCATTACATACGCTAAAAAAACTCAATTGAGTAAAAGGTTGGAATAAGTTGTTTTTAAACTAAATAAAAAAAATTATTAATTAATTTAAAATGAGTTGAAATAATAGTCATTTGCTCGAACAACATAATTTAGCTCCCTAACAACATAGAACAACCGTTGTGAGAGACAATTTATGTCAACTAACATTAAAACCAAACAAACTATGGTTAACAAACCTAAAAGAACACGTGGATTGAATTGATATTGATATTAATGCCAATATCAATTGAATTGATAATAATAAAGTAATTTATTACTGTAATATACTCAGCTAATGTTGAAGTGTTCTAAACGCGTATGAAAAATGTCGTTTTGAAGAGAGAGAGAAGAGATGATAGCTGTGGATTTTACGTGGTTCGGATCGCCTATCAACGGCTCTCTTACGTCTACGGTAGCAACGAGTATACTTTCTATTAAATTGGCAAAATTACAAACAAACACATATCTGAAATTCTTCGGCTTCCAGGTGAAGGTCTCGTTGATTTCAGAGGCGAAACCTTGGTAAAAGACTCCTTCAGCTTCAACTAAGAACCAGAGATTTTGCAAACTTCTCTGACGCTCAGGCGCAGAAGCTAAGTCTTCTTCCCTTCTTGATTCCCTTGAGTCTTTACTCTCTAAGTTTTTCTTCAAACTTTCTCACTCCGAAATCTTCTAACAAAGACTCGACTTTATAAATTTTAAAAAATAATTGTAAATCAGTTATCAGATATTTTAGAAGTTAACTAATTTTAAGTTATCTTTAGCTTGCAGGTCAAGAAAACCCGCTCAAAGACTTAACAAATGCTATTGTCAAAATTAGTGGCACAATGTTGTAGTAAACGAAAGCGTGTTAAAAGATAAACCATGTAGAGAAACACAATGATTGAAGTCAAACTATAAACCACCGGTCAAAACAAAAACCATGCTGTTAATTTTAATAATGGTTGAAATGTCAAACAATAGCTTATCTAGTTTATTTCCTTAATTGTTAAAACAACAAAGATGAAAATAAACAAGAAAGGATTTTGATTATTCAAACTAAATTCAAGAACACATAAAGATTGCAAGTATCAAGATGACAGATTACAAATTCAAATACAGAAAGCAAAACAGCTTGATCTTAGAACTGGCATTAATGGCGGTCTGATGAACAAACTAATCCATCGTTTTATTCTTTTGCTAATACCCAACTCCCCTAATTCAAAAAACTTTCTCTGATTTCTGGTTCTGGTTCTGGTTCGTGTTCTGTTTGGGTTCCATCATCGTCTTCTACATTCTTGATTTGGCAACCACTGCAGTCCCTGCGCCTCCCAGATGTGCAGTTCCAGGCCTGCTCCATGATTCCTTGAACTGTTCTTCTGTCACTCCTGCTCAGTAAACGAAGAAAATTAATGAAAAGCTCAAGCAGAGAAAGTCAATGGGGTTTGAATTGTGAGATGAGATTTGAAGAACTTGCCTTTGCCCATGGCGGCGGTGGAAGAAATACCTCCCTGCACAGTCTTCAAGTACCTGTCGAAGTAATTAGCGCCGGACCATTTCTGATGAGCGAGAGTGTCGACACCGTGGTTCCTCTCTTCTCTCTGAATCCTCTCCACGTAAGCCAGCATTCCTCTCTTGGCGTAATCCTTTGCGAAAGTGTCGATCACCAGAGCGTCGCCGTGGAATCCGGCCAGCGTGATGAACTGCCAGCAATATCCGAGCTTTCCGATCTGCGGAATGAACTCCTGCATCTGAAAATCGGTCATTCCCGACGCGTCCCAGTTGAACGACGGCGAAAGATTGTAGGCGAGCATGGCTTCTGGGTACACTGATTTCACTCCTTTGGAGAAAATGGTGCATTCGACGATGTCGGGGCTGGCCGTTTCCATCCAGAGAAGGTCGACGTGGGGAGAGAAAGCCCATCCACGGACGATCGCCGCCGGGACGGAGCCTTGGAATCGGTAGAACCCTTCTCTGGTTCGAGGCAAATCCCAGTCCCAGAAGAGATTTCTGACTCCTAATTGCTCCGCGATTTCACGGCCACGCTCGTTGGAGAGACATTTTTCGTACGAGGAATGATTGTTCCACTCCTCCAATCGCCGTCTCTTCTCGATCTCCGGCACTCCGGTCATGGTCTTGATCGCGTCGGCGACGGCATCGGAGAATGTCTTCAGCTGAGCCGAGGCCAGCCATTTATCCTCCACCGTTTGAAGCTCCTCCCCTGTTTTCCCGGCCGCCATGGCTTGAGCCAAAAGCATTGCCAATGGCTTCCCCTTCAGATTTGGGTTCGTCACTCCCATGATGAACTGATGATCTCTTGAATCTACGTTGGACTGGATCAGAGTGGCCCCGACCGCGTCAGTCCGAGCCACCAAAATCGTCTCCACGCCCATCACATCAAACTGTAACCTGGCCGCGACAAGGCGGTCAATGTGCTCACTGACAGCGACAAGCACTTTTCCGGCCATGTGACCGCACTTTTTGGTCACCGACGATTGATCCTCGATGTGAACGCCGGCCGCACCTCGCTCGGCGAAAAGCTTGCAGAGCTTCACCGTGGTGGTGGTTCCTCCGAACCCGGTGTCGGCGTCGGCGATGATCGGCTGGAGATAGTCAATGTAAGGGGTTTTCGCCCTTTCTTCCCGGCTCATGCTCATCCGAGCCTCTCTTTGCTTCCGATCATGAAATAGCTGCGCCATGAACAGCTGCTCCACCTGCTCAATTCAAGCCGAGAGTTAAGAGAAATGATCAACATAACAATGTCGGATCGGAATGGAATCGATTTGTCGACCTTGTTGGGAACTGTGTCGTAGGGGTAGTCGGCGAGATCGGGGCCGGGCTCGTTGGTGGTGGTGTGGGTGGACGAGCATTGCCAACCGGAGACGTAGATGGAGTCCAGGTGCTTAGCCATCATCGAGACTTGGACGGGGTCGAGAGCGCCGAAGGTCCGGGACACGGTGCCGTTGGCGTGGTGGTTCCGGAGAGTTCTCCACAGCTTCTTGGCCGTTTCATTGGAGGGGTAACTCTGCTTCACCGTGCCTCGCAGCGAAACCACGTCTCTGGCCGAGTACGGGCGGCGCGTGTTCTGAAACCTTTCCGAGCTCCACCATGCCTGCACCTCTGCAACTTCTGCTTCAAATCTAGCTTCTTCCTCCACAATCTGTAATCAAAAAACCAAAACTAGGGTTAGTTCTTCATAATTCGAACGAATAGCAAAGAGAGAGAGCGCAGAGCTAAAATCTACCATGGAAGATGTGAATTTAGATGCAGCCATGGGTAGAAACTCTCTTTTCTCTCTCAAAAAGCTTAAAAGCTCATGCAAAAACCTCGTTAGACGAGCCTCCTTTTATAACTCGTGAACGCAACCAACCGTTCCCTCCGCCATTAAAGACGAGTAAACTCCTTGGAGCAGTGAAAAAAGAAACCACTCTTGCATCTAAAATCTGCATTTGTCATTTTCCGAGACTAAATGAAACATATTCGTAGGAACAGCAGTTAGCCATGTCCACATGGCTTTTGTTTTCAGACTGTTCTTTGACTGTTCGGTGGATCACCGCAATCATGCAGCTTGTCAAACCCTAATTAACGCATCCCCATTAAAAGTATTTTATTTCTTCATTTTAGTTCCTTTTTTGTTTCCATGAAAAAAAAGCCAAACTTGTTCGAGTACGTCCCGTCTCAGTCGAACCCGTTGTCGTCGATCTATCGCTTACCCTTTATTTTTGAACAGTTTAACATCATTTTATTCGTAGATATAGCTTGAAAATTTTAACGATCCAAGCATAGAAAAAGGGATTAAAGGACTTCATAACTATGCATTTAGCTAATAATAACATCATTGATAAATTCTACTAAAACACCCCCATGAGTTATACAAGTCATTAACATGTGAAGAACAAGCAATAATTGGTGCCTAAAAAATATATAGTTGTACTTTTAAATTATTACATGTGCATTGTCTCAATTCAATCCAAGTCTAAGTAGGACTTAAACAACTTTAAATTCACAAATCTGGTCTCCTTTTGTTTTGATTATCAATTTTCACAACAATATTGTGTTTTTTTTTTCTTCAAAGATCCAATTTTAACTCCTGAAATTAAATATTTCGATACAAAATCCTATCGCCCGACAACGATAATTATTTTCTTTTGCAATAATTTCGCTGCAAATTAAGCTCGATAGAAAAATCCAAAAACGGGACATCTAACCAGAAACAACCTATTTTGTCTGGATTCGGCTGTTTTCCAAACCCGGGGGTTAAAAAACACGATCACCAAGATCTATACAATGCACCAAAGAAATCGAAACAGTTTACATTGCTAATTATTGGGTATAGTTTACCAAGATGAAACCTTTACGATAGACACTCCCCCCAATAATTGCAATAATATATAAATAGTCAAACCACAGTTGCATTTGATCGAATAAAGAAATAGGAAGATGAGGGAGGGGCTAAACTCTAATTTTAGAACAAAATCTTCCAGCCTCCAGATACTTGGGGGATCCAAGACGTTTGGGCTCTGGCACGTGGGTCCACCCAGCCTGGTTTGTTATTCTAACAACGTGGTTAGTCTGTACGGATACCGCCTTTGATACGCCCATAGACTTATTCATAGAAAAAGTAAAATTTAAAGACTCCTTATCTCTGGGTCGCTGAATCACTATGATTTAACTCACTCACAAAATATCAAGTCGGGGTGTGAGGGTCCTGAGAGCGAAGGATTTCGCCTTTTGAGTACAAGAAAAAGTAAAATTTTCCCTCTAATTTATCAATTGAGTTCTAATTTTTACTATGATTTTAACTGATTCTGTTTATTATGTTTTTAATAATTTTAATGATATATGTCAATTTAATTAGCATTTATCATCAACTAATACTGATAAAAATATTCAAAATATAACAATTTAGAGAAAATTCTCTTTGTTCTTATTTTATTTATATGACAATCGTTGTGAGAAATTTAATTGGCAAATAGATATATTTTGAATATTCATCAACTTAATGATGTTTTATATTTAATGGAATAAATAGATATGTATATAAAAAAGATAAATCACGATGACAATGGTTCCTTCCCTTCTCCTCGCCTCTCCTCCCTCCTTCAATAATGTCATCGAAATTATTTGGATTAATCATTGACACCCTCGACCCTACCACGTTTTCCAACCTTTACCCCTCATTAATAAGATCCAAAATATCAACTATACCCCCCTCTCCCCTACAATAATTCCATGGTTTCTTATATTCTACTGTACTGCACTACGCATGTTGCTGAGTGGATGCATTGTCAGTGGAGAGGCTGATAGCTTATCAAGAAGTTTCAAAAAGAGGCTCGTGACAACGACAAGAAATAATTGAAAAATATATACGATAATAAATAGAGGTATGGATCTGAATTATGGTGGGCGACGATGCTTCCTAATCTTTTTGTCCGATTACCAGAATAATTTAAGCCAACCAAATTGCTGACGAGTTGTTGAGGGAAGTAGATCTTGACTATCGCGAAACTGGGTTGCGCAAGTTACTGCCAGTTCCAACCAGCAAGATATCATTGGTTGATTTATAAGCTCCACAGTTTGTAGCTTCTGTCTTTGGAATCTAAGCTCCAGATCATCGACTACAGCACGAATCTTTCGTTGTTGATCGTTTTTCAGTGGTTCTTCATCGTACTCAATTTTCAAGGTTGGATTTCAGTGGTTCACGTGATATTTTTGTTCTGATTATCGTTTGATTTCTTAACCGATATATGATTGCGATGTTGGCAAAATTAATAATTTATTCGTGTCTTTTGGAATTATGCATATTGCCAATATTATGGTCCGATTTTCAAGAGTCGCCAATGAAGTAACTATTCGCCAATAGAGGCGATTGTGGTGACTGTCCATTCATAACCCTCCATATATACTCTTTGATGGAAAGAGTCTATATATAAGGGTTGACATTGAAGGTCCCCTAAGCCTATTTTCTCATACAGAAATTACACCATCGATAGAGAAATATTAAGGTTTAGAAGCGATTCTTCAAGAAAGGAAAGCGGTTGTCCCGGTTTATTGTCAATGGCTGGAAGTATTTATTATTCCGCATATTGATCTAAATTAATGTTAGATCAAATAAAGTTTTAAAGTCTTACAGCGATAGTTTCGCTAGAAAATTCAAGAGAATCCATAATGTTTTATATTGCGTAGCCTAACTAATTACAGGCAAATATTGAAAATTTAGTATTTTATGAGTAAATTTTCATTTTTTTTACTTATTACAACGGTTTATAATTGAATATTGTAAATTTGGACGGCCAATCTGATATTTTACTGAATGGATAAGAAACATCCATAAAATTAGGGTGGACATGACCGGTCTACTCCGGTTTTATCACAAAATAAAATCAGAATCGGAACTCATAGTTTTGAATTTTTAGAGTCAGTGGTTTAACCCAATTTTATTTTATATTTTAAATATATATATATATATATATATCCTATTTAAGTCGTGTTTTAAGTAATTAAGCATATTTATAACCAATTTTAAGATTTATATAAGATTTCATTAGGATTTAGGTTAGATTTTACTCGATTTTAGAACTTTTTGACCAACGATCTTAGTTCCGGTTTCACGGGTTTTTACTTCTAAAAATTATTACCGGCCATAAATCACAATTTTTTAAAAATTAAAACAAAGACCGAATTAAAACCAAGAGTTTCAATTCAATTTATAATTCTAGTATGATTATGCCCATTCCAGCATAAAACCCTATTTAAGAGCTAGAAATTAGGTGCCCGCACGGGCTTAGCTCAGTGGCCAAGTTGTGGTAGATTTGGTACAAAGGCCACGGTTCGAAGCATGCGCCACCACAGTGTGAGAGTTTAATTCTCCAATGTTGAGGTTGCTCCTTGTGGTGTCAGGTACGGGCCTCTCATCTCTGGGCTACTGAGTCACCGTGATTTAACCCCATCATAAACTGTCGGGCCGGGGTGTGGGGCTCTGGGAGCGAGGGTTTTGTCTTTTGGTACAAGAGCTAGAAATTAGGAATTTTCTGGGAAAATGGGCTCAGGAGAAGGCTGGAAAACCGATTAGGTCTGGAGTTCGATTTTTTGAAGAACGGGCTATTGATAAATGAAACGAGACAGAGGTTGACAAACGGCCAGCACCCCCATGTCCTGATCCACCCACTAGGTAGACAAGATGACACGAACCGACAAACCAAACATGCAATGGCACCGGATGCAGCCTTTATGGCCGCGTAGAAGAGGCTTAAACCTTTCGATTAGACCATGCAACAGAACATGTACAGTAGTCCAATGAGCCTGCATCACCTTGGCTGCACATACTTTGGCTACACGTACTAAGCTTCTCGCGAACCCTATTCTCATGCTCATATGGCGGTGCGAGCTAAGGTGGACCGAATTAGCGAAAACCTATATATCTATTCAACTAAAGTTATATGATTGTAAAACCTAATCCCGCACCATACGAATAAGAACAAAAAGAGAAGAGTCATAATAGCATAAATAAGAGTTTAATTAATTAATTAATCAAACTCAATAATCCATCTTAATTATTCGATACAACCAAATCAAACTAGCCCAAATCAAATCGAAGAGAATTGATTGACCGAACCAAAACAAACCAATTATTATTATTGTTACCCACTCCCATGAATCCAACAACTGGGCTGGGGCTTCGTTCAATCATCTTCTTCTACATTCTTGATTTGGCCACCATTACAGTGCCAGCCTCTCCCAGGTCCACAGCTCCTGGCCTCGTCCATGAATCCTTGAACTGTTCTTCAGTCACCCCTGCACCATAAAATAATAACATCACATCATCCGAATGCCAAACGAAGATTTCGATCAGAGTCTAAGAGGAGAGCTTGCCTTTTCCCATGGCGGCGGTGGAAGAAATCCCTCCCTGAACCGTCTTCAGATAACGGTCGTAGTAATTGGCCCCGGACCATTTCTGATGAGCCAGAGTGTCGACGCCATTGTTCCTCTCTTCTCTCTGGATCTTCTCCACGTAAGCGAGCATTCCTCGTCTCGCGTAATCCTTGGCAAAAGTGTCTGTAATTAAGGCATTCGAATGGAAGCCACCGAGCGTGATGAACTGCCAGCAGAATCCGAGCTTTGCTATCTGCGGAATGAACTCCTGCATTTGGAGATCGCTCATGCCTGAAGCATCCCAGTTGAAAGATGGAGAAAGATTGTAAGCGAGCATGGCCTCTGGATAGACTGATTTCACTCCTTTCGAAAATGTCGTGCATTCGACAAGATCTGGACTCGATGTTTCCATCCAGATTAGGTCTACGTGAGGAGCGAAAGCCCATCCACGAACGATGGCCGCCATTACTGACCCTTTGAATCGGTAGAATCCTTCTCTTGTTCGAGGTAAATCCCAGTCCCAGAACAGCCCTTTTAGCCCTAATTCGTCTGCGATTTCTCGAGCTTTCTCGTTCGAGATACATTTTTCGTAGGAAGAATGATTCATCCACTCCTCCAATCTCCTCCTCTTCTCATTCTCTGCAACCCCGTTCATGTTCTTGATTGCATCAACCACGCATTCTGAAAACGTCTTCAGTTGCGCAATGGAAAGCCATTGATCTTCCACTGCTTGAAGCTCAGCTCCTGTTTTACCAGCTGCCATGGCTTCAGCCAAAACCATGGCCAATCCTTTGTTCTTCAAGTGCGGATTCGTCACTCCAAGAATAAACTGATGATCCCTTGCATCTACATTCGTCTGAATCAAATTCGCCGCCACTGCATCAGTTCTCGCAACCAAAATCGTCTCCACGCCCATTACATCGAACTGCAGCCTCGCCGCGACAAGCCTGTTGATATGTTCACTCACGGACACGAGCACTTTTCCGGCCATGTGGCCACACTTCTTGGTCACTGAAGACTGATCCTCGATGTGAACTCCGGCAGCCCCGCGCTCGACGAAAAGCTTGCAGAGCTTAACGGTGGCTGTTGCGCCTCCGAAACCAGTGTCTCCATCGGCGATCATCGGCTTAAGATAGTCGATGTAGGGTGTTCGAGCCCTCTCCTCTCGGCTCATGCTCATTCGAGCCTCTCTTTGCTTCCGGTCGTGATATAGTTGAGCGAAGAATAAGTGCTCCACCTGTTATAATCGGCAAACACACGAGAAATTATATGATTAAATTGCTACAATTTGAAATAGTTATCCGTTTGTTTTGATATCTACTAATTATAGGAATTTTATCAAAGCGATAACATGTAAAATTGAAAGAAGGGTATGCCTAACCTAATTTGAAGATCAAGTGAAACAGCTATAACTTAATTTTTTAGTTATAAAATTGTTTGCTTTAAGTCAAGATTCATAGACTTAGTTTTATCTTGAAAACCCTTCTACTAACTCTACGAATCATATCAAAGCCATAGCATGTAAAATCGAAAAAAAAGGTATAGCAATAACATCGTGAATTCTACCTTGTTCGGAACAGTGTCATAAGGGTAATCGGCAAGGTCAGGGCCGGGCTCGTTGGTAGAGGTGTGGGTCGACGAGCACTGCCAGCCAGACACATAGATCGAGTCCAAGTGCTTAGCCATCATCGTCACCTGGACGGGATCGAGTGCGCCAAAGGTTCGAGAGGCGGTGCCGTTGGCGTGGTGGTTCTTGAGGGTCCTCCACAGCTTCTTCGCCATCTCGTCGGAGGCATAGCTTTGCTTGATACTTCCTCGCAACGAAACTACATCTCGAGCTGTGTAAGGGCGGCGCGTGTTCTTGAACCTTTCGGAGTTCCACCATGCCTGCACCTCTGCTACTTCTGATTCGAATCTACCTTCTTCCTCCATGATCTGTTCATTTAAAACAAAGTGTTGGACTACTGTGCAAAGAAGAAATTTGAAGCTAAATATACATCATAATCTCGTATCAGCCCTCCAAAACATCATTATTTATGAGCAAAACTGTGTACTTATTCCCACGGTCCTTTTTGAATTATCTTATTTCTGCGACTTGGTGAACATTAAAGCAGTAGTTATGTCATATGAACTGTTCAAACGCCAAAATTTTGACAGTATCTATAGTCTTAGGCATATGGATGAAGATAGAGTCCTTTAAACATGCATGCATAGATCATTTGAAATTGCAAAATATATTGAAATCAAGCTCCAAAATCTCTCAAAATGAAAATTCTGATTTTCTGGCTGTTTTGAATCACTTAATCTGGGAGCAAGCGCAGATGGTGAATTCTACTCCAGTGCTTTAGCAACGAAAGGAGAGAAAAGAAGAGGAAAATATACAGAATTTACCATAGAAGGCACAGAGAAATTAGATGCAGCCATGGCCAAAACCCTTTCTTTTTCTTTCCCTTTTCTTTTCTCTTCAAGATTTTATGTTGCAGATCAGAGCATGCAAAACTGTGAGGCCAAGTGCCTCCATTTATAACTCAACAAGCCAGCCAAACCCCTCTCTTATAAGATCAGTAAAACCTGAAAACCCCTTAATTTAGACACAAAAAAACAAGATATTAAAGAGAAATAATTATCTGATATTTTTATAACATAATATGTCATATTTATCCTTTGTTATTATCAGAAAGTGAGTGAAACTTGATCAGAAGGTGCTGAGTCAGTGCATGCACGTAAATTAATGGCGACTCTTGCCAATTGTATGCTTCTTGACTGTTTTTTCTCGTAGGATTGTTGCAAGAAAACGTCATTATTCAAAGTTTTGTCAAATTAGAAAAAAATAAACTTTACATGGTCAAACTAACCGTCTGTAATCGGTCTCGTAATCTAAGTTTCACGTGTCAGCAAAGGAATCTGACACCTCCGATAAACCAGAATAAACGTGTCCCAAACATGAACATAAATTTATAGTAGTTTTTTTCATGGCAGTTGTAAAACTTCCGGATGTCTCTCTCTCTCTCTCTCTAGACCCTCTTTCCTCCATTGTTTCCATTTGCTACCATCTCAAGCTATATTTCTCAGCACCCAGTCGGCGGGAGGGGTTTTCACTGCAGAGATTTCCAACTTTAGTTTCGGGAAATTAACTGGGCAGATTAAAATTGACAGCAATAAATGAATTTAATTCAAAGGTATGGCGGTGACAGCCGAGATTTTTCATGGAAGGGATTGGAACGCTACGTCAAGAACATGGAGGGAGGAAAGGATAACGCTACATGCGTCACCGACTGCATCAAAAAATATGCGAAGAAGATAACTCCACAATAATTTCGTAAATTAACAATTTCTTTATATTTTTAGTTTAGATATATACATATATTCGGCGTCTCCATCCATAATTTAGATTCCCCAATTTGTAAGAAAAGTAAAGTCTTTTTTAAGAATTAAAATTCAGCGATAATGGAGTTGTAAATATGTTGTTTGAGACTGTATATGTTGGTGATCAACTATAAGGTTTTAGGATACATGCGAGGACAGATGTTAATCCAGTGGACAAAATTAAGTTCTCGTGATAAAGTATCCTTGTTCGTGACAAATTAACAACCTTCATTGCTTGCAAAAAAAGTATCGCCGGTGTCCTGATCCCCCGTCACTACCCATCACTACCATATACTTAATCAAAACAAGCTTTAATTCGATCACGGTGAAGCTTGAAAATTTCATATTGTCGATTGGCCGGTGAAATTGAAAAGGAGGGTAGTTGGAGAAGTGATTATATATAAAAGAAAAGTGATGGACGTAATGCATGCATGGGGATAATATAAGGATAATTGAAAGCTTGGGTACGTAGAAGTGATGAGTTTCATTGAATAAGGTGTTGGAATTTGTGAAAGAGGAGGTGGCCTCGTCGTCTTCTTTCCTCTGGATAGAAAGAGCGAGACAGTGGTCCACCATTTCTGCTGTTGCAGCTCCTCTGGTCGACTGGATCAGATTAGGTTTTTAGCATTTCAAGGTCGCCAGAAACTCTTGATCCAAAAGTCAAAATACTTTGCCTCAAGGCCCTCATACTTCGGCCCGACAGGATGTAAGATGATTAATCACGATGACTCAGCGGCCCATCTGAGAAGTCTTTACCTGACACCACAAGAAACAACTTTAACATTAGAAGATTAAACTTACACACTGTGATGACGCAGATTTCGAACCATGGTTCTTGATCCAAATCTACCAACTTTCAATCGGTATGCTCCCTCAAATTTATTTGAAAAAAAACTTTGTATTATGTAGAAAACAAATTTTAGTTTACTTTTAATTTATATTCTAAGCTATCTGAGATTATACATTCTACTTCTATGTGATAACTGTCACGATCAAATTAAATTTTGGATCGTTTTGAGTTCGGGGACGGTTATCGACTCTTTTTTTTTATTTGATTATATCATCCCGGGACGTTGTCCATGAAATGAATGGCAGTTAAGGTTGATAATTACTGCAAAAATGGTCTTGAATTCCACTCTGTTTGGAGATGAATGGTAAGTTCCATGAGTCTTGTGAATAAATCAGAAAGAAATATTGTTACGATTTTTATTAGTTTTTCCATAAATTTATTAAATTAAATAAATCAAAGTCTGTTTTTTTTTTTACCGTTTTTGTAATAATTTGTGCTTTTCAATTTTACCAAGAAGTAGATTTAAACTTAATGAACTTTGTTTAAGGTTTAGAATTTAGGGTACAAAATTGAAAGGGAGAAATCAATGGTGAACTGAAGACTATCAATTTAAAGTCATCAAGATCAGCAGAGATCGTAAAGACAGGAGAGAAACTACACTTAAATATTAACAAAATTAACGAAATAGTTAAAGGATTGAAGTATAATATCATTTAATTCTCATTATTTATATTAATATAATTTTCTAGAAGGTGACACTTTTTATAGGGTAATTGTATGCTTTATAACTAATAAACCAATTGACAAATATTATTTCATGCTACTATTATTCTTTACATATTATTTACATAATTATCTTATCATTTAAAATCATAAACTTGAAACAAAAATTTTATAATTGCAGCTTAAAATCGTTATATTTATATGTGTGTGTGTGAGAAAAAAATAGATGTGAGTAATAGAGCCGGCAAACGAGCGAGCTGACTCGCTCGGCCGGCTCGATTAGTTGTGGAGCCGAGCCAGGCTCGGACCGGAACAATGCCGATCCTGGCTCGCTCGAGCCTGTAGGTCGAGTCTGAGCCGAGCTCGACGGATGAGGCTCGCGAGCCTAAAGAGCCAGACTCGACGTCGACGGCCCTTGCTGTCGCCGAGCCTCGTTGTCCGTCGCCTCGCCTCGTCGGTCATTCGTAGCCAGATCTCGTCGCCTCGTCGGTCGTTCGCGTCGTCGCCTTGCCTCGCCATCCGTCGCCTCTCCTCGCCGGTCGTAGCCAGATCTCGTTGTCTCGTCGGTCGTTCGCGTCGTCGCCTCGCCTGGCTCTCAAGTCTCACATCGTCGTAGATCGTCGCCGTTGGGGAGTCGGCGAGGGAGCGAGAGAGAGAGGGAGAGACGTAAAGAGAGAGAGAGAGTACGCAAGGCACGAGTTAGTCAGTAATAGGAGAAAAACGAGTATGATAATTTTTTTTTTCTAATTTGACATAAACTACTTTGCAGCCAGCCTCACCTCTTAAGTGCGATGGTTTACGAGATATTTAGCAGGACAAGGGATGCAGATTTTGGACTACTGGTACGAATGAAATATTTGGGCTGCTAAATTTCTAATGATTTGAACATATGCCTTCTTACGGTTCTCTGTGATTCAATGATACTTTACTCGGTAGCCCTCCGATGGCTCTCCACTTCTCAGAATCTTCCACTGGTCGGAACCATTGACTGGGTAGCCATGCACACTTAGTTAAAGGATTTCTCTAAAGAAAAGAAGTGATTTTGAGATCGAATTTCATAATGGTAAAATTATGGGAGAACAAACTCCATAATTAAAAGGTGGATCCCTTCCATGTTACGACTCCAAAGTGTAAATTTGTGGTCTGTTGAGACTAAGTGAAGTGCGACGTAACATACATTTGACATATTATTATAATATCAGAATTTGTCCTCTGAATAATGAAATATTGAATGAATTGTCAAGTCAAGAGTGATTTTTGCTTCTGGCAAAGACCATGCTGTTCTTAAGGAAAATGTAGATTCCACAACGAGAGTAGGATTAAACTTTTACATGCAGGAGTACACAAGGTGATAACTCAAGATGCTCATTGTTGCAACCCTACGATGAGTCGTTATTATGCGATGTGGGACAATCATCGACTCGAATCCTCTACCACAGTCTGGTTTTCTTTTCTTCCATATTTTTTTATTTTTTTATTTTCAACATGCTACAAATTAAGATAAAGCTATCTAATAAATAGGACAAGGAGGTTGCTTCTAAACTCCCATATGAATCAGAAGCCTTTACAGAGAACAGCCTCAACAGCTGAGTCCGGATGGGATTTTAGTACTAGATGGATGGAGTAAGAATTTTGGAGCTCATTATCTGGTACCTGAACTTTAATTTGATTCAGGACAACAATGGTAATCAAAACGGTGAATCCTTAAAAAACCGCTTGAATGACTACTGGTCAATGTCGAATTTAGGCCATAGATGTTCTTCATGTGCATACTCAGGGACAATCGTAAATGACTATTAGCTACACCCTTTTCTGAAGAGAATGTGGAAATTGAACCTGAGCAACTACAATGCATGCAAACTCTAATCGAAAACTTGGCAGACATGGCGTAAAATCTTTCGAATTTGCAACTTTGACGTCTGATAACTTAGTTTATTCTAAAATGTTACATGATCGATTGCATCACTGAATCATTATCCTTGTTTTAATTCATAATTATTTGGTATTGCAGACTGGTTTTGGATGTACAAATGGAGTTGTGTTGGCATTTTAGGAGGAATTTGGATGGCCAAAAGATTGCTAAATAACATAGAAGGCTGATGCCATGATTTCTGGGTTGTTAATAACTATCTAATCTATGTAATGACGAGATGATTATATTATAATGAAATGAGATTACTCAATTTGATCTGCATTCTTTTTTCTAATGTGTAGGGTCCTTCCTTAGATGATGAGGGACCCTAACACATGTGAATGGAGACTTAAAAGTCTCCAATCACGGCAAGAAGAAGAAGAAGAAAAATCCTTCTTCTTGCCGCTATGCTTTCTCAATTTGAGGAAGTTGTCTCCCTCACCGCTTCTGTAAATAGAGAGTTCCTGAGTGCGATGAAAATAATCCGAAGAAGAAATAGAGAAGAGCGTAAGATATTCTCGAGAAGAATAAGAGAAATAGTGTGTTTTTCGAGTGAGAGAAAAGAAAAAGTGTGAGAGAAAAATATGTGTAGTACTTTTGTGCACACTGAGAGTTTTAAGAGAAGTGAATTTCTCTTATTGAATATTTTCTAAAAATATTTAATTTTTAGAAGAATATTATAATTTTTTTTTCATAGTGAGATTTTTCTGGACTCAGTCCTTTTTTCTCAATTTGAGTTCTTCCATAAAATTCTCGATATGTTATTTCTCTTATTTCTTGACTGTTATACTTTAACGGTGTGAACACATAAAATTCTTGATTTGTTATTTTTCTTACTTCTTGACTGTTATACTTTAAAGGTGTGAGAAAATATTCTTGTCATTTTTTGGATTGCATCTGCTATTATTTGTTAGACAACTTGTATAGTAGTGTAATTGTAATGTATAAATAAGTCATGTCTAAAAAAGTCTGAGTTTTAAACAATTTGTTACCCCTCCAGTCTTTTTTAGAAATATAATCTTGTCATAGGAGATTACCAAGAACGATCTTTTCTGAAAATTATTTTATTGATACTCTCCACAGTTATTTTAGCTATTTGGATTAGTTTTCCAATATAATGATGTTTTTTGGTGGAAATAATTGAAGAAGAGTGAAATTAACAATGTTAATCAGGACCATGATTTCATTTAGAAACCAAATTGAAGTCAAACAATTTCATAAATAATCAGCATGCACTATTTACTCCCTTGATTAGTGGCACAAATTTGACCTCATCCAATTTGAAAAACTAGAAGATCTTTTGAATGAGGTTGTGTGAAATCGAGAAGTCAAGATGATCATGTTAAGTTAATACGACAGTTATGAACTCAAAGCACGAGACATTTTGATCAATGAATGAATCGTTGGTCGATCCAAGTTATAGGTATCTTTTTTATGCTACCTATATAATTTAAGAAAATAAAATCATAATGAAATTTCATGTCTCGAGTCAATTAGATACATATAAAATTCGATCATATAAAAATTTAATAGTTTGTACCGTGACATGAATTATATGAAAAAAAATTCATAACACATGCTCGTGAGGCCAACTTAAGTTTCAATCTCTCTATCGAAACAAATTGTACTACAATAAATTAATCTTCAGATTTTTACTTTTCCACATACTTCCATGATGAATAACCTCATTAACTAATGCTCATTACGTTCTAAAACATTCAAAACACGATGATATCTATAAACTCCCAAGGCGTCATTCCAATGTCCACGAGAATACCCCGTGACATAATTTTAGAGTAACGCTCTTGTACTATGTTCTTATTTTACATACCGATGTGTCGACTCATGATTGGTGCAAATTATTATATAAAATTATTTATATTTTAATAAATTAAATATATTTTCAATTGACCAATCACATTGAAATACATTTGCAAGTATAATAAAAAGATAGAATAAGAACATTAACTATCTAATACCTTGAATTTCACAAGCTTTACACGAATTTACAAAGAAATCAAAATTTTAAGGAGATTCTAACGTAGCCCTAATTGGTCTAGATTGTATTAAATTTGATGATTGTAGAATCAAATAGGAGACTACATAGGAACAAGTGGCTTCCTTAATCAGATCGCAAGTTTCAAACATTTCTCTAGTGCCTGCTTGTTTATCCACTCTTTCACTTTAAGTTGGCTCTTTTTGTCCCTTCACGTTGTCTAGTTCAGACATGATCAAAAAGCTTTAATTTTAAAATTACTCGGATAACAGAGAGACCATTTGACTTTGATTTTTTTAATAATGGTCGACTCTGGGTGGCAGTAGGTACCCATGATTATCAAACGACTGTGGACAGTTCATACCCACGATCACATTCGGAGCAGGTGAGCCAATAAAATCTGTTAATTTTGTTATTTCAAACGATGCTGAAACTTCTACTCATTCTAGGCATAAAAAGGAAGCTTTTTTTCACTTGTCGCTTTCTGGGTAGCTTAACTAATCACTTTTTAAGTGTCAGCCATGCTCTTAAACAGCCCTTAAATTATCATGTATCTTTCAGGCAGCTGAAGTTAGTTAAGCTTGGTGAACTTTTTGCCGTCGAAATGCTTATTTATATCGATTTAGTCATGAATATATGTGTCTATAAATAAGTGTCTGATCGTGTTTTAGATAACGAGAGCTCCGGATATCGCTGTCTGCATCTTGAAAATGGATTTGAATTGCTGTCAGTTGGCTTTCGTGGTTGTTTTTTTGGGGCTTTCAGCTTTAACTCAAGCTGAATTGCAACTTGGTTTTTATGCTAAGAGCTGTCCCGGTGCTGAGAAAATTGTGCAGGGTTATGTGCACCGGCACATCCACGATGCTCCGTCATTGGCTGCGACTTTCATTAGAATGCATTTTCATGACTGCTTTGTCAGGGTCTGAATCTACGTTGTTTTTAGTTGTTTTTTTTTTCTTTTTTTACCTTGATGCTGTTTTTATTTCTCAGGGTTGTGATGCGTCTGTGCTCATAAATTCGACGTCAAGCAATCGGGCCGAAAAAGATGCTCCTCCGAATTTGAGTCTCCGAGGCTTCGGCTTCATCGATGCAGTTAAAAGCTTACTGGAATCCGAGTGTCCTGGAGTAGTTTCTTGTGCTGATGTTCTAGCTTTGGTCGCTAGAGACTCTATTGTAGCCACGGTTGGAATAAAAAATAACTCAAACCCACGTTATATTTACGCTTATTTAGCGAAAATAAAGAATAAAAAGAAAAACTTGGTCTATATCTAGTTTACACAGTTGTTCATGCATGAACAGGGGGGTCCTTTCTGGACGGTTCCGACCGGGAGAAGGGACGGAGTGATCTCGAGGTCGTCGGAAGCTTTGACGAACATCCCGTCTCCGTTCAGCAACTTTACGACGCTCCAAAGACAATTTGCAAACAAGGGTCTTGATCTAAAAGACTTGGTTTTGTTATCTGGTAAATCTAAGATCAAAAAAAGAAATTCACACCTCCATTTTTTATGAAAAAACTAAAAAATGTGTCTTATTTTTAGGGGCTCACACCATTGGAATAGCTCACTGCACATCCTTCTCAAACCGCCTGTACAATTTCACCGGAGTCGGCGATCAAGACCCGGCTTTGGATAGTGAATATGCAGCCAATCTGAAGGCCAGGAAGTGTAGAAGCCAAAGCGATAATACGACGTTAGTTGAAATGGACCCCGGAAGTCACCGGACATTTGATCGGAGTTACTACTCGCTTCTTTTGAAGAGAAGAGGGTTGTTTCAGTCCGACGCTGCTCTGACAACTAATCCACTCGCGAAGTCATTTGTTAGTCAGCTCCTTCAAGGTTCAGTCCATGATTTCTACTCAGAGTTCGCCAAATCTATGGAAAAAATGGGTCGGATTTCTGGCTCCGGCGGGGAAATCAGGAAGCGCTGCGCCGTCGTGAATGGTTAGAGAAGAGTGGTGCGATGTTTTAATTTTGATTGACACTTCTAAGATTCCATTGAAACGGTCTTTGAGTTGTTCGTGTTTTTTTTTTTCTTTTTTGCTTCGAATGCATTTTAATTAATTAAAAAAGAAATTACGGAGTAACCATTTTAGGGATTGGCATGCCGGCTTGCCCCATGTTCTGAACCGGTCCGTCCGGTTCAAAATCATGTACTGACAAGTGACCAGTCTAGGCTGTGCAAACTTGCGTGGAGAAGTGTTGGTTCCTATTTCGGTTTCAATTTATTGAAATTAAAAAGTATATATAATTTATATATTTCTTGATGCATTAGGGTTGGAATTTTGAGATTTTAGAAATAATTTTGGGTCGGTTTCAAATTTTGGACAATTTTTAACCAATTTTTGGCTAAGGTTTGGGTTGAATTTGATCCGGCTTTATGTCCAAATTTTGACTAATAGATTGAGCTCGTTTCATGGCGTTGATCCTAACAATTGTTATTTGAACAGTGAAACACAATTTTGACCCGTGTAAGATCTAGAGGTGAGCAAAACCAGATTAAAATCGTAAATCGGATTGGAATTGCAAATCACACTAGAATTGTCGATTTTAATCTGGTCTTGATTTTAATTTTTTAAAAAACCCGTGATTTATGGTCTGATTCCGGCAAGATCAGATCAAGAATAGCCAAATGGAGTAGGACTAGGAAATGACCTAGTTAGTCTTTTAGGAGTAAAAAACCGTGAAATCGAAATCAGGACAATGAATAAAAAAAGTTCTAAATCGAGTAAAACATTACTCAAATCTTAATAAAACACGACAAAAATCCTAAAATTGGTTACAGACCCACCCAATTACTTAAAGCAAAACCATTAATTCTGATTACAATTGTATTTTAAAATAAAACTGGATCAAATCAGCTCGTACTCATCAAATTGTGATACACATTTTTTAAGGTGAAACTTGGTCAAGCTGGCCGGCCCAACAAATTTATACGGGTACGGGCTAGTTTTGGACAAATAGGTAATTACATTTACTTCAAATATATTTTCGTAAGAACTTCAATGAGATTTATATACTATAAAAGCCAGACTAACTGAACTGCCAAATCCTATGAATCGCTCCCGTCGCCTGGTCAATCAACTCAACTCGCCCGAGTTGCATCGACTTCTCCCTGCTATCCACGCGAAAACCCTTCTCCATCATCGGCGCCTCTATTCTCAGGTCCTAAAACGTTACAACCAAAATTCGTTCAATCGTTTCCCTTCCATTGTTGAATCTACGGCCACTGAAGGTAGCTGTGGGCTTCACTCCCTTCGTCCGGCAATGGTGTCGCCTCCTTCTGAATCTGATCTGCCATCCGGCGAAGATTTCGTCCACATTGAGAACCCTAGCGTTGAGAGCTCGCATGGAAACGTAGGGAGGGATGAGATAGCAAATGAAGTGGTAGAGGTAGCTGCAAACGACGGTGAAGTTAAGGGTGAGGTTGAAAGTCCGGAGGAGCGAAAAGAGGGTCTTCCTGAGGAGCTTTCTAGAAGCGTGATAGTCCTCAACTGCGAATCTTCCGCTGGTGATGGTGTTTGTGATGTGTATTTGATCGGAACGGCGCACGTTTCTCAGGTAATGGTTGGAGTTGTATTTTCTCCCTAATTGAAAGATGTTCTTAGATTAAAAAAAACTTGTCGCAAGATTTGGCTATTGTGGCCTGAAGGAAATGAGACTTCATTTGCTTTTCCACGTCAAGACTGAGAGTGAATGAATTTTTTTACTGTGACAGGAATCGTGCCAAGAAGTCAAAGCTGTAATCCGTTACTTGAAACCACAGGTTCTTACCCTTTTCGAAACTCAATTTAGCAGGTTAGCTGCCTGCATTTCAATCTGCGATTATATCTTGCATTGAAATTTTGAGTTTTACAATGAGACTGTAATGCCAATGAATTCCTTGCAGGTTGTATTCTTGGAACTATGCTCAAGCCGAGTGGCTGTACTCACGCCTCAGAATTTGAAGGTATGTTCGCCATTTATGTGACAGTCAGTTGATCAACTTTAGCCTTATATATCGTATGATCCTACATTTTTTTAGGATAATTATGTTCCGATCTACATAGAAAAAAAGTAATATGGCTTAGTTTAATATCCAATATCTACTGAAATATAACTTGTGCTACTCACTTAAGGGTGTATATATTGATTATTCATTTTAGTCTTCCAGATACCTACAGCAGGAGAAATGCTAGATATGTGGAAGAAAAACCATAACATCTTTGGCATACTTTACAGCTGGTTTCTGGCTAAGGCATGTTTCCATATCTTATTCTAAAAGTAAATTTATGTTCTTCCCCTTTATATTAAGAAGTTGTGTATAAGCTATGAAGTTCATGTGCTCTTTCTAAGCTCATGGTTTTTCTCTATCAATGTACTAGGTTGCTAATAAACTTGAGGTCTTTCCTGGTTCTGAGTTTCGTGTGGCTTATGAAGAAGCAATGAAATATGGTGGCCGTGTAATTCTTGGTGACCGTCCAGTGCAGGTAAATACAATTTTAAATACAGCCTCCTCTCATTTTACCTAAGAAGTTTCATGTGTAGTAGCTTACTATGTTGAAGCTTTTTCCTCAAGTGCTTTTCATTGTGATGCTAATCAAAATGGAAAGCATCTACCTTACTTAGCCTAGTGCATCTGCATCTGATTCCTATTAATGCATTTTGGCTTTCATAGTTATCAGGATATGCCAAAAAAGTAAAAATTGGCTATATTATTTNTACAATGATGGTATTCTATGAGATTAAATGTTTTTGGGATCAAATTATGTTTCGACCACTGATTTCTACAATGCCTAGGCGTTTTTAAAGACTATAAATGCATTCTCTTTTTTTGTAATAATAAAGTTAGATGAAAGGACTTGATTGTGTTTCATTAGGTACATGTCGTCTACATTACTAAGAATTGCTGGTGAGCATACTTTGGTCGTGGCAGTTGTTGGAAAAGGGCACTTGCAGGGAATTAAAAAACACTGGAAGCAGCCTCTTGCGGTTGGTGAAAATTTTTCTTTAGACAAGTGCATTTTAATTTTACTCTTTTCCATTGCCAGAAACAACATTCATCTTCATTTAAACATACAGTTTACAATTCCAAATCTTTTTTTTTTGCAGGTGAAAGATCTCATGTCTATACCGACTCAAACTTCTGCCGTCTCTGCTAGAAAAATTATCACACACTTGGGCATTGCAGTTGCTGGTCTTGCCGTAGTATCAGGCATCTATCTTGCCTGTAAGAAGTAAGTCTCTTAGTAGATGTTGGCAGTCAATATAATATGAGCTGTTATGTTCACATATTTAAAATGCTTTACACAGGTTTTCATAGCTGTATTACTTTTCTTTTTTGTAATCTTCAGAATATTCAGGATCATGTAATGTCTTCATTTGGAATTTTAGGTTCTGTTGTCTGACCAAAATATCTTGAGAATGATAAAAACATGTTTAGTACTTCAAAATAATTATTCTAAATTCAGAAAATATTAGTTAGATTAATTCAAATAATGTGAATGTAGTTGCAAAGACACGATAAGAGTTCATTTTGTGCAATATAATTAACCAACAAAAATAATACTAGTGAAACTTTTTTGTAATATAACAAAAGTAATAAAAGATGGGACGACTTCATTTCTTATTTTGTAGACAGTTATTAGCTGAAGCCCTGCATGAAATATGTCACATTTCTTTGTCATCTTTTCTCTGAGAGTTGATGTTTGCTTGATTTTCAACGTATTTATGCAGATTATTGTAAAATTCAACAGAGTTCAATAGATTTACAAAAATAGAATTGTATAATGATAAAGGGAGATTAAGGAGCTCAATTCTGTAGGCGATATTACATAGAATTGCTAGAGAGCATATTTCAGACATGGCCATTGTAGCAATCACGCACCTGGCCGGAATGACGAAGCCATTGGTTGGCTAAACTTGATTTCTAGCTTACTTCCAGTGTTGAAGTTGGCAAAACTTTTCTCTTCAAAATTGAGCTTTCTGTAAAATTTCAAGCCTGTTTTTACAGATGGATGTTTATAGCTTGACCCAAACTTCTAGTGAAAACTTACAAAAATGGAATAGTTGAAGAAATCTAAAGTTTAATGTGATTTCATTTAAATAAATTGGTAGCGCATTTCCCCTACTTTTTTCGTGAGTTGAGAATTGCCTGATTGGTTGTAAATTCTCCCCAGGAAACAGAAAGATCACGCTTGTTCCTTGACACATTTTTGGCACTTGCATTCAAAGCCATAATCCTCAAGTAATGCTTTTCTATCCTCAAATCGCAGTTCCTCATCCACATAAGAAATGGTTATCTGAAAATAAAATGCCAAAAAAATTCACTGTTTTTCCAAACTTCAAAGACAATGTAACGCCCAATGTTGACTATCATAAAAAAATCTGATTCTGAACCTCAAACTATTGGGGAAGGACAAAGCCAACATTGCACTATAAAATTTCATCACCAAACATTTTAAATGGCACCTTGTCGCTTTTAAAAGACATTCACACGGGTGAAGTGCAAGGGACCGTGAGTCTAACAAGGTTAAGGAAATATTGAGGGGTGAACAAAAAAAGTCGAGGTTATGGCAAAACCGTGAATAACTTCATGGGGCTGTGTACAAAAATCGTCGGAATTAGGGTGAATTGCAAAGAGATTTTATGCGACATCTCTATATTGGTGAACATAATAGCAGGTAATGGCAAGATTTGGTTTGTTTGGTGCAGATAGTTTGGGGTTTTAGCTGTGTAAAACATAAGGTCAAACTTATTTGGTCCCTTCAAATTAGACTAGCCATAAGAAAAAAAGTTTACCTCTTCTCCCCTGCTGATGGGTCTGAGTGCAATTATTGTAGCTTGGCCGTCCCTGTCCTGCCATGGGAAAAAGAAGAAGAAACAGAGTTAGAGCTTAAAATACTACAATCAGCATAGTATTCTTATATGACAGCACTCTGAAACAAACTTAGAAGGTCGACTGCGCTTAAAGCAAACATTTTCAAAAAGCATCACCCTTCTAGGAGCAATTCATGAATATCTGTAAATGTAATATTGGAGGCCGCTCTTCTGTGAAAGCAGTCATACCTCATCTCTTTTGAATGCCTGTGCATTAGGACAACAGGAATGATTCATACAACTTTGTAAAGAATAGAAGGCCGTTCCTAAAATCACACAAAACAGACAAATGATTAGGCAAATTCATGTTACACAAGAACAATTGACTATGCAATTGCTGTGCACAATATGCAAAGAAAACCTTGACAGCATATTGAGTAGTTTTCTCCCAAAGCATCCAAAATTTGTTGTGTAATTTGTACTTTCTCCTGCCGTGAAAAATGAAGTAAAACAATAAGTAAAGTTTTAACTCGTTGAATCGTTGAGCTAATAGATATTCAATCTGACCTTCTCGGATGAAGGAAGATCATCAATGTATAAGAAATAGTCTTCCACTGGAGACGCTACAACCAGATCTCTGTACAAAGTGTTTGGCGAGCAGCATATGTGATGAACACATGATATTAGTTTCCAAGGCTTAAAAAAGGTGCAGGTAGTGATGTATTCAAGATCCATACTCAAATGGAAAAAAAGGACCAAGAATTGTAATGTTTTGTTGGTACTTACAGATTGTTTAGCTCAAACATCCCGATAATATGCCCATATATTTCAAGGGAAAATACTGATCATAGTCAAGGAGGGATCATTAGGATTAAGATCATGAATATATTATAAAACATATATTCAAGTGCAAAAGCAGTTGAAAGGATACGAGACTCGCATTCTTTGTCGAAGATTGCTGATTTGAGGAGCTGTAGGGACTGAAAATATTGCAATAAACTTGTTATGCTTCATGATCAACACAAACTATTACAAGATTCAATGAGTATTTTCAGTGAACTAATGCATCTTGCATTTAGATTTCAAAATCTGCACACATACTACAAAAAAGGCTCACAGAACATATTTACCCTGAATGCCATGTCTCTTATTTGAATCCTGAAGTCAAAATCATTGGAAGAATCGACATCAACTGGTAAAGCAATGCAGTCCCACCACCTGGCAAAAGCTTCAGATGAGCTACAGTTGGATAAAACGAGATACACAAACAATACTAATTGGTTATGTAGGATGGTATAGTTATCTCAGCAGCTCATATAAAAATAATACAAGCTATGAATAATATATGCTTTAAATGCAAAGCTTTCATGATTAAAGTTCACATCACTAATATGCAACAGATTAAAACTCTGCATCTTATTTATATCATCAAGAAAGAGGCATCAAAGTAGAAAACAAACTACTTTTGCTTGTGCCCCATCGAGATCGGCTTCCATGCCTCCAATAAGAGACGTAGATCAACAGTTTTAGAATGGAAGGGCTTTATCTTTTTCTCTTGTTCAAGAAGGCCAGATGCTTTCAATTTCTTGTACTTTAAAATAGTGGAAGAAATTGCCTGAAAATATGGAAGAATGAACTCCAGGTAATGAATAACATTTAAGAAAACTTAAATTCAGATGCACTGGATTCCTTTTATTTATCTGTAAAAGAAATGTAAAGTAGAGGATATTACCTAGAATAATATTGAAGTCATGCTTTTAGCTTAGCACATAAAAATGAAAACTAAAGATTCTTGCGTTGTTATAAGAGAAACATCGCTATAAATTTTGAAAGTTTATAAGATTATTTTTGATGTACCTTTGCTGCAACGAGGAATATATCATTTGTTTCTGCAATTAAAAAATTGGGTTAGATCTGTGGAATATGGTGGATATTGACTAGATTTAATTTTCTAACCATTTGCGTGTTCTATAAACTTCAACAGTGCTTCCTTGCGTAATGGTGCAGTGTGTTCTCCAGTGCATAGTAGAGAATGGGATGACTCCCAGTCAGAATCTGCACATGATTTACTGAAACCAGATTGAAAGACCATAAACATTATTCATAGAAACTAGTAGCTCTAACATAAAACTACCCCAGTCAAAAAATATTTAGGTAACATCTAGCATTATAAGTTGCGTACATATGTGTTATATTATTGTTTATAGTAAAAGTATAAGCGACTTATTTAAAATCATGTTTTTTTACCAGCAGTAGAAGGCTTCCCGACATCCTCCACTGCATGGTACAGCTGGTGGCAAGGGGAACTCACTGGAGAATGGTAATAATAAGTCACCATTCATTAACGACTCCACAATACCTTTGGGGAGAGGAATTATATTATTGGAAACTCTGGATGAACATCCCCCCTTGTTTCCTTCATCATCACTTTCACCATAATCTGATGGAGACTGGTCCTCCATTTCACATTCAAGACTAGCAGAAACTCCAAGATTTTGTAAATAAAGTCTTCGACCAATTTGAAGCTCTATAGAGCCGATAAATTGAAAACAAAAGCTACAAACGATACATTCAATCTGCATACATTTAATTATGTGGAAAGAAAGAAACTAGCATTATGTTGAGAATTGATAACGAATATCGAAGAGAATTGTCATATTACAGATTTACAAAACCTTGTTTGATGTGTGTTGAGAACCCACAAGTACTTGGTCCTTCAACACAAGTTCCCCTTCTTTGAAGTCCATGTCCGCAAAGACACCTATCATGGTATCACCTTTTTAAATAATGCTACAACGGACGGACGAAGATCACCCAAAAAAAGATGATAAATCTAAAAAACATACAAACGGTAATTATCAAAGACAAAAAATAAAATAAAATGAAGAATTAGCTCGAAAAAGCAAGATATTTTGTGAAAGTAAATGGACAATATTACACATAATGAAAAATTTGTATCTGTTGCATACATTGCTTATAGTTAAAGGCTTAAGAAAAATCAGAGGTCCATTCACATACAAGAAATAGCAGAAAGAATTTAAAAACACACCCTTTCCAAAGCTGCCGTTTTGTTTAACTTTGATACCACGGCATTGTCTTGTCGATATAAGCTTGTCAAAATAGTCCTGAAGAAACAGGGACACTTCAATTGCGGTACTGAAAAAATTGCTCATTTTCTTCAATTTCCATTAATTCGATTCACTTTTTACCCACTTGTTTTCGAGATTCAAGCTTTTTACAAAGCTTCCAAAAGTAGGCAAGAGAGAGAGAAAGAGACCTGGACTTCTTGAGGGGAAGGAGGAGCAAGAAGCGCCGAAATTTCAGCTGCACACTTGGAATCAATTGGGCAAATGGAATCCATTATGAAAAACTCTCAGAATCTGTAGGGCGACCTTTTTTAAAGAGTTGAACGCAGCAATAAAGATGGATTAAAGCTTGATTTTGATTCAACGCGACGATCAAGTTTCGCTTTCTGGCCGCGAAGCGTACACTCCGCAACCAGAAGCTCCGTCTGGAGAATTTTTCATCTTTTCCAGGGTTAAGGAAAGAGATTGAATTTACAATTCTAACCTCCTCAGCTACTCTCTCTTGGTTCAATATCGCAAGAGGATTAATCGGTCATTACGAAACATTGTTAAAAATATGTAGAGCTTATTAATAGACTACTCAAGTAGTGGTAGATCTTCTTCATCTTCCGGGCCTCACACTCCGGCCCGATAACATATGAGAGAGTTAATCACGGTGATTTAATGGTCCAGAGATATGAAGTCTTAACTTGATGTTCCAAGGAGCTACCCCAACATTGATGGTAACAACTCCCATACTAGGACAGCGCAGACGTCGAACCGAGGCTCTTGTACCCAATCTACCATCTTTGAGCCAACTGAATTATGAATGTGCGGACATTTTGTTACTTCATAGTGCTTCTAGCTTTGCATTATGATTTTAATTTTAATTTCAATTGATTTTTAGTTCCGGGTACCAGTGCGACACATCCACATGAAATTAATTTTAATTTCACATTGTAACCTCATTTTTCATCTAAATTAATTTCATTTTAATTTAGACACATCGTAAATTAGTCTAGAGTGATTTTTTTTAATCAAGAACACATACTTCGATGTTTAAACTGAAATCGAAATCATATTTCCCTTGAATTAATTCAATTACACAAGATACAATAAGTTCTATAAAATTTCTAAGCTTATCATGCATAAGATCAAGATGGATGGCTTATTATCATACCTCTTTCCCTTTTAATATAAAAATAATTATTTTATTTATTTATTATAATTATGTTATAATTTATACAATAGCTATGCTAAATAACTATTTAAATTTTAACACATTAAAGACATTAGACCAATAGAAAAGAAATCGACACAATAATTGAAAACACCTTTCTGTTCCTTTAAACTGATACACCACAGTTTCAGCACTCGTCTATGCTATACAACCCGGTGCTCATCATGCATCGAGCTGCAGGAACAAAAGGCAAGATCAACATCGACCTACCATCGAAGCTAAATCTCAGTTTACAGTTCTTAAGGTTGTCAAAATATCAACTGCTTCCAAAGAACAGTTCCAATGACGGAGAGCTGATCACGTTCGATGGGGTTCGTTCCGGTCTGAAGGGAGATATGAGAAGCTGGTATTTTATGAACCTCTGGTACAGAGTTAAACAAATTGAGTTACAGGCCAAAGGGGATGGAGAAGAGCTGATTATATAATAACATGAACAAAATGCAGAGAGTTAAATAGGAATGCATACAGCTAACTGAGAAATGATCTCGGGATTGGAGTCAATATGCCAGTCCGGTTCTAGTTGTCGAACAAAAGACGATCTTCCGTTCTCTGTGCTACAGAAGAGAACCTGCACATGAATGATTAAATAGAATTCATTCAATATCATTTCATTGACCTAAATACGCTAATAAAGCATAAATGACATTCTAGCTTTTCTATTACTCAATCATCTAAGATTGGTTGTATCTTCAGTTTCATATTGAGAAAATGGTTTAGAGACACGATAATACACTTCAAATACTCATCTATCTGCAGTTTCATAGCTACTGCTACTCATTATAAGTTCTTTTAACTCCTAATAGATGAGAAAAAAGGGTTGATGAAATTTATCTACCGAGAGAGCTTGCACTCAGCAGCAAACAGGACATGGCAGATTCAGAAGTTCAAAGCTAAAAAAATCTGACAAATATAGAAAAGCACATGAAATAACCTTGTCTTTGACCAGTCCACAAGATGTGAAAACGCCAGCATCTTCAAGAGTCTGAAGAACCTTTTTCTGTAGGCATCGGATGTACATCAGAATGATGATTAACATTGAAAATATTATCATTTTATTCTCCCCGGTGAAGTTCAAAACTGGAACTAAAGAAGCATTTGTGGCCCAAACATAATTTTGGCAGTAAATTTGATATGGTTGATGAGCAGAACATATAATTACAGAAACATATTCATGGGCACACATTTAAATTTTGTTGATCAGCAAGAGTTACTGTGCGGGAAGAAATATTGGTAAATAATTCAGAGTGATTGAGAAAATGAATCATCACATACTTCATCCTCATCGTTCAAAACTCTTTCCATGAGATAAAGATCGCAATACTTTGTAATCTCTAAAAGCACTTCCAAGACTGAGGACCTCACAGTCACTTGTTTCTGCCAGAAAAAATGTAAACCAAATTACATATCTCTCACTCAATCTGGGCATCTCAATTGAGAATTCCACTAGAAAAACCCACATGCAGATCTTCTGGATTAGTTTCCTCGAGTATTACGCCAAGCAAACGACAAGTTACCTGAATATAAGAAGTCAATGATGCACATTTGTAATATGAAACAGCTTCTTACGATCGCGTACTTGATCTAACACATAAAAAAATCTAGAAAATAAAATAGAGTGCCAGTTGGAGTACAATTTAACCAAAATACATAAAGCTAATTAAAATAATTTCCATATGCCTCATATATCTATCATATAAGAAGCACCTAAAAGAAATATATCAGAAACTCCCAACAATACAAACCTGTACAGATGCGAAAATTCAGACAACAAAAGTTTGGAATGAAAGGATTAAAGAAGCTGGAAAGTTGAAAAGCAAAAGGTGTTACAATTAATATTATACCTCCATATTACATACAAATGAAAAATAGCTTTTTCTCAGTAAAGCCAAAAGATAATTCAAGAAAGTTCTGCCAAAAAATTATTGAAACTTGTAGCATAGATTTCCTTTCAAGACTACAAATATTTTATATAATAGATGGCCACTACCATTTATACTCGATCAAACTTTCATCATCTATGCAAGCAAAAAAAGTTTAATAACGCATTTGAATATAAAGTATGGAGCGCCTAGACAGCATATTTTGTTTACCTTTCTTCCTTCACTCAACTTCTGCCTAACCACTTGACCCAAAGTTGGCTGAAAAAAAGAGGTAAGAAAACATGCGATCAAGATCTTTAAGGATGGATCAAGCAAATAAAAGTATAAAGCTGAGTTGCTTAGAAAAACACAGAAGCTCTAACCTTCACGGCCTCGAATAACTCATCAACAGCATTATTTGTTCTTGAATCCTCTGAGGATGCACAAACTCCTGTGGGCACCGATTGTGCATTAGAATGCATGCTGACACCAGAAGTACTAGGTGCGGTAGCTTGCCTTTTCGGTTGTCTTCTCTGAGAGTTACCAGGTGATCTCAAAAGCCTCCATGTGAATACTATAGCAACAGCTAGTCCAGCAATCGCCCCAACAGATCTTGTATCCTAATCAAAATTCATTGTTAGAGAAGAAAAATTTCAACATTTGCAAATAGGAATACCAAACAGAGATTCTTCATGTTCTTTGTTGTGCATCAAATGTCCATCTAGTACAAAAGTGTCCCTCCAATATCCACATGCTCCTTCCATCCACTACGCCTAGTATGCTCATATTTGGTTATTGAGAAATTTTATCAACGTGAAACTTAACTAATATTCATTTATGATTCATAAGAACCGGACAGTTCAATGAGTACCAATAGTTCTAAGAGTTCATTCTATTAAACTATACACAAGCCCGTATCAATTGAAATCAATAAAGAAAAAAAGAAAGAAATAGCAGCGCCTGCATAATTTGAAATATTAATTTTTTTTCTCGTCTACAACTTCCACGAAATGATCATAATAAAACCGTCAAAGGTAGAAAACCATGTTTACATCTGATTTGTTCATAAAATAACAAGGAAAATCGAATCAACCTCATAACCAAAACATTTTCGAAACGCAAAGAACAACACGCGACTAAAGCTTATCAGATCCGCCAAAAACTAAAAAGAAATACAAAAATGAAAAAAAAGGAAAGAGTAGAAAGGGGAAAACCATGTCCTGCAAAGAAACTGGAGAGAAATTAGACAGCTTGAGCGTGAGATACGTTCCGAACCGCTTGATCAGCTGAAGCAGCTCCTGCTTCGGAGAAGAATCGGCCATTTCGGAAATCGATAAAAAGAAAAAAAAAAAAACAAGAGGGAGAAAACTAGAGATTATCGCGCGATGTGAGTCATTTCCTCCTTGAAATATCGTAGCCAACAAGAGAAGAGATTGAAAGAAACAGGGCGAAGAGCATGAAGAAAATCTGAGAGATCAGCGTCAACGATCAAATAGGGGACTTGCTTTGGGATCTCTTGAACAAAACCGACAAAACAACTAAAAATGTGAAGCTGTCGTTCATTGGACGGGTTGGTCAATCACATCAATACAGTTTGACGTTCTCTTTCTCGTATTACTATATATTTACACCTCATTTATTTGTTTTTTTTAATACATCATCATCTTTGCATACAAAAGTCAATAGTCCTCGCACTCAAGAGTCAAGACCCCGTATCTCTACCTGACACTTGTGAGAGAGTTAAATCACAGTGATTCAACAGCTCAGAGATGAGAGACTCGTACTTATTATCACAAGGAGCTACCATACATTGAAGGTAACGACTTTCACACTGTGACAGCGCAAGTTTCGAACTGTAGTCATCTATATTTAAATCTACCATTTCTGAATCAACTGAGCTCTGTCGGTGCAGACAATACATCATCACCTTCTTCCATGCTTATGGTCATTTTTCTCATTATATTTCTTAACGTTAAATTAATTTAAAAGATAAATAAATATTTNTTTCACGTAGTCGACTGAACTACACTTGCTATTATAGCACGGTCGACTACACTTAGATGGTTGATTCGTTATCGTCGGTCACTAACCATATAGTATTTAAATAAAATTATCATACTAGAGGTGTCAAAAAGAGGATTGGATTGAGAGCTCGACTGATGGCTCATTTGTTAGAGATTAGTAGCAACCTTTACTTGTTTGTGTAGCTAAAATGAGTCAAGTTCAAGATTCGATTAAACTAAAGAAGCTCGATTACATTCAATTATAACGAAGATGCATGCTAATACGAAAAAACGATGGAATTTCATCAACTAATAAAAACATATAATACTATAACAAAAATTTGCATTGGGCTTGGTAACAAATCTGTCACAAAAAAATATGCAAACATCTCTAACACCATTGGCGGATTTTTCCTCAATGACATATAATCTCATCATTCAACGACCTTCAAAGAAAATAACAAAACCATCAAACCTCAATCTATGCAGCGTCATCATACACTGTGGGTATTGGAAATGAGCAATATATCTTCTTCAGAAGGGATCTCCATCATCGAGATCCCGGCGTTCTGCTTGGAGTTCATCTTATTCCACTCGTTTTCGACACGGAAGAAAACCCATTGGAAGCGTCGGAATATTTCCAAGCTGGCGATTGTGAAAACCGTGAGGTAATTGTGACGTAAATGAGCGGATAACTTGTATGTCCACGTGCATCGCAATATCAGATTGCTTCCTATCACCCAGAAGTACACCTACAACTCCGTATATACACAATTCCTTAAATCCAGTAGTAAAAAATAGTGGCCGAACTGAGAAGTTTTAATCGCAACATTGTTGTTCTTACCCATTTTCGTCCGTATATGAGGCGGGAGAGAAGATGTGGCTTGCTGAACTTGAAACTCCTGGTAAAAACACTGCAGAAAGAACAGTTCAAACATAAAAAAATAAATGGAAATCGCATGCAAATTTACAATCTCTTATTGACAATCAATGCATAGTTGTGTAGTTTTTGGATCATACGAACAATCAATACTCAGATTGTGGTACCCTAATTTTATGAGACATAGAAGAGAGGATTTAGAGGCTTGTGTGGTAGCGAAAGAAGTGGATCGGCTTACCTCAAGTCCCAATCTCGGGTCACGTCCCAATAAAACGAGTACAAAGAGTTTAGAACACCGGACAGAAGCCAAAGGGGGCGATAAAAATCGGTCCATTTATCAGGGACAACATGGTATTTAAGCGCCGAAAGAAAAATCACTGGTCCTGCTGTTGAATACTTTAAAGCTGGAATGACATGAAAACAGTTAATATTCCTAATCGAAGTAAAATGATAGGATCCGAAGGGATCTTATTATTTATTTAATATGAAACAAACAAACACAAGAGACTTCGAAGACTCTTTACCTCCGCACACAATTCACTTTCTCTCCTTACATCGCATGTATCACTCATCTTCTCTATTTAATAGGCCTACTATTAATCTTTCGAAACTACCTTCAACTTCCATTAACTTCCACTAACCTCTCTTCTATTATTAACCACTCTACTAATTACTATTAACTACCAATCATACCATTTATATGCTAACATAAACACAGACAAGAAACTCTGAAAAACCAATAGTAGTAGGAATAAAAGAAAAGTTAATTTGATGTTTTACCATTTAGAACTGCAGTTTTCTCTCCCGTGTCCTTGTATTGTCGAAGACATTGAAAGAATCGAAAAAGGTAAGGCAAAACAAGAACTAAAGGAATGGCAACAGAGTGACTGCCGCAAATGGAGTCGGCTTCAAACCATGCAATTGTGGCAACCTGCACAATTTTTATAAGATTTCATTTCATGATTGAATATATCATCACAGCCCAGGAAAACAACAGTAAAAGACTGTCAAATTTAAAAATGTAAATAGCATTTTTTATGTTGTGTTACTTACTAGTTAAAAAATGGAAAATTTTCATCTCATTCAAATCACATGACTTTTGAGCTGTTTAAATCAGATTAGAATGAGTGATTTATCAGCCTAAACCGTCAAATCATTCAAATTTATTGAAAGAAATAAGTTCAGGAAGGTAGATAATCGACTCAAAATCGTAGGTGAAATAAAACATTCTTCACATTCAATAAACTAGAACAAGGCCAAGCTCATCTCCCAGCACTAACCTGCTGATGGACCATTCGACACACAGAACGCTCCAAATCTGAAAAAACCTGCAGGCATTTGAAATCAATATCCAGAAAAGTGGACCAATGAAGAAGCAGTTTAAAAAAAAATCCATTAACCATGTGAAAAAACTGGTCAAGAAGGTGAAAAATTATAGAGAAATTACCATTTATTTATTTTTTTGTCTTTACTTTCTCTTCATGGATATCTAAACCCAAAGACTTACCGGCATTATTAATAACCATTAGAGACAAGAAAAGCTCAATAAAACCTGTAATGGGAGCTGAAAATTGATTGAAGTTGTGATAATTCATACCTTTGACATGGATGTCAAAATATCAGCCAAGAAAAAATCAGCAAATGTGATGGCCTGAACACCAGAAGACAAACATCCAATCAAAACTAGATCTACAAAGGCCAAAAGAGCTAGAAAGCTGATTAAGAAATTCACTTGATTCGTCGCCTAAAGACTCAAACGATGGTAGACAAAAACTTAAGATACCACTAGAAAGAAACATAAGAAAAACCACTAGAATTATGGACGAAATTAAGGCCATTAAATAACACAATGAAAGAGCTGTTGAAAGGATCTCATTTTATGTTATGGAGGTTTTGCCCAATGAACCATACTGATACGTCCCCTGTTTGAAAGAAGAAAACGGAAACTAACCCGAAAACAACGCTCACCCAGAAAACGACGGCCGAGGATTACAAAACGGGTAGCGAATCTGGGAGGCTCCCTCTCCCCTCCAATCAACCCTAATTTCCTCGATACCCTTTTCAGAACCCCCTCACCTGTTTTTAACTTCTCTCACACGTGGCCTCGCAAATACGATTCCAAACAGCGGTTAACGACTTCGGTTTGACCATCGGTTTGGGGGTGATAAGCACTGCTGAATTTGAGCTTCGTGCCTTGGAGTTTAAACAATTCTGCCCAAAAATGACTCATGAAAATCTTGTCGCGGTCCGAGATTATAGATCGAGGGAAACCGTGCAACTTTACCACGTTAGTGATGAAAGTCTCTGCCACTTGTGGAGCTGTGAACGGGTGTGATATTGGTATGAAATGCCCGTATTTGCTCAGGCGATCAATCACCACTAAGATCGAGTTGAACCCTTTAGACCTTGGCAGCCCTTCAATAAAATCCATCGTCACATCCTCCCAAATCTGTTCTGGTATGGGCAATGGCTGTAAAAGGCCGGCCGGGGATAAATTACTGTGCTTATTGCGTTGGCAAACGGAACATTCCGACACATACTTGACCACATCCTTTCGGACCCCCATCCAGTGAAAATTTGTAAGTACTCTCTCCAAGGTTTTGAGGACTCCCGCATGCCCCCCTATAGCGCTGTCATGACATTCCTCCAAAATTGTTTTGATCAACTCGGACTTCCGTGGAATCATCAATCTCCCCTTGTATAATAAATTGCCTTGAACGACCGAGTATCCGGGCTTCGCCGAAGGCTCGGTTCTTAGCGATCGGACAATGCATTGGAGATCTTTGTCTCCGGCGACGGCTTTTGCGATTTCCTCCAATTCTAAGTTCCTTACAACCGTGAGGGCAGCCAACATTTGAGAGTAGGGAACCCGAGAAAGCGCGTCGGCAGCACAATTTTTTGACCCGGGTTTATACTGGATTTCGAAGTCGTACCCCATAAGTTTAGTCACCCATTTCTGACATTCGAGGCTCACCTCTTTTTGATCCAATAAGAACTTCAAGCTCCGTTGGTCGGTTCTTACAATAAATCGTCTTCCCAACAAGTAATGTCTCCATTTCTTTACGGCCAGGACTATAGCCATAAGCTCCCTCTCATAAACGGATTTAGATTCTCCCCGTAGGCCCAGAGCGTGGCTAAAATAAGCAATGGGACGGTGTTGCTGCATCAGAACCGCCCCTAAACCCTTACCCGACGCGTCTGTCTCCACCGTAAAAGGCTTCGAAAAGTCCGGCAAGATCAGAACCGGGACGGTGATCATTGCTTGTTTGAGTTGCTGGAAAGCCCTCTCAGCCTCTTCTCCCCAATGGTATCCATCCTTCTTAAGTAAATCCGATAGCGGTTTAGCTATTTGCCCGTAGCCTTGGACGAAACGTCGGTAGTACCCGGTAAGGCCGAGGAAACCTCTTACCTCCTTCAAGGTTTTGGGAACCGGCCATTGTTGCATAGCTTGGATTTTTTCCTGGTCCACCGATAAGCCCTTCACCGAAATCTTGTGACCAAGGTAGGCGATTTCTTCCTGCCCGAACAGACACTTCTTGGGATTCAGCTTTAACGTGTTTTGATTCATGATATCCAAGACTTGTCGGAGGTGGTCTCGGTGCTCTTCTTTGGATCTGCTGTAGATCAAGACATCATCAAAGAAAATAAGAACCGACTTACGAAGTAGCGGTTTGAAAAGGCTGTTCATGAGAGCTTGAAAAGTAGCGGGAGCGTTCGTCAATCCAAACGGCATCACCATGAACTCATAATGCCCCTCATGTGTTCGGAAGGCCGTCTTTGGAATATCTTCCGCCTTCACTCGAATTTGATGATACCCCGAGCGGAGGTCCAATTTAGAGAAAAACGATGCTCCATGAAGCTCGTCCAACAATTCATCAATATTCGGTATAGGAAATCAGTCTGGAATGGTGACTTTGTTCAATGCCCGATAGTCCACACAGAACCTCCAGGATCCATCCTTCTTTTTCACCAAGATTACGGGGCTCGAAAACGGGCTGTTACTTGGCCGTATGATGCCCGCTGCCAACATATCCCTCACTAGTCTTTCAATCTCTTCTTTTTGTGCCTGTGGGTACCGAAAAGGCCGTACCTTTACTGGGGTTGTGCCCGACGGAAGAGGAATGACATGATCCTCTTGTCTCTCTGGGGGTAGCATGGTTGGGGCTTCGAACAGGTCCGAATACCCTGCTAAGATTTCCTGCCACTCTCCATTCTCACTTATCTCATGTTCGGGGGTAGGTCCCGTGGCTATAGCATCAATAAGAACTCCTTGGCTGCTATGCAGAAAGGCTTTCCAAGCCGCTTTGTAGGATGCCTGGGATAAACATAAGCTTGGATCCCCCGTCAAGGTCACCTTCCGACCCTCGGCTATGAAGGACAACCGAAGCTCCTTCCAGTGTATATGTGTATCCCCAAGGGTCTGAAGCCACTGCATTCCCAAAATCAGATCGACACTACCCAGTTCTAGCGGCAGCAGATCCGCAATAATGCGGTGCCCCTGACACTCAATTTCAGCCTGTTCGATGACGCCTTCCCCTTTCACGCGGGTTCTTGTTCCCAGTATCACCACAAAACTTTTGTCCCCGACACAATTTAGATTTGCAGCTTGCACGATAGCTGGAGAGACGAAATTATGAGAGGCCCCGAAATCTACTAAAATCACTATCGGAATGCTTTGGAGACTTCCCGTCAGTTTCAACGTTTTTGGCGATGATACCCCGGCTATGGAATTCAAGGACACTTCCGCAGTTTCCTCTTCTAGTTCGGAAGGTTGCTGCTGCTCCTCTTCTAGATCTGTTCCCTTGGTTTCTGGTTCGTCTTCGAGAGCTACTAAAATCTGAAGCTCTCGCAGTTGCAACGATGCCCCACAGTAAACCGTTCGTCGCATCTGTAACACAACCCCTTAGCTCTCCTTTGCTGCATTTCAGCCTCAGTGAGGCGGCGGAAAACTGGAGGAGCGCGGGGGGTCTGAACCGGATTCGGTAAAGCTGGAATTCCGGTTCGGTGGACTGAAGGGAGCTGAGGAGCTGTCGGCTCCTTTGGGAAGGTGTTAGATGCGGGAATTGTCGTGATCGGCCGAGATTGGAAACTGGGTCGGGAAAAGGGAGCTTTGTACTGTATCCGATGTTGCTCTAATATGCCATTCCGATCTTCCACCCGCTGTGCAACTTCCATCATCTGGTTGAGACTTTGTGGTCGGAATAAACGTACTTCCGCTTTAATTTGGGGCTGCAAACCATTCATAAACTGCCCTTCCAGAGCCACATCCGGCAAGCCTTTTAGGGAACCCGCCATAACCTCGAAATCCCTCCGATACTCCCTCACTGTCCCTTTCTGGCGAAGCGCGAGAAACTGTTCGTATAGGGTACCCTCTTGCGAGTGACGAAAACGTTCCAAGAGAGATATCCGAAGGATTGCCCAGTTCAGGAAGGGGTGTCGGCCGTCCTCCCAGCGGAACCACGCCAGAGCTTCTCCTTCCAAACACAAGGCCACTATACTCATTTGCTCTTCCTCTCGAATCTGGTTCAACGCAAAGTAGCGTTCCACCTGGTACACCCAGTTATCGGGTTCACTGCCTGAGAAAACGGGAAGTTCCATTTTGCGATAACCTGGGTCCCGGGGGTACGACCGGAAAATTCTGTCGTCGCTGGTCCACGGTGGTGGAGGGTCCGGCCTTGGCCGGTTGCTTTTCTCGCTCGATTCTGCTTCGGGAGGATGAGCCACTTCTTTCCCTTTCCTCCGGGTTTCCTCCAGCGATATAAGACGCGAGTCCAGTCCCGGTAGTCTTTCCTATAGCATTTCGGTGAGTTGCTTCAGCTCTAGTCTCACCCCCGCCAACCCTTCTTCCAAACGTTCTATCCTCCCACTATCGGAACGTCCGGCCATATTCTTTCTCGCCAGGTTGACCGCTTTGATACCAAGATGATACGTCCCCTGTTTGAAAGAAGAAAACGGAAACTAACCCGAAAACAACGCTCACCCAGAAAACGACGGCCGGGGATTACAAAACGGGTAGCGAATCTGGGAGGCTCCCTCTCCCCTCCAATCAACCCTAATTTCCTCGATACCCTTTTCAGAACCCCCTCACCTTTATCATTTTGAGTTGAAACTTACATTTAATTTCAACATCTAGGTAAACAGAGGGATCTTTTGTTTGAAAATATTGTCATTGATGCAAAGAACATATCAAGAACATAAAATGATAAACTTGCCTGCAATGGAAGAATTATACGCCAAAGCGTCTTTAGCAAGAAATATCGGGATGACAAATAGAAAATATCAAAAGGAAAAACCAAAATCATTGCCACAGCTGCATATAAGAGAACCTGCATTTGAAAAGAGGAAAACCAAAGGTTTAAGTAAAATCAATCGAGCGTAATCATGCTTATCTACCGACGTACAATAATAAACATGATGAATGACACACTCAAAGGAAAAATAAAATAAAATAAAACTACCTGTAACAGTTTAATACATTTAAAATTGAATTTTGCTTATTGTACAATATAATCCATTAACACAATATTGAATTCTATGGAGCAGAAAATTTGAAGTTGGATCTAAGCAACTATGGAATCTATGACTATTTGACCACCTCAATTGAATTAATGAACATGACAGATTTTGGTTAATAAAACACTCCATGATCTAACCAAAAATATATATTACCGAAACAAAGACTCCAAAAATTAAACTAAAAAGCATAGGTTTCAACTATTGTATGTAAAAAATATCAATGAAATAGTTCTGTCATATAATTTACCTAAGTGTAATTAGACGAGTTTTATGGTTTTGTTGCATGAGGTATCATTTTAATAATCAACAGGTACATCAGAATCAATACCGTACTCATAAAATCTACTAAGAGTTGATTTATCTATTACACTGGTTGTGATGCAGCCAATGATACTTCTCCATGGGAGTAAAGATATAGGTAAGCAGTCATGCTAGTTGGAACAATGACTGTCATCCAAGTAGCACTCTGCAAAATTAACATAACGAACATGATTGATAAGACTTCAATACAGTTAAAAAAATACATTAGAAGCATGACAAACGAACACTAACAATTAGTCCATTTAAAGATAGACAATTTTTAGCCCTATAGAAAAGGAAAGAAAATAAGAACCAGAATCTTAGTTAGTTTAGCAAAGAAGAACTTTAACCGAAGAGAATTTGGTTGAAGAAGAGTTTTAATTTAGAACATCTACGAGCATCCACTTGAAAAGTAGAAAGCATAATCATATCATCCAATTACCATGTTCTAAATGCTTTGGATTACATATTGATTAAATAAATAAGCCTTATAGTTTAATCTTTGAGTAACAAAAAAGAGATGAAACAAGTAGCATGGGTTGTTGCTTGAGGTATCATTTTAATAATCAACAGATAAATCAGAATCTATATTATACTCATAAAATCTAATAAAGTTTATTTATTATTGAATTTTTAAAATACATTGGTACTATTGAAGTGTATTAACAGCGAAAATTAGCAGTGAACATTTGAATTTAAGGGAGAAGAGCACATTAAAACAGGGTAGCACAATGAACTCAACTGTACAAAGTTGAAGATATTCCTGATTTCAGAAATACTAAAATTGTACCTAATACCTTCCAAATTTCTCTATGAGTAAGATGATTTTGAGCAAGATCAAAGATTCTTGTATAATTGACATTAGCCTGGGCAAACACCCATAAATTGATTCCCCATAGCCAAACTGTCAAAGTCTGCAGCAAACAAGTACAAAGAATATGTTATTACAAAGATTTAAAAAAACAACTGGACAAGGATTAGCTAGATTTGATTAACTTAGCTCACCACTAAAAGAAGAGGATTATAATACAAAAATGCCTCGTATAGAAATAGATCTCGCAGGTCGACGCTCATTCTCATAACAGAATCCCAGCCAATCTGTGCCTCACATTATGAGACAATCATTATTCATTATGAGAAGATATAAATCATAATCTTAGTAAACAAAAATAAGAAATCACCTTGCAACAACTGAGACCCCATAAAATAAATAAAAGAACCTGGGATTTGATGTAAAAAACAATGAGATGATATAACAACAAAATTCAAAAAGGGATTAAGTAATGATGATTAAGCAATGATTCTTTTCCTTAAACATAATCATGAAATGAAATTAAAAGTAGTTAGTTTAGACATTAGCCGTAAACTAAACCTTCAATCTCCATAACAAAAGAGGAGATGGCAACATGGTGGCCATGTTGATTGTTGCACTTCCTGTCTTCAGATTATTCATCTCCATTGAAGGTACGAAACTACCGCCGACACCATTACCAAACTCTGGACCAGATAAATATTCTGAAGACAGAAAATAACTTAATATATATGAGAATTGAAAAATAAAAAATCAAAAGTTTAAGATTAAAGTACCAAGGTCAGATACTACAGATCTGCTTCCAGACTTCCTCAAATGTGGACTATTGACAGGAACCACTACTGGTCCTCCAAACATATATGTAAACAGAAAAGAAAATAATTATTTGCAGTTCCTCAGAATTTGCGAATAATCGGCAGTGAAAATAGTACAAACAATATGTTACTGAGAAATAAACAAGAATTTCAAAAGATCTATACTCACAATTGAAATTCTACTTCTGAAGTGACTTTACTTTAACATATAATAGGCGATCAAACCCATTTCTTGATTTTAAAAATTTATGACTTAAAATCCTAAAAGAATGTATAAATGTAAGCATAATCAGATTCATCAGATCTCAAGACTCCTCTAATCCCAACTCAATAAAAACATCAGCTACATTGTTCAACTGAAGCAATTCACAACCATAAAATGATTCAATGTCAGCCTGTTAGATTTACGGCCCAAAGAATATTCATTTGGCATTGCTTTAGAGCAATAGAAATTGAAATTGAAACAGAAAAGCCTGATTTCAACACTAGCAAAGCAATAATGGCAGCTAAATTCCAAACCACAACATTTACAGGCCAAGCTAAATTCTTTGACATTATAACTGAAAACAAATAAAAACCAAAGAGAATTCCATGAGAAATATCTAAATCACCTCAATAACTCCTTCAATCTCTATTACAGAAAAAAACCCAAAAAAATCCCATCAAAACCAATACTTTCAGAACCCCCCAGATCCAAAAAAACATAAAAATTTATGATAAGCAAATTTTGGCTCAGAAAAAAAGAGCCCAAAACGGTAAACAAATAAAAAATAAATCAGAGAAGATCTGGCTGATCTTTCACCGGAATTCAACGAGTGGTCGGCGAGCAGAGAGCTTCGAGGTTTTCCTTTTCTAGGCCGGCTCAACGCTGGATCTCTCAGGGGAAGTGGTGCATAAGCAATACGTTAGTAGCTGACTAGCTGTAACGGGGTTGAGTGACGTCCAAGTCTACGGAAAGAAGAACGCGAAACTTATGGGAAGTCGGAGAATTACGACGAAAATTATAGGAGTTGAGGCAAAGATTGTACATTTACGCTTAATTAAGCGATTGGGTAGAAAACCCGTGAAACAAAAGACAAACCAAACGACTTGGTGCAGCATGCAACTAGCTAATAAAATGCAAAAATTCATTTTTTATTTTTACCTTTTTGATTTGAGACTAAGAACAAGACGAAGGCATGCTCAATGAGGAAGGAATAACTCTATTTCATAATGTTTATTATCACTTTGTTTGCATAGTAAAAATAGGATGATCGTAGATACCTCAAATATAAATTCACCATGAAATTAAGTCAACTTGATGTATGCAAATATAAAATTTTTGCACGTGTAGAGGTGCTTCTTATCATGCTTATAACATATGAAACATTTTGTGACAACAAACTTATAATATGGTTTGAATTGTCTTTGCAGAAATCAATTGAATGTGAGAATAAAAGCACATGTTGGAGTATATCAACTTATGGATAGAGAAATAATATAATTTGGGCTTTTAATTTCAACAAATTAATAGTAGATATTTGCGTTGAAATTGAGGAGCATCAAATAGATCATATGGACCAATAGAATAGCATCAAATTAAGATTAATGACTAACTTTATGTATACAAGACAAAACTTATTTTTTCACCCAGTGTGAAATTGTTTACCTCACTAGCATAGATTGTGCCCTCACAAAGAATAATATATTGGGTCGTTACAATTCCCTTTACTTAAAGATGATTTGATATCCTTATCAGCACAGTGGATACACTTTCAATTCAAAAGAGACTTTTGACACCATTTGTAATGTCACCTCAAGAAAGTGACGATAGAAAAAATAGGTTATGAGCAACCTCTAGAGTTTGAGGTAGGCATTCAAAAGAGTAAATGACATAGATGATCAGTTTAAAAAGGGCTCTATTGAAGGCAGAGATATGCTTATGGGCTTAGGGAAATATTTGAGTAGAACGAGGGAGATCTCTATGGTGAAGAATTTTTTGGATTCTAAAATGGTGTTAGAGAGCTGTGATTTCATGTTCATACATGAGGTAATAAAGGGTGTTATGGTTTGAGTTTCAATGTTGATGGACCAACTTAGAACATTGTTGTGGGGTAGCAGTTTATTTGATTTTTATATTTGTGCGAATATGAACGAAACAATTGAAACTTGTTTGATTGAGATCATCCAGCTGACTAATTGATTCTTTCTCAGAGTTTTGATCTATACAGTATTTGACTGGGGATGGAAGTTTACTTTTTAATTTAGTTTTTGATAACCATATGAAGATCGATGAATTCTAAGGTTAATTTTACTTATAGGCATAATTGGTACCTTGTTTTGAGTTTTATTGAGTTCTTAGTTAAATATCTTGTTGATGTCTTGATGATAATAGATGTTATGAGTTTATTAGATTTAATATTGTTGCTTTAGTTTATATTTTGCTTAATTGTTCCAAAAAATTTAAATAATATATATTATTACATTAGGGGAGAAATCAAAATAAGGTTATTTTTAAAATAATGATCATAGGTTTGATTAAGAACATAGGCATGCTCATGAAGAAGCAATAACTCTATCATTTGGCGCCTGTGCGGGTTCACCTCAGTGGTCGAGAGATGATAGATCTAGTAACAAGTACCGGGGTTCGAATCATGCGCTGCCCTAGTGTCAGAGTTGTTACCTCTAATGTTGAGGTAACTCCTTAGGGCATTAGGAAAAAGGTCTCTCATCTCTGGGCTGCTGAATTACCGTAACTTACCCCCTCACAATCTGTCGGGCCGGGTGTGGGGGCCCTGAGGGCGAATGATTTCGCCTTTTGATAATAACTCTATCATTTGGCATTTGAATAAGGGCAATTGATGATGGTGTAAGCATTTAATTATTCCATGAATTGTTGCTATGATATAAATAATCAGATCATTAAGTTCAAACGATGTTTGTTGTGAATAATAAAAATATTTTACTTATGGAACATCTCGAGATTTCAGCTATTTTTGCTAGAAATTCCTCTAACATAAGAGAAATTAAAATGGAAAACGCCGAGCCACGTTGAAAGGGACAACAATTAGCTGCATCTAGTCCTTTTTCGGTTTTCGGCCCCAAACTTGCTAGCCGAGGTTACAACTTCATTATGTTTGCTGCTCAGTTAAGTAAGATGATGTTATTAACATAAAATTATGAATTTTGGGTAAATACAACCATTGTGTGTAAGATAATGTTGACAAACATTTAGAGCAAGGTTACATATGTTGGAAAATGAGGTTTTGAAAAGATTAATTGTCAGACTTTATGTTATGCAACCTCGTTCTATAACAGTTGACTTAGTGCTGATTGCGTATGTTGTTTCGGAACAGGTTCCATATTTGTAGTCTGTATAGCAGTCTTTATTTCTAATAGGGTTCTTATTGAACGAGACGCAAGATATTGAGATTGTTGAATAGACCCTTTCTCCTGCAGAAAGTTTCAACATTCTCAACTCTGAAACCTAACTGATGTACTCACACTGCAAATGACCCACTATTTGGCATATGTTTCTGGCCAAGAATACTACACTGCCAACAGCCCATACTGATATGATCTTAACTGATATAGATTGATCAGTGATCGAATACGAAATATAAAAGAAAGTAAAGATAGAAATGAAACTTTGACCCGAAGTCGACAGACGTTTGAACCTTAGCTTAGAAAGAGCTTAAGACCCGAAACAATAACGCGACTAGAAACCTTAGATAGGAAAGACGCCACAAACTAAGAGATTCCGTTTGATAAGTCTGAAACGACGCTGCTGGACTTGCAATGAAAGACCGAACAACACGTTGAAAAAAAGAAGTTCTCTCACAATATGATTCACAAAACTCAAGTTCATTTCAAATGATAAATATAGTACATATCTACAGAACTCATTTATTAGTTAATTTCTCTTTTTCCAACATCAACCATTTTCTCACCTACTTTCTTACCAACTTTCTCACCTACTTTCTCACTTACTTTTTATATGACATGCAACATAGATTATAAATAATCTATTATAATACATAAGGTAAATACATAATAGTTTAATCTATAATAATGTCATCTTGTCTCATGTATACTTGAATGCATGTCATGCATTTAGCTTTGATATTGTCGGGAATAATAACGTCGTCACAATTGAGATTTTCTTGGATATATATGTTTAGTTTTTTACCGAACTTTTTTGCTCGATCTTGTGTCATCTTTCCGTCCATGCTGGCTCCAGTTGCATTGAATTCTTTTCCTTTGTTCTTCGTGATGTCCTCATCACATACTCTTCAAACTTGAGAGCTTTGCTCAATCTCTTATCATACAAAGCTCCTCTGATAGGCTTCGGACTAGGCTCACTCGGCTCAGCCCATACTCCAACTCAAAGTTTTTTGGTCAAATTGATCGCACCAACAGTTTCAACATATACAATGTTCGAGACACGGACAACGGTGAGAACATGAACGAAAACATTAAAAAGTTGTTGAGCGGGTTAGCAGAGGAAATGATTGTTTCGAAGAAGTTGTATGTGACTGGTGAACTTGAGCTCGAGCCATCAAGGAAATTGTATGGCTTGACACAGTGCACAAGAGATCTCTCCGGCGGTGGTTGCCGGAGTTGTATTGAGAATGCAATAAGGAAACTTCCACTTTGTTGCAGTTCAAAGATAGGTGCACTTGTTGTAGGTGGAAGCTGTAACGTAAGATATGAGCTTTACCCTATTGTTAACTCCCAAGCATAAGACTTGGTCATTTTATGTTTATGTTTCTAATTATTTTGAAGATTTGATTGTATTTTTGCTGTGATCTTTGAGTTATTTGTTTGTATTTAACTGTTTTAGAACATTTATTTGTCTGTCTATGGTGTATTATATTATGAAATCTAATCATTTTTTAGCCCTTTTGTTGTTTTTATTATTATTATTATTATTATTATTTTATTTTGTTATTTTGAACAATACACCAAGTTCACACTACACAACTCACCCAATTATTCAAACTATATTGAAATGAATCAAACTTAAAATCTTATTATTTTACACAAATCCGTTGATGTCCGACTAATCTTGATGTTCTTTAAAATTATTTATATCACAAAGCATTATTCAAAAATTTGCCAAGTATTCAAATCACACAAAGCATTCTTTTTATTTTTGGCAAGAACATCTCGCATATTTACCTGACATACCAAGTATGTTCTTCAAACCCTTGATGTCCCCAATTGTACAAATGATAATATTCGACTTCTCTTCTTATAATACGTTCTGATTGATCTAATTAAATGAAAGTAAATGTACTAAAATATCGATAATTATTCATTGTATTTATTTCACAAATTATGATTTCGTACGTTAACGTGCATAATAAAAAATTAAATAATATACGAACTCGAAAACTCTACAACTATCCTTATTCAAAGTATTAAATAATAGAATACGAAAATGTGGTATTAGTTAGAGCCATGGACGGAGGAGTTGTAGCCTAGTGGCCCCAAGTTTATCACTTTCACCATCCCATAAAATAAATTTACACTTGATCTCTTCTTGTTTTTCATATGACAGATTCTAGAACCTGATCATATGCTTCTGATAAATCTGGATAACATATAATATACTCAACAAGTAGGGACTTTAATGTAGTACATAGTAAACTTTGCCATCCAAAGTTGGCCATTCCATTGATGTGTAGGCACGTACAAACTCAATTTGTTACACAATTCTAGCGAAAAATTGTAAACTAAGTGGCAAGGATGGTTTTGCACCCTTATAGTGAAATCATCCATATCTTGATTATTCCATTGCATTAATGTTCAATTAGCGTTATCCATGTAGAGAATCTTAGTCGCTATATCGAACATCAAGTGCGTTGAGATTGGGGTCATGACATGGCAAATTGGAATTGAACATAATAGAATTTATAAATTTATAAAAAAAACAGATATTATTATAGAACCGTTCAAAACTGAGTTAAACTAAGATGAAAACGGGCATAAAACCGAGAAAGCAGAAAACAAATACCTAGACGAGGCCGAATTGAGAAGAACCATAAAATGATGTAAAGCTCAATGACAAACTAAGGTTTTCTTTAGTTCGCTTTCAGCTTTTTTCTGTAAAATCGAACATAAACAGAATCTAATGGCAACATCTGCATCCCTACATTTAAGAACTAGTTTTAAACTTTTGGTAACGATGCAAGTGTCATGGTTCACTAATTTTGAATATTAACTGCATAGAATATTAATGAATTAAACTACTGAAAACAGTGCCGGGCCAAAATGGCCGCTTAGGACTGCAGCTCTAGTAGGAGTAAGAATATAACATCCGAAGCCCGTACGGGCATAGCTCAGTCGGTTCAGAGATAGTAGAGTTGGTAACAAGTGCGAAGGTTCGAATCCTGACAGTCACAGTGTGAGAGTTGTTTACTTCTAATGTGAGGTATCTCCTTGTGGACGCAGGTAAAAGTCTCTCATCTCTAGCCTACTGAATCACCGTAACTTATCTCTCCACAAACTGTCGGACCAGGATGTGAGGACCCTGAGGGCGAGAGATTTCGCCTTTTGGTAACAAGGATATAACATCTGAAGATCGAGACAGAATCCAAGCCAGCATTTACAGCAAAGGAGAAGAAGTCAAGTGAGATTCTTGTTATCATTTATTTCTTTATTTAATAAGGATAACCCAATCCTGCGTTGACTTTGTCTCTAATACCAACTGCTTGGATTATAGGAATGTGATTGATCAAATTATTTTCTAAGAGCTCATCAATTTGCGACAAAAAAAAAAAAAAACAAGTCTAAGTTTCAGTATGTGTCCCAAATTCGGCAAAGTAATCTTCGCATTTTTCATTTTTCAAATGGGTTCTATTCGAATCTGGAACATAGATTGCATAGAATATTATCCGCCGACCAATTGAAAGCCTCATCGCCGGCAAAATGGCCGCCCAGGACTGTAACTTTAGTCGAAGGGCTAGTAATATATGGTCGAAAGGTCATGACAGAATTTCAGCAATGAAGAAGCAATCAAAGATAGCTTCTTTATTTATTTATTTTTTCTGTCTTTAAGGTTGTCCTAATGCTACGCTGATTGTGTCTCTAACCCTAACTGGTTGGTTTACATGCACAGAAATTGCCTTCTTTTTTGAGATTTTAGTAGGAAAGTTAAATTGACCAATTCTCATTCTAAAATGCTTATAAGATTTTGAGATTCGTGAAGAAAAATTCAAAAGACCTTTTCACCCAGAGACAAAACTTACGCGATACTCATAGGCATTGCTCAATTGGCTATTTATACTGAACCAAATGACCAAACTCAACTCAAACAATCTCCATTCATCATGTTCTTCTCCAAATTATCGATGCCTTTTTTGTTCTTCTTCTTCTTCGTCCCACTCATTTCTGCAACAAACCCATTGTTTGAAATATGTTTTAGCCATGAAAACTACACGGCAGACAGCCCATACTCCTCCAACTTGAATGCTTTGTTCAGCCTCTTATCACATAAAGCTCCTCTTACTGGCTTCAAGCTCGGCTCAGTCGGACATGGCCAAGCTCGAGTGAACGGGCTAGCTTTGTGCAGAGGCGATGTCTCTTCCACAGACTGTAAAACCTGTGTTACCAGTGCTGGAAAGGAACTTCAAAAGCTTTGCCCTAACAAAAAAGGGTCGATTATATGGTACGATGACTGCCTCTTGAAATACTCAAACTCGAACTTTTTTGGTAAAATTGATCGCACCAATGCTTTCGCCATGCACAACGTTCATGATGCAGACAAAGATGAGAAATTTAATGAACACGTTAAGAGGTTGTTGAGTAGATTGGCAGAGGTAATTGGTGGATCAGAGAATTTATTTGTGACGGGAGAATTAAAGCTCGAATCTTCAAGGAATTTGTATGGTTTGGCTCAATGTACAAGGGATCTATCCAGCTTTGATTGCCAAACTTGTATTGAGAATGCAATAAGTGAACTTCCACTTTGTTGCAATGAAAAGATCGGTGGGCGTATTGTCGGTGGAAGCTGTAACGTTAGATACGAGGTTTCTCCTTTTTTTTGATTTCCATGCATAAGACATGATCATTCTACGTTCATGTTCCTAAGTCTTCTCAGCAATCAGAATTGTCTGTTGTCTCTTTCTTGTTTGTCTTGCTGACTACCTTTAATCATGTGTTTTATCTGCTTTGTGTGTTTTATGAAATTCTATACTCTTCTAAAACTTTCAATTGTATTGATTTTCATTTTATTATGGTTTTTTTAACTAAAGAACAGCGCTTAGATGAACCAAAAGGAGTGCGATTCTAATGTGGACTGGTTATAGATGTTGTTTTATTGCAAACCTGAGAACCCTAACTTGGTATCATCTAGTTTTTCTTTGTAGCTAGAGAGAGAGAGTTTGGGGGCCGAAATGAGCTTTGAAGATCGGGTGATATAGTGATGTTACCAACTGTTATCTCGAGGAGAGTACTGGAGTTGTTTGATTGGATTTACCAATCCACTCAATCCATGCTCAGATATTCCTAGAAACATTGATTTTCCACCTATCTTATTTGATTGGGTTGCCTTAGGGGTGGTAATCTGATGAGTTCGGTTTGCTAACTCGACCTAAACTGACTATTTAGATCGGATCAGATCAGTTTTTAATTTGAAAAAAATTAACTTGAAACCAATCTAAGTTTTGGGTCAGATTTGGATTGAATCAAATATATGAATAAATTGAATTCAGATATAATTTTAGAAGAACTGACCAATCAAATTGAGTCGATTGACCAATAAAATTTAAAATTTGTGAAGAAATAGTTAATTTTTAGTTCGTTTAGGTCAATAACCAGTACGTTCAAATTTTATGAAACCGAATGCAATCTCGAATGAAAACCAACTCAAAATTACTGGTAAGATTTGAAGTAGATCGAATCGAGTTCAAATCTAATTTTATAAAATTCAACTAACTAGATCATATTCATTTTCTATCAAAATCTGACCTCAAATCCACGAGTCTTACCCCTATCTACACTTGTTTTCTTCATAAACAACATTTGCAATGGAAAATTTCAAAATTTTCATCAAAATTGTTAGGAATATTTGATAAAAACATCTCAGAATTTCAGGTTATTGAATCAAGATAACCCTAATTGCTAATTCTGATGCATACTAAATAAACCAAAATAATAACATAATAATTATCATAAACATACTTTGAAATTGTACCAAATAAATTATTTTATGATAAAGATTAAGAAAAGAGTAATCAAACTTTACTGATAACAATGATTTGATCGTTGCTGTGTTGAGATTTTCATGGTTTGTTTTGAGTTTCAAGAAGTTAGTATGCTGTAATTTGTAGATTATTAGCCTATCCCAACACATTTGAAGTACCTTAACTAAGACGGCCGCCCGTACGGGTTCACCTCAGTGATCGAGAGATGGTAGATCTAGTAACAAATGTTTGGGTTCGAATCCTGCACTGCCATAGTGTGAGAGTTGTTACCCTCAATGTTGAGGTAGCTCCTTGGGGCATCAGGAAGAAGGTCTTTCATCTCAGGGCTGTTGAATCACCGTAACTTACTCCCTCACAACCTATCGGGTCGGGGTGTGAAGGGTCCTAGGGCCGAGGGATTTCACCTGTGGTAAGAAGATGACCAATTCTTATCAAGTTGTTGGCCTCTACTAACATTAATCGTGTCATTAAAGATGAGGAGGAAATAATAAAATTCAATCAGAAGGACGACGTGCCTCCATTTTCTCAGGTTAGTATATGTAGAATTAGAGCTATTACGTGCATGCATGCCTCCATCTGCTTCATCATCGTGCTCCTTTCATTGGCCATCGCATTATAAGACTATAATCAATTAATTATATTTACTGGGAGTTCTAAATTAGAGAATACTGCCTGTCCCGGTTTGCCAAAGTCGTCTTCTATTATTCATCGGATCTACTCTTTTAGTCTCTTCCACTTCTTATAAGGGTCAGAGACCCTAACACCGTCTCTGTATCTTCGTTTTTTTCTTGGCGACCAGTGAAAATGGCTGCTGTTCGGATCTTAGCTGTGTTTTCCGTTGTAGCCATGCTCCTCGACTTCGCCATGGCAGCCACCAATTACACCGTCGGAGCTCCGAACGGCGGCTGGGATCTCGCCACCGACTTGCAAAGTTGGTCGTCTTCTCAATCTTTTCTCGCCGGCGATAATTTGAGTGAGTTATTTTCACCGGTGGAAAACTGAAAGCGTAGAAATCTCTGATAACGTGATTTTGATCGATATTATTGATTTTGTTTTTCAGTTTTTGTATATACACTGAATCATGATGTTCTTGAGGTTTCAAAGACAAACTATGAGATATGCGATGGAAGTAGCCCACTTCAATCATTCACCGGTGGAAACACTGTCATCACCCTCTCCGATCCGGGTACTCGTTACTTCATCTGCGGCTTTGCCGGCCATTGCAGTACAGGAATGAAGCTCGAAATCGTCACCCTTTCTTCTTCTTCTCCTGCTCCGTCTTCCCCCCCATCTCCGGCGCCGACTGTTGCTTCAACTCCTCCGGCGAGTTCTCCTCGAACTCCGGCCCCTCAAGTTACAGTACCATCATCATCTCCATATGCATCTCCTCCGGCTCCACCTCCGGATACTACGGTTAACCCACCGGAATTTTCACCGGAGTCATCCCCTCCGTCGCCGGATTTTCCCTATAATCCAGTATTAGTTCCTGTAAGTCCTCCGGTGAGCCCACCTCCGCCTCCTGCGCCGTCGTTCGGCTTGAAGCTTAATCTGTCCTTTGGGTTTAGCTTTATGAGTATTATGCTAGTCGTTCTTATCATGTAAGCGACGGAGAAGTGCTATATCGGAGTTGTATTCCGAACAGTTCATCTGTTGTTCGTTCTTTTGTTTCTTGCCGCCATCCTTATATACAAGTTAATTCTTTTTAACGTCTGATCAACTCTTAGAGTCCCGGAGCTCTACATTAGTGAAAATAAGAATTCTAGAGGAGGGCTACATTAGTGAAAATTTAGTGTATTTTTTATAAAAATTCGTGGCTTGACGGTGGAAATTTGAAAACTTGTGAGGGCATAAGAGCAATAAAATATAATATATGCACATTGCACAGGTTATTGGTAGCCTTTCCTCATTGTTATCCGATCCCCACGTCCCTGGGACACGTGAATTGCTTCCCTCCGAAACTCAAGCAACAGCTCTTCCAACGACGGACAAAGCTTCGACGGCAAAAGGATTTCGACGAAATAAAACTTGATTGAAATTGGATTAGAGAAATAGGAAATCTTATCCCACCCAGAGGTTCAATTTCAGCATTTTCTAGCATTGGATGAGAGCTATGCATGATTAACTTTGATTTCTTCATTTTACGTCGATCGCCTCAAAGGTTTTTGCGTAAACCTAACATATATTGCAGCTGTATTTTTCTTCGGATCCCAATCATTAGTTCTGAGCTTCTGTCGTTGGAAAGCTTGGGCTTATCTGCAGATATTCACGTGGGATTCTGTCTATTTAGGAATTGCTTGCTCTGTCGCTGAGAAATCTGTTTGTTAAGAGTGATTCTGGGAAGGAGTTTCGCACGATTTCGATGAAATGAGATGATAATACGCGGATGGGATGACGGCATTGAGGGAAATGGAATTCAGAAAAGTTGGTTTTGCATTTGTTTTCATGATTCTGCTTTCTGTATCGGCAATGGCGGATTCAGGCGATGAAAAGAAAGCATCGAAAACATTTTTCAACAACGAGGGTGGCAAAAATAGCGTTTCCTTGCAGATTCATGAATGGATGGTATGTTTTTTTCTTCTTCTGCTTTTGAAATGCGTTAGATTAAATGGGATGTGAATTAAAAAGATATAAAATCCAAGACTGATGCCTGCATTGTCTTTCATTGTGATATTAGTCAGATGGATGTTTAGGCTTTAGAAGAGAGATTCCAGATTCATGGGCGAGGGCGATTTTATTTTGCTAAGGTGATAGAGTTTTGAACTTTTTCATGTTTTTTTCTGGATAACAGGCAGAGCAGAAGTGGATATATTGCAGAAAACAATTGATAGATAAGAAACGACATGGATCCATAAGAACAACACCAGTACAAGATTGTCTCAAAATGAAAAACATTATGCGTATTAGATCAAGGGAAGACAACAGATATTGGTTCAACAAGTGCATGGATTTTGTTTTCTACTTCCCGAATTCTCCACGAAGAAATCTGGCTACAAAATCAAATCAAATGCAACAACGCATCTCTTCCTCATCACCGTCACCGGACAATGCTCCGTCACCATATATCTCTGAACCCGTTTCTCCTCCACCACCATCCACTTTGATCGACGGTGACATTGCTCCGCCGCCCAAAAGCCATCGGCCGATTCTCAAACCCACTAAACCTTCAAATAACCAAGAAGAAGGGCAGAATATAGTTATTGTTGCTGTGATTTCTGGAGCAGCTGTTATCATCATAGCTCTTATACTATGTTGCTGCACTAAGAGTAGGGGAAATAAGGTTGTAAATGGTCAAAAGGATGAGAGGCCGTTGTTGAATTTTTCTCTGAGCGATTTCTCAGCAGGTATGCAAACTCTGAAAACTCTTACCTTCATAGACTCTGCTTAAAGATACATTATAATGTTCTGATGGCCATAATGTCGATTTTTAGGATCATCACAGAAATCTTTTAGTCTAGGAACATCGAGTAATAAAGAGTTAAGTGTAAGCAGTGGAAAGATTACCACTTTGGCTTCCATTTTATCGATGAAGCCAGAGGATGATACGTTCATGGCTGAGGTTGAATTATCTGAAGCTAAATCTCCGGTGCCATTTCCCCCTTTGAGATTGCCCCCGGGAAGACCAGGTTCCCAACAGCCTGCTCCTCCGCCTCCTCCTCCTCCTCCGTCTCCACCTCCGCCGCCAGCACCTTCTCTGCCGCCACCACTGAAAGTTACTAGGCCTCCACCACTTCCGCCAAAGGCAATGCCGGGAAAGACAAAGCTGTCGACATTGGGACCTCATCGTCGAGGAAATAACGATTCAAGTGAAAGCAAAGACGATGATGATGATTCCGCATCTCAAAGGGCCAAATTGAAACCATTTTTCTGGGATAAGGTCCTTGCTAATCCTGATCAATCAATGGTGTGGCACGATATTAGTGCCGGGTCATTCCAGTAAGGCCATATATATTTGATTTTTGAGATTGAATATATATTCTCTAAAACTATTTTTCATTGAGAAAATTTGGTGCTCTCTCGTGACAGGTTCAACGAAGAGATGATCGAGTCTTTATTCGGTTATGCCAACGTGAATAAGAACAAAAAAAACCGCAGTAAAGAGTCACCCTCGCTTGACCCCTCGAGCCAATATATTCAGATCATCGATGGTAAAAAGGCGCAGAACTTGTCGATTCTTCTGCGAGCATTGAATATTTCTACAGAAGAAGTTGTTGACGCCCTGAAAGAAGGTATCATTCATTGAATAGAGAACCTAGAAACGTCTTCAGCCATGAATTTAACATAGAACTACATAGTACAAAAACTCAGCTGTTCTTTTCTGTCTAAATTATCGCATCAGGAGGTGAACTTCCAGTGGAACTGCTGCAAACATTGTTGAAAATGGCACCAACAACAGAAGAGGAATTGAAGTTAAGGTTATTTAGTGGGGATCTTTCTAATCTTGGCCCTGCAGAGAGATTCCTCAAACTATTAATAGACATCCCATTTTCGTTCAAAAGAATAGACTCGCTTCTCTTCATGTGCTCTCTCCAGGAGGAGCTCACTGGGATTAAAGAGTCCTTTGCAACTCTTGAGGTGATAGAAGCAATCATAACACCTCCAATTCAACAGCAAAAATGAGTTGTTTTCATGTCATTCCAATTAAAATGTTGAATTTCAGGTTGCATGCAACAAACTCAGACACAGCAGGCTTTTCCTAAAGCTCTTAGAAGCAGTTCTTAAAACCGGTAATCGGATGAATGATGGTACTTTCCGGGGAAGTGCGCAGGCGTTTAAACTCGACACGCTCTTGAAACTGGCCGATGTGAAAGGAACGGACGGTAAAACTACACTCTTACACTTTGTCGTTCAGGAGATTATACGATCGGAAGGCGTTCGGGCTGCAAGAACAGCGAGAGAAAGCCGAAGCATGTCAAGCGTAAAGTCAGGGGAGTACTCTGAAGATATTGTGGACGAATCAGCCGACCATTATCGCCAACTCGGTCTGCAAGTCGTCTCCGGATTAAGCACCGAACTTGTAGATGTCAAAAAGGCATCGGTAATAGATGCCGACGGGCTTACAGCTACGGTCTCGAGACTCGGAAATGCACTCATTAAAACCAGAGATTTCCTAAATAACGAGATGGCGAACCTCGACGAAGAAAGCAAATTCTACAAGACGTTGTCGAGTTTTGTCGAGCAGAAAGAAGCCGAAATAGTTGAGATCTTAGAGGAAGAGAAGAAAATCAGGTCTCTGGTGAAGAGCACTGGGGACTACTTCCATGGAAACTCTGGAAAAGATGAAGGTCTGAGACTGTTTGTGATTGTACGTGACTTTCTGATAATGCTAGATAAAGCATGTAAAGACGTCAGAGATGGTGCAGCCAAGAAGACAAATATTCCCAAGAAAGCAAATCAAGCAACATCTCCTTCTCGACAGCAACGTTTAGATATTCACCCGAGACTATTTCCAGTGATCGCAGGACGGAGGAACGACGCATCTAGTTCAGACGATGAAGGTTCCTCTCCTTAGCTTATGGCTGTATTCTTAAGTATGTTTTTTTTCTCAGTTTCTGAAGAGGTTGTGATGGATTTTAAGAGCCATAAATCTTTGCTTTGAGAACTTGTCCCTAAGTGCTAAGTGCAGTGATTAAACCAACGAACTCACGAAAAGATGAAGCACAAGTAGTCCATTTTTGGACATGAAACCATGAATTCAAACAAACAACCGGACATTAACTTGTCTTTCTAAGCTGCCAAACCTTCAAAGATGGCCTCATATTACGAATCAAATAACCTTGTCTTTTTCTATTGGTCTGACGCAGTGGAAGAAACATAGTAGGCAACGCAAAACAGACCATGAACGAAGCAACAAATTCCTCCGATGGACAGCAGGTGATTGTGCGATATACCGCAGGATGCTCTTGACTTCTGGTTCGACAAAGCTCCTATCACCAGCATTGACAATCCAACGGCCAGCATAATCCTATTCAATCACAAACTCATATCATCAACCGAAATACTCAATCACCCAGAAAGTATTTTTAATTTTCTATCTGGGTCAGGAAATTAGAGCAAAAAGCTTGTAAATTTGGAGATGGGCAGCCATGGATGAAGCACACCAAGTGAAAAGAAGACAGGCCAGAGAGATCTGTCGGTTGGGGGAAGCTTTTTCCAGTTCATCTTGGGAGCAAACGCAGCTGCAGGCGCCGAGAAGATTGGCTATGATATGGGACAGAATCAATAGCCCAGCACCAGCCAAGGCTAGCTTGAAAGCATCTGAACTGGGCTCCTTACATTCGAATATCCATAGTCTCAAATGCTTCACCTGTTGACACAGACAATCAAGAACATGGTACGAGGACTATGGATTAAAAAGACACTATTTTTGGCAACCTTGTTTTGTTGCATTTCTGCTTCGATTCCGAGGATTCCGGCGACGACATCGAGGGCTATTATTACTAGACAGACGAGAAGTCCTCCTGCCTTAACCATTTTCTTCACTGGGTAAAGAAGAAAAGAACTGGAACGGGAGATGTTGGAGTCGAAAAGCTTCTTCTTTTGCGCACAGTCCAAGCTTTACTTAGCTTTTGGATTGTTTCTTTTTTCTGCAATAGTGGATTCCTTTAATGTCGGAAAGGAAAGAGAAGGAAAGAAGGTGGTGGGAGAGCGTGTATGGACATCTTCCGATGACGCGGATTGATCGGCGGGGGAGCTTGGAATCATGCTGCTCTGCTTTTCTGACTTTTGAGGCCGATTCTTGAAAAGAAAAAGTTATTTTTTTAGAAGAATTAAATTGTTCTTGATTCAAATCTATCCTTCTTCTTCGTTGGGAACACATGGTGGCATCCCGACTCGGCCTACCTTCTTAATCTCATTATTATATCTAAGCTTTAGTTTGCCGTGTAACTGTAAATATGTATTGAGTTGCAAAATTCAATATAATTTTAATAATAAATTGTCATTTTCCATTCCTTTTTTGTGTTTGTTTTTCAATGTTTATTAGCTCTCTTCTTTTCAATTCTTGTTTTATTTCAGCTACTAGTATTTGTGCAATCGTCCATTTTCTTAGTGTTTGTGAAACAGACTGACCAACACCATTCACAATGCCCCGAAAGACCGATCAAGGATTCTCCGCGGAAGAATGATAGATATACCATCAATGCAGCGGAAATAATAGATTATATGCTACTCGATGTTACATGAAATCATAGTTTCACAAATCTCATTTTGGACAAAGCTTTATCCACGATGTAATTTACAAAGATGGCCAATTGGAACAATAAATATATCTTTTAATTATTTATATGTTAATTTGACTTTAATTGAGCGAATATATACTTTGTTCCTCGACTTGTATAATAATGAAATAAATCTATCATTATAAGAAGTAAATGAGATAGGTATAATGTCAAATTTTCAACACTACTTTGATTCGTCATACTTAGCTAAGTCTATGTACACATGCATTTAATATCGAGTTATGTTTCTCGAAATCTCCACAAGACATGCTATAAATATCTAAAATTTATGTTCTTCATAAAATAATGTCTATCTTATGTTATTGTCTAGAGTTGTCAATCGAGCGAGCTCTCTATTGGCTTGAGCTCGACAAGCGAGCCAGAACCAAGCTTGAAATGCAGGCTCGCGGGCCCGAGCAAGAGAGCTAGGCTCGCGAGCTGACTCGAGAGCTAGGCTCGCGAGCTGACTCACGAGCCGACACCAACCCATGATCAAACGAGCTACTATAAAAAATGTTATTTTAACAAATAAACGAGATGTAGCACACAATTACAGTTGAATGCTGGTGGTAGTAATAATTTTGTATATCACATGAGAGACTAAGAGGATATGTTACAAAATTTGTATCACAAGACAAGGTACCTCTATCAATGTATGATAGCAAGATATACGAAAAATTTATTTAAGAATATATTAATCTTAATTTTAAACCAATTTTGCGTAGTATATTACTAAATGATATTATTAAAATGTATGAAAATATGAAATCTCAATTAATGACTTTATTTGCAAATGCACTAACTATGTCTATTTGCATTACTGACTTACGAAGTACATCTAATGTACTTGGATATATAGCTTTCACTTCATATTTTATTGAGGAGAAGTTGTAACTGAATAAAAGAATTTTAAGATTTCGTAGTTGTGAATGTCAACATAGTGATATTATAATTTATCGATGTATTGTAAGTATTTTACAAGAATATTCTATTAAAGATAAAACTTTTAGTATTACTTTAGATAATGCTTCTGCAAATGATGTTTATATAATTTATCGATATATTGTTGGTGTTTGTCACATTTTAAATTTAATCATTAAAAATGACATGCAATTTATTTTCTCACACATGAATGCGATTAGAAATGCAATATTTTATATTACGTCATCTAATACCCGACAACTAGAATATAATTTTTTTTGTAAAGAGTGCAATATGAAATCAAGAAAATCAAAAACGGATGTATCAACTAGGAAGAACTTGACTTACTTAATGTTAGAAAATATAAAATCGTATTAATTTGTTATTTATGCATATATTAGAGAAAAATAAAAATTGCTTATCTCTAGATTAAAGTAGTTTCGATATTGCTTATTTATCTTTAGATTAAATATTTATTTAAATTAATAGTTTATGAAAGAAAAGAACAATTTATAGTATATGAGCTTTCTTAAAAGAATAGTATTTAGTCTTCCGCTGCAGTTTTAAGAAAAACAAAAACGATTTCAGATTTACGATCATTTTATATCTTTTAGTTTTAAGTTTAAAAAAAAGAAAAAAATTAATTAAAATAAAACGGGGCGTTACAATAAATAAATTATAATTATTTATATAAGATAAAATTATTTATGTATATTTGGCTCGTTAGGCTCGGCTCGTTAGGCTCGACTCGTTAGGTTCGTGGCTCGCGAGCCGGCTCGAGTTGAAATTTTTTTAGTACAAGCTCGTTAAGCTCGGCTCGTCAGGCTCGATAGGCTCGACGGGCTCGACGAGCTAGACTTTTTCAGGCTCGGCTCGGCCAGCTTGACCGGCTCGACTCGTTTGTCATCTCTATGTATATGTAGAATATAGGATCAGATTTGTATGATTTTGAATTCTTTATCCGTATAGATTTGTAATCATAGGGATCGTGTATAATGTTTAGTGAATTTCATGGGGCCCGTATTCCAATTGGGCCTGAAATTTCAGTAATTCTATTTTTTTAAATATCAAATGTTTAGGTAACTGCAACCAAAGCTTAGGTGTCGTTTCATCAACTTTAGCTATTCATTTAAATTTATTAAGTTTTTTCAGAAAAATAAATCAAAAAATAATTATTTATGTGACATCAATTATTCATATTGACTCTTAACAAACATAGTATTATATGCTTTTTAAATATCAAATGAGTTAATTTATAGCCACCATTTTATCATATTTTTTGATTGAATTTTAATAATAAATAATTATTTATAATTTTATTTATTAAATATATTTAAATTCATTGAAATTATACAAGGTTGAAATTGAACCATAAAATTCTTATCCGTAGCTTGAGAAATCCTTGGTTCGAACACACACACACACTCTCTCTCTCTTCTATTCACTTATTCTTGTAAGCATGTGCATTACACGAGTCAATTTAACAAATTCCGTGACCAGAAGATATTCGTCGCATTTTGTACATAATTCAAAAGTAGATTTGACGAGTTTTAAAGTTTAAAATATTTGGTCGTTGTATATTACTATTTACTCGTTAATTAAAATCGTTAAAATCAAAATTTATTATAGTATGTAATCGAGGATAGGACGATTGGGGGCCATGGTTCTTTTTGTTTTCAAAACGGCGTCGTCCTTCTCCTTCCATCATTATGCAATCAGTTATCGTTAAAGGCCTTCGATGCATCATAATAGTGTCGGAAATCAATATATATTAATTCATATTTGTTTTTTTAAAACTAATTTAATAATATTAGGCCGGAGATTACGAAGACATAATACGCATGCCAACAACTCATGTATAACACACCTTTGTTTCTACTGAAAGAGACAAAATAATATTTTATTATATTTATTATAATCATAATTGTTTAACCCGTCAACAGGTAATCCTAAACCAGTAATAAAAATTATAATTAATTTTTAATTTCTTTTCAGCAACGTCAGACCAAACTACGACTGGTAAATACCCACTAATATCCTATATGGATAATTAATAACTGTAAATTAAAATATAAAATATAATATACGTGGCGTGACGTAGTCATGAAAGTGCCGTAAGAGTGAAAATAGGTCCAGCTCATGGTTCCATCGCTACCGTCGATTTCCACTGGGCCCCACTAAAACAGTAGCCACGACCGTCCAATTAAAAATACTTGGCGCCCGGCCGTGACAATCAAGAAATTAAAATTAAAAGAAAATGAATCGCTGTTTGACCCCATTTCTGGACATCGTAAGTGGGACCCACTCCGGAAAGGTGGGCAATTCCGTCATTTAACGATGACATGAACACTACAGTCTACAGGGTCCCTGCTCGTACTTGCAGGCTCGCAGCCATGGAAATGGGGAGAGGGGAAGAACGAGAAGGTATTTGGAAGGCATCGAAAGAGATCCATTTTTAAAGCTCCCCCTGTTTAAAAAAATCTCATTTTTCCCTTGTTAATTCTTAAGAAACTCGTTTTTTCTTCTTCATTTTCATTCCTTTTTTCTGCAGGAATGTCAGGTTGAGCTAGTGGTCTTACGCACACCCCCAACAGCTCCTCTCTCTCTCTCTCTAGGGTTTTCTTCTTCTTTCTCTGAATGTGGGTTTTTATAATACGAAGAGACTATCATTATGCTTCCTCGCAATTTGATTTCCGACCCATTGGCTGAGTCAAGTTTCTTCATCCCCTTCTGCTTGTCTTCTAATTCTTCTTCGAATAACACGTCCTGTTCTCCCACGTTCTCCCAATCTCAACTATTCTAGTTTTATCTACTTATGCGGTGTCAGTATTCCGTCTCTGACAGAAACTCGCTCCTCCTTCGAATTTCGAAACGAAATCCCTTCGTTTGAGGTGGGTTTTGGGTTTTCTTGCTGTTTTGAATGATGGAGGCTTTTTGCTATCTCGAAGTGGATGTCAATGGGGAAGAAATTTTCATGGTGGACATGGTAACTCCGAACTGTTCTTTCCTTTTTTTTCTATTTTCTTATGAAAAATACGTCTTTTCAAGCTTCCCCTTTTCTTTTTTTTACTGAATTTGGTCTAATTACTTGGTTTTGAAACAGATTCACCGTTGGTCTCCATGTTTAACCACTTCTTTTTCCCTCGTTCTATTCCGCTGCTAATCTAGTTGTTCCTGTTGTTCCTGTCAATCACATTTAATGAGCGATGATCTGGGCCAATGCTTCCTTAAATTTATTTAAATGACTTGCTCCCAATTTCTGCGAGTTTTGATTCCGCAACTTATCACAATTTCAGGGAAATATTATTTCTCTCATTAAATGCTGTGTTGATTTTATAGATGTGAAACCAGTCAGCCATTGCCTTGTTTATTTATTGCTGAGGTGGGGCTAATAGGGTGTCAATGGGGTCATTCCTTACCCTTTTCTGGCCTGTCTTCTTTTTTCATTCCCTTCTGCCTTGATTTGCAGTGTTCATTTATTGCTTCTCTAATAATTGATAGCTTATAACGGCCTCTTTCATTATTTTCTAGAATGTACTTTAAATTCAATGATTTATTGAAAGTGAGCTCTTCTGGTTATCTTTTCTGATATGAAATCTAATAATTGGTCATCAATGGCTATTGATTCTGTTCCGTCTCTGAATTTGGCTTACATGGTGCGTTTGTAGAACATTGTTGCTTCATATTCGGGCAGGCTCAAAAAATTGTTTGGTAGATCGAAGGGTAGCACCAGAAATCTTAAAGTAATATTTCATGATTTTCCTGGGGGGCCTGAGAGTTTTGAGCTCATATTGAAGTTCTGTTATGGAAATGGAAAGAGCGAGATGAGTCCTTCAAATGTCGGTTTTTTGTATTCTGCAGCGCACTTCATGGAAATGAACAGTTCAGTCTCCGGAACACTAAATTTGATCGAGCAATCAGACAATTTCATGGAAGAGATCAACTATTGGACATGGTCCGATCTTTTGATTTGTCTCAAGCGAACTCAAGATATCGATACAGATTCCTACTCTTTAATTGTAATCCGAAAATTAATCAATACCCTTATTGGAAGGATGTCTTTGGGGGCTGAATTAAGTTCTTGCCCTTCTACTGCTTCTCCGGAAAGCTCTGGGGTCCGCCTTTCGTGCGACACTAAAAGCACGGAGAGCTTGAAGACAAGCTTCTCTCGTGCAACTTGGTGGTTTGACGATCTTTTGTTCTTGAATCCCGACTCTGTTAGAATGTTCGTTGATTCATTGATTGTTCGAAAGTTCGATCAAATATTGGTTGCCAAGTTTTTAATTCATTACCAGAAATCAAAGTTGTTTATTTGCAGATCAGACGAGAAGTGTAAAATCACAGAAGTTGTGATTGATTCGCTTTTTAGTCTCGAGAAAGCCTCGGTTTCTTGCAAGAGTTTGTTTGAGCTTCTTCGAGTTGTTTCGAGTTTGAACCTAAACAAGAGTATTAGGAGTAAGCTGGAGACGATGATAGGTCTGCGATTGGATCAAGCCACATTAGACAATTTACTTGTTCCATCTCCACACAGGATGAACTATTTATACGATGTGAATCTAGTTCTTCGATTTGTTAAAGCATTTACGAAAGGAGGAAATGATCGATCCTCCCCATTGCGGCTGAAGAGAGTTGGTAGTTTAATAGATTTGTACATGGCAGAAGTGGCCCCTGACCCTCGTCTAAGGCCTTCAAAGTTCATAAGTCTAGCCATGGCTCTTCCCGATTCTGCTCGAGACTCCTTTGATGAAATGTACCGAGTCATAGATACTTATCTTCGGGTATTTCAATGATTATTTCTATTCAATATTGAGCTTCTATTTAACATGTCATTTTGTATTTGCTCAATTGGATTTAGAATGAGGAAATTTAGTCTGTTTTTCGACAGGTACATTCGAAATTGTTGGAAGAAGAGAAGATTAAGATATGTTGCGCTCTGAACTACGATAAACTGTCAACAGAAGCATGCTTACGACTACTTAAAAATCCAAAATTTCCATCGAGATCATCCATAGAAGCACTTATTTGTCAGCAATCGAAGCTAAAAAGCTTACTCCACAGCCCCAAAAATGCAGAATCCTTCGTTTCTTCACCTTATACTCCTACTGAATCAAGTAACGAAGGATCGAAGGGCGAGAAAGGCAATGAACAACAGGTCGTAGTTTATGCTGGGAAACTCGATGTTCCTTCGGATAATGAGAAGCTGAGTTTGCAAGGAATGCAATGCAGGGTGATGGAGTTGGAGAAAGTTTGTATGAAACTACAAGCCCAGATGGCCAAAATCATGACATCCAGAGGGTCTAACTCTAACCAAGGCCATGCCAGATCTCTGCCTTGGCTCTGCTCATAAAAATCACACTCTTTGATTTCATTTATTGTGTAGATATTAGAATTGTCGGTTTAATTTCATTTTCCTCAGAACAGAGATAGAGGTCATGCCTTGTACAGCTACAAAACTATATGTTTTCGAGGTTTTTGAACTCTAGATAGATTCTAAAGTATGTCTGAAACTAGGTATTGAATCTTGCTCTAATGTCTTATTTTTTAAATCTGGGTAAGAACAGATCGAGTTTTAGTTTAAAAATGCGAAAAATGGAAAAAAGGAGAAGCGATAAAGGAGTTCACGTGTAAACTGGTTTCTTAAACCTACCGAAAGCTGTCACCTCCGACCAATCAACGCATGTCACGAAGGTTCAGTATCCCATGATTCAGATGTCTTTTAGTACCACGACTTTTCGTGGCTGTGTATTAGTTACAAGTTGGCAACTTGGCAAACTCCGGCACATCAACCCCTCGTCTAAATAATCAACCATTTTCTATGGCCTATATTTAGCAATATAATCTCTTTATAATATGTAACACTACCTATATGTTTTAACCAAAGATAGTTAACGGGCGGGCACACTCAGCCCGTTCAATTAGTGAACCTAGCCCGGCTTGGACCTGTTAGGCTGGTCGAGTCAAGCTCGCGAGCCACCCCCGCGTTGAATAGCTTTGGACTAGCCCACCATAATTAATATGTATTATAAACTTAATAGAGTTTGAAGGGAATGGGACTCAACCCCGTCCCTTTACCATTAATTGGTTACTTCAATGCAGCTAGACCCAACAATTTATTGGTAATCCAGCACTTTGTCATTCATAAAATTAACTACTGCGTCAGAAATGTAATATATGATCTTATGTTATTTGTTAGAAATTGAAAAAATATATTTTGAACAGATAAGTGACTATGATAAATATTTATTATTGTCTGTGATATTCAAAAAAATGATGGGTAAATAACAAGGTTGCAGAGAATTTCATAGCAACGACAGCTAACTGTTTCACTTGCTATCCTACATTAAGCTCTCTGGACGAGGCTGTTTTCATCACTTCCATCTGGGTTTGGCTTAAATCTCTTCTTCTCCAACGTCATGGGTTCTCTTTCTAAAACGTGTTCATCAATGCGGGATACCATTAGATTACAGATTTGATGGGTGGACATGAATCTTGATAAGAACCAGACATGAAATTTTATACCTGCGAGAGACATTGATAACTATGCTTCATCCGAAAATGAAAACCACATAAATACTCTTGAGACATCCATTAGATTAACGAGTATAGGTTCAACATCATAGGGTTGCACTCTAATTTCATCTTCATTGCTAAGCAATGCAATCAATATCAATTCATTTTTATGCTGGGATTTGAGGTTTCTCCCAAGATCTAAGATGCCGACATAAATTATTTATATGTTTAATCACATTTATTTTGTGGCACATAACAATTCTCAACCTTTTATGCATGAAAAAATAAAATTCAACAATGATGAGAGGCAAATTAGGAGTGTTGAATAAAACCAAAAAGACATACGTTTGTGAGAACAAAACCAGAAACTTTTTCTCCTTCTTTTCTTACTTGAGATAGAGTCTGTACATTTATAGACAATTCTAGGGTCAATTATAGTAACTACGATCTTTTACTATAATTACATGATTTTCTAAATATTGTAAATATGGAAATAGAATATTTGGTAATATTCTAACTTTGGTAATATTCTAACACTCCCCCTCAAGTTGGGTCGTAGGATCTCCAACACCCAACTTGACCAAAGTATTACTGAAAACTCTGCCTGTGACTGCCTTTGTCAGGATATCTGCTAACTGGTCTTCGGACTTCACAAATGGAAAAGATATGATACGTCCATCGAGCTTTTCCTTTATGAAGTGACGGTCTACCTCCACATGTTTTGTTCGATCATGTTGCACTGGATTTTCTGAAATGCTAATCGCAGCTTGATTATCGCATCTTAGCTCACAAGGCTCTTGTACTGGAAATCCCACATCTGCTAGCAATTTCCTTAACCACAATATCTCAGTTAGCCCCCGAGCAATGCCTCTGAATTCTGCTTCTGCACTTGACAATGCAACAACCTTTTGCTTCTTACTTTTCCACGTAACTAGGTTCCCTCCTACGAATATAAAGTAACCTGAGGTTGACCTCCTATTCACCAGATTTCCTGCCCAATCTGCATCTGTATAACCAAGAATGTCCAGATGACCATTTTTTCTAAACACAACTCCTCGTCCTGGAGACCCCTTCAAGTACCTTACAACTCTCATGGCAGATTTCATGTGATCTACCTGCGGTTTGTGCATAAACTGACTCAGTACACCTACAGCATAGGCAATATCAGGTCTCGTATGTGACAAGTAAATCAACTTCCCAACCAAGTGTTGATACTGTTCTTGATCGGCTTGGTCAGCTCCCTCAACTATGCGTAAGCCATGATTTACTATCATGGGAGTCTCTGCGGGTTTACAATCAACCAACCCTGTTTCTGATAGTAAATCAAGCACATACTTCCTCTGTGATATGAAAATCTCACTGTCAGATCTGAGAACTTCTATGCCAAGGAAGTACTTCAACCCACCCAAATCCTTCATCTCAAACTCACTGAACAAATTCCTCTTGAGTTCTTGTATTTCTTCTGCATCACTTCCTGTAATCACCATGTCATCAACATAGATAATAAGACATGTGATTAACTTACCTCGTTTTTTTAGAAACAAGGTATGATCGGCATTGCTCTGACGGTACCCATATTTTTTCATGGCTACAGTAAACCTCCCGAACCAAGCTCTAGGAGACTGTTTTAACCCATACAAGGCCTTCTTCAATCTGCAAACTTCACGACCTTCATATTCAGCGGAAAAACCAGGTGGAGTTTCCATGTACACTTCCTCCTTGAGATCACCATGAAGAAAAGCATTCTTCACGTCAAACTGATGCAAGGGCCAATCCAGATTAGCAGCCAAGGACAATAATACCCTGATGGTATTGATCTTCGCTACCGGTGAGAACGTCTCAGAGTAGTCGATCCCGTACGTCTGAGTGTACCCTTTCGCCACAAGTCTGGCTTTATATCTTTCCACAGTGCCATCTGCCTTGTGTTTGATTGTAAACACCCATTTGCATCCAACCGTCTTCTTTCTCAGTGGAAGTATACATTTCTCCCATGTACCATTCTTCTTTAGAGCTTTCATCTCCTCAACCATTGCATCGTACCACTCCTTCTTCCCTTGAGCTTCCTCAATTGTTCTCGGGATCTCTTCAGAATAAAGTGTAGTAGTAAACACCTTGGCTACTTCTGAGAGACTCCCCCTGACTAGGTCAGCTACTGGGTATCTAGACACCCTGGGCTGATGGACTGGCGAATACCTCCGAGGTGGAACTCCTCGAGTACTCCTGGGAGGTAAAACATATCCCACCTGTTCACCTTGTTCCTCAGGCACTTCTGTCTCATGAATAGACACAGCATCATCAGAAAGATTTATAGCGGAAGCAAGATCATCAGAAGTACTTACTTTAGGATATCTAGACGGCTCCGGCGAGACACTTGAGTTGTTGGAATGTACATCAGCTTCAGAAGTCAGCTCGGTAGGACCACGCACTTGCTCTGTTAGGACAACCTCGGGCATAGTTGGGCTAACTAACCAACCCAGTGGATCCAACTGTGTATCTTCTTTCTCCCCCTGACCACTGTGTTGGTTAGGTATAGAATAGAAGTACTCAGTTTCAACGAAATCACAATTCATCGTTGTGTACATACGACGGGTTGAGGGGTTATAACAACGGTACCCTTTCTGATGGATTCCATATCCCACAAATATACACTTGATGGAACAGGGGTCAAACTTGGTGCGTTCTGTTTTGGGAACATGGACGAAAACAGAGCAACCAAAGATACGAGGTTCTAAGGATAATATTTGAGGAATACTGGTGTGAGCTGAAAGGACGTCTAATGGTGTTTTAAGGTCAAGAATTTTGGTAGGCAATCGGTTAAGGAGGTAGACAGCCGAAGCAACAGCTTCGGGCCAATAGTATGTGGGGGTTTTTGACTCAAACAACAAGGCACGAGTTATTTCGAGAATGATACGGTTCTTGCATTCTGCAACCCCGTTTTGTTGAGGAGTGTGAGCACAAGATGTTTGGTGTATAATTCATTTGTCTAGAGAGAACCTTTTAATCGAGTGGTTTACAAATTCCCCCACATTATCAGACCGAAGGATTTGGATATTTTTCTGAAATTGAGTTTGCACCAAAGTATAAAACTCGATAAACTTAGATGCAACCTCAGACTTATGTTTAAGAAAATAGACCCATGTAACCCGAGTGCAGTCATCAATGAAAAGCAAAAAATATTTAAAACCATTGTTCAACATACTCATACCAGAATTAGGAGCAGGACCCCATACATCTGAGTGAACGATGGAAAAAATATTATTTGCTCTTGTGTTTGAAGAATAATAAGACTGCTTATGACTTTTTGCTAACAAGCAAGTTTCACATGAAATAGGTTTATGTTCACGACAGAGTGACGGAAATAACAGCCTAAGATACCCAGTTGAAGGATGACCCAAACGTCGGTGCCACAACCACAGTTTCCTTTCAGTCGTCCCGTGAGCAAGCCAAGCAGTTCCCTGTTGAGCAACCTCATCAACGTAGTACAGCCCCCCCCGCTCAGTGCCACGCCCAATCACCGCCCCTGTTCTGATATCCTGTAAAACACAAAATGTAGGATACATGAGGACCAAACAGTTCAATTCCTTCGTCACATGGCTAATAGACAATAACTTGCAAGACAATTGCGGAACATAAAGGCAATTTTGCAATTTCAACGTAGGAGAGATCTCAATTGTTCCTGCTCCGTCAACTGGAGAGAGACCACCATTAGCTGTCTGAATAGAACACTTGGTTGGAACTGAGGTAGACACCAAATCTGATGAATCATTTGTCATAGTATCTGTAGCTCCGCAATCAAATAGCCATGGTCCTGTTGTACCCCCTTTTGAAACATCCGATGATAAATTTAAAACCTCAAGTCTTTTCTTACCCCCTTCGTATCGTTTTCCCGATTCAGTTACGGCTGCTGCAAATCCCTGTGTTTCTTGGCCATCTCCGCCGCCATGGCTGCTGGTGGCATCACTGTTGCCCACCACGGTGGCAACCGTACCATTCGAGCTACCGTTCTTCTTGTGTGCTGATTTGAAGGGCCACCCCTCCGGATACCCAATGATTTTAAAACATTCTTCCTTAGTGTGTCTGCTGGCCCCGCAATGCGAACAACGCAAATTCGACCGATCGATCTTCCGGGATGATGATGTTTTTCCAAAATCTGACCGAATTTTTGTCACATAACCTCCTCCGATTTCCTCCTCTTGCTGTTGTTTTGGTTTTGCTGTGTAGCCGCCTCCAATCCCCGATTGGATTTCTCTGGTGGCTTCAGTTCTCTCTGCTCCGAGTGCGCCGCTGCGTCGTTGGATTTCTCGGCGCAAGGTGGCATACGCTACCTCCACCGAGGGTAGCGGGGACTGTTTCAGCAAGTCTTTCCTGTCAGCATCCAAGAAATCCTCAATTGAAGCGAGGAATTGGTATAATCTATCCCTGTCACGGCGGCGATTAACAAAATTTAGACACTCTTCACAGTGAACCTCGTCTGTTGCCTCACGTTGGTCAATTTCTGACCAAATTCTCTGCAGCGTACTGTAATAGTTCTCAATTGACCCTTCTTGTTTCATCTTAACATTATTTGCTTTTGTGGTAAGATCGAACGTTTGCAGGGAGTCGTCTCCAGCCTGATATGTCGTGGCCAAGGCTTTCCACAAGGCCTTGGCCGACTTGTGCTGGATGTAATTGGCTGCTAAGCGTGTTTCCATATTGCCTATGATCCAGGAAATCACGTTGAGGTCAATATGGTACCAACGTTGGTATGCCGGATTCGTCATTGGTGGTTGAGGTGGGTCACCGGTGATGTGGCTGAGGCGTCCCCTTCCACCAATCGCCAACCGCATCATCCTTTCCCAAAGAGAGTAATTAAACTCATTCAACTTTAAACTGATACTTACAGTTTGATTCAATTCTGACTGACTGTCTGTTGGTGCTTTGATATGTTGTAACAAGATTGCCAATTGTTGAGCCAAACCTTCGTTGTTGTTGGCGTCTGAATTGGCCGTCGTCCGAGAGCTGTCACCGGTGTCCTCCATCGTCCGAAAAAGTTTGTTTACGGTAGGTGATGAAGGCTTTGATCAAATCCTCCTTGGATCGTTTTAATGCTCTGATACCATGTTGAATAAAACCAAAAAGACATACGTTTGTGAGAACAAAACCAGAAACTTTTTCTCCTTCTTTTCTTACTTGAGATAGAGTCTGTACATTTATAGATAATTCTAGGGTCAATTATAGTAACTACGATCTTTTACTATAATTACATGATTTTCTAAATATTGTAAATATGGAAATAGAATATTTGGTAATATTCTAACTTTGGTAATATTCTAACAAGGAGAGCGTCAACTGAAAAGTTGGCTGGTTGGCAAGCTTGTTTGAGATTGCCGGAGACAGGCTCGAAAGCACAGCTCGCCGCTTCTTCCGAGATTGAGCTACAACTATAACAGCACTTCTAGCCATAAAGAGTGGCCAAGTAAACAACAAATAATGGCAATAATATTTAAAGATAAGTGATGGGGGAAAGGCAAAATTAGAAGTCATTGATATGAACGGCGTTATAGCTCAATCCCAAAGTATACCCTCCATTAAAGTGATTGGGTAAGCACTTTAGGGTTTGTTAGTGTGAAAACTTGAATTTTCTTCTAGTTGTTAATTACTACTACTATTATTATCTGCACCCTATCTCGCCCTAACCGACCATTTATGTTATTTGTGGAGTCAATTCCAGCTGTTAGTTTGTTAATGTGTCCAAAATTTATTAGGGTTCTTGTCCTTTTATCGCACTTTAACCTTCATTAGAATGCAAAGCACGCAATGTTTTAATGTAGCCAAATTATAAACTCACTCGCTGGAGAATCAAAATCTTCAAAAGCTGAATTTTTCAATCAAGACACGGTTGTAGTTTCTAGCACCAATATCTCGTCCAATCTGAGTAGATTGTGTTGCTCATAGCTCTGGTAAACAAGGGTGGTTTGTCATAGAGATTGAGGAGGAGGCAACTAGTGCCAACCCTTTTGAATTCATTGTCAAACGTCAAGCCCTAGGAAAGAAAACGACGTCCAATAATTAAAACTAATGGTGATGCACCACGAGAGCTAGAGCAGATTTAAACTTAGGTTAGTGGAGCTACTTCATGGACAATAATCTAGAGATCACTACTTTTATCATATTAACCTCAAGAAGGATTGTTTCTGAACTTCCGATTTACAAAAAGTTTCTGATTCGTACTTTGGTGCCAATATTTTTTCACCGTTTTAGAAACTTGGAGGCTTAAAGCTCTTAAATATTCACATTTAATGTTGTTGTTTGAGTATAGAAGCTGCACAGCAAAATGTAATCGTCGAATTTTTTGTTTTGGAAGGCAAAACAATTTAGAAATAATGATCCTTTGACTCTTCAAAGTTCAAACCACCACCACCCCTGCAATTTAATGGCCATTCTACTCGCTTTCTTTCAGAGACTGAACTCTTAAGACAAATTTTCAAGAGACCAGGTCCGCTCTCTCATCCTCTACTATATATATACAGCTTTATAGATTCTCAAAGAACCCATATCTCTCTCCTGTTCTGCTGCAATCATGGCTAAAGGTGAGCTTCTTCTTTTGATCGCAGCTGCTGTAATGGTGTTCGCAAGTCAGGATGAAGCCAGGGAGATGGCTAAGACAGTGTCGAAGAGTATTGCGAGTGAGGGTGGAGAAGAGAAAGTTTCTGAAGCACCAGAAGGATTGGAGGGAAGTGAAGGCTTCGCCGGAACCGAAGCTCCAGAGGACTCGCCGGAAAAGCACGGCAGTGGTAGGTCTGTTGCCGGTGGGGGTGTCATAATTGGTGGGCTCCTCACTGCTATCTTGGCTGCTGTTTTCTGCTACATCAGGGTTACGCGAAGGAGAAACAATGGAAACCAAAATAAGTGATATAAAAATGGATAAAACAATTGCAGACGTCTCGTTGATTTGTTTAATTTATAGAACATTGATATATGATTAGGGCATGAAGATTTGAGATTTTTATCTTTGTAATTAACTTTTTGGAGGAAACAACAAACTTTATGATTTACCCTTCAAATGTTTCGACTTTGATTCTTCCTTAAGCTGCATCTTTGATTTATTCATTCAATATCATCACTTTTGATCATTCTCCATGAGTTTCATCTTTGAATTATTATCAAAGAATTTCACTTTGAATACTTTGAATCGGTTCATTCTCTTTGACGTCTTAAGCATTCCGTGGATTTCTGATTTTTTTGGACTAAAATAAAATTAGAAATTTGTTTTTGTATTGGAATACTGGACAATGTTTCCTTTTTAGGAAGCTATATTCTGAAATCTGAAACTAATTTGAGGATTCCAAATTGGCTTAGGATATTCATTGGGCATTGTGATGTTATTATGAAATTTCTAGGGTTGCTGATTGACAATTATCTGGTTATTTTAGAGAATTTATTTGAAATTATTGTCTTGAGGATTTCAAATATTTGAATTGAATATTCAACTATGATAATGTAGAATTCAAGTTTGATCTTTTACTATGTCAAGTTACGAAGTTTTTGGCTATGGCAAGTAAATTTGCAACATTTGCCCACTCATAGATGACGCGTTACTTGGACTTCAAAAATTCAAAACGATTGAAAACTCTATCTATGATACATTTATATTTTCTGACCAAATGCAACCACTCACACGAACAATTGTTTACAATTCTTCGCCGTATTTTTGTCGTCAAATATAAATCGACACGTCTTCAAACGACTGCAATTTCGAGTGTTCTTGCTTTGTAGTTACCATAACCAAACCACAAAAATTAATTTTAGATGTGTAAGCATTTATTTATATTTGATTTAGCAACTTTGCTTGTCACAATATCTTGTGTTAGTGTCATTTGACAAATCTTTAAGCACATTTTTTTTTAATTATTGACTATTTTCTTTTTCCATTTTGGAAAATCGAAAATGCAGAAGAAAAGGATTTTTGGATCAATCAAACCGATGTCGTTTCTTACGCCCAGATGGTTGCGATGAACCAGCTCTTCCAAATCCAGAATTGTTCTAGTCCAAAGCGTCTTCAAGCAAAAACAATGACTCTTCCATCAACCGAGGGCTCAATCTGAACATCAAAACACAAAACTCCATTCGATTCAAGGCTCCATCGCCGTCCAAATCGCCCTCCCTCAGCATGCTTTCAATGTCATCTTCCTGAAAATCCTTCAAACCCAGCAGCTCCGAGTTCGTTTTAAGGCTTTCCGAAGTGATGACGCCTCTCTCTTTGTCGGCCAGCAGCTCAAACCCGTTGCAGAGCTCCTTTATCAGCCCCTCTCTGCCCAGTTTATCCGCCATTAGCGGCAGAAAATCTTCGAAATCTACTCTTACCCTTTTGTTTGAACCGGCCATCGAACGGAGATTCTTGGTGCAGATGCAATGGGGGGCGAAGGCAAATTTATAATCTGAAGACAGAGAAGAAGATGGTTGAAATGGGGGGCTTCGTCTGTATGTTCTAGGACGGTCCCCTAATTGATGACAGACTGGTTCTTGGTATGCTCCTCGTGTTCACGCAATTACGTCTCACCTTCGTCGATGATTTCAAAACTTGCTTATTTAATTAGCCATTGAAGCTCGACCACTACTGAAAAAGAATCGCAAGTTTCCACCTTTGCAATTGATGAAATGGTTGAAAATCCGAAATGGGTGTGAAAGTTTCAGTAAATGTTTGACGAAAAAGGTCGTCTCTTTTCAGCTCACCGCTTTGTGAATCGAGTTTCGGGTTTTAGAACTCGTAGCAGTGGGTTTCGGCCTCCATTAGTCTCTCTCTTGTGACTTTGACTTTGTCTGATCTCGTCTTCAACTTGCAGAAAAAATACAAGTATTCGAATATGACATGGAATCATGGGAGAAATTTACCCAAGGTTTCTGAATGTCGGCTAAAGTATTCTATCAAATAGAAAAAACAACAACTAGGATTTGTTAACTTTTGAGAAATAAGGAAGAAATGGCAGGCCAAGCAAATCTTGTAGGTCTCAAGCAAACTGGGGACAGCCAAAGATTCGACATCCAAACTTGTCTATGGATCAGAATAATGGTGTTATATTAAAATGCAGCTCCTGACTTGGACGAATAAATAAGGCCCTCCAATCATGGAGTTCTTACAAGGAAAGAGACAAGCAGGGTGTGTTCCAGCGTCTGAAGAGCGACAGCCAATTGCTAGGGTGTCGCTGCCGGCTAATGAGTTGGAAAAGACCGCATTTGACAAATGGATTCACGTTGAGAGTTTGGCTGTGAGACGGTGAAAGATCTCATAAACAAGCATAGTTCTACATAAAAATGTTGATGCTTTAATTTCACCACTTACAATTTTTAGCTCTTGAATAATGTCTTCTAGTATTCTCACTATTATGTTGTCTTCTTTGTGTCGGAGTTAGCACATTTTATTCTTATGTTAGCCCAACACGAGCTGTGTTACTTGGGGCTAGGAATGTCGAAATATAAACTTGATTCTTGAAGAAAGTTATACAATCATGAAGAAACATGGAGAAGTTTAGAGAAGTCTCAAGAAGATTATAAAGCGTGTGAGGCAAAACACTACAAGAAGCTTGTGAGGCAAAACACTACAAGAAGCATGATGTGGGTGAAAACTCATCATTTAGTATTGAAGAGTTTTTGAGAGTATAGCTCATGTGCTAGACCCAACGAGCAGAGAAGCACACTAGATGACGAAAGCAAGAAATACATCTTTATTGGGTACAATACTAACTCTAAAGAATACAAGCTATATCCTAATATTGGGAAGACAAATCAGTCGAGATGTCGAGAATGAAATTATAGTTCATGCAATGAAGACAACAACGTCTTCCCTTACATGGAGAAAGATGACTTGGAGCAATCAACGATGGTGCAAGAGCCTACATCCCCAACAACTTTACCAATGGAAAGTCTTCAAGAATATGGAAGCTTAGAGTCCCCCCTCCCCTCCCGACTTTGAGCCTCCCCTGAATCTCATCCTCGTTCGTCGTCCGAGGCTTGAGTCGCCAGATTCTGCCTTCGTCAAAGACTTCACATCGGCCGTCGTCGCAGAGGCGTCGTCTTCGTCAACTGTCACAGAGTATCAGACGGTCGTTGGTCGTCTTACTCGTCGGTCAACGGTCTTCGACAGCCTCAGAAGTTCGTCTCCTGCTATTGTCCTGAGTCGAGACGATGTCAAACTCGAGGCTAGTCTGCTCGAGGGTCTCTTTTTGAAGAAGAGAGACCCCTCATTCTCAGCCTCTCTCTTTCTCTCCAGGTGACAACGGTCATCAGATCGTTGCTACATGAAATAAACAAGGCCAGTCAATAGTTTGATGGCAGACTTATTTGGCTCGTTTAATTATGATAAATTAAATATAAATTAAAGTTATTTATGTATGTTAGGCTCGTTTGTCTCTGCTCGACAGGCTCGATCTAGTCGGCTTAGTCTCATCTCGAATCTGGCGAGCCGATTTCAGTCAAAATTGTTGGAAAAAAGCTAAGCTCGAATAGACTCGATTCGTAAAGCTCGATAGACTCGACAAACCAAAAAATTTTGGCTTAGCTCCCTCGAGAAGGCTTGAATGTCGGTTTTAACTTTATATGTGTGTCATGTAATTTGGCTAAGGAATTTAATGAGTTGAGTTTTCTATTAGAGGAGCCAACCAAGATTTACGTTGATAACAAGTGTGTCATAACTTTGGCCAAGTTAGTAGAACTTTATGGAAGTGTCTAGTGTAGCATGTTCTTGAGAATTCTTCTCTAGAACCTTATGGAGAGTCATTTGTAGCCCTTAAATTAGATTTTGAAGTGGCTTAATCCTAGCAATTGAGTTATGAGGTGTCACTAGTATAAATAAGAGTTTTATGTTTGAGTTTAGATGCATAAACAAAGTTGAAAAATAAAAGTAGCCTTTCCTCCAAAATTCTTAGCATCTCCTACAAATATTTGCTTCTCCAATAAAGACCTCATTTATAACTTGTCTTCAGTCTCTACCCTTGAACGATGTGAAAATTAGACACTATTTCTATCATTGCGAGACTACTTGTCCTAGTTAGGAGCTTTGTTTGGCTTAAGGCGAAGCCTTCAAAGCTCTGGGTTGGAGAGTTTAACTATCTGTCAATGAAATCTCATTAAATATCATGAAGACAGTTGCCCTAGGAGAAGCAAACGAGACCGGAAATTCGGCCACCCAAATTCAAGTCTGCATCAAAGCATTCTAGCCCAAAATTCTTCGAACATGGATCTGTCAACTTTGCATTTGCATGGATATCAACTTTGCATTTGCATTTTTAGCTATGTTCATTTGAAGACAATCACATAACCATTATTAGTGAGATTGAATCAATCCCATAGAAGCTAATTTCACGTCAATTCAACCTTCACAAGACTGTTTGAAATAAGGATTATTTACATTTTGTTTTTAATCGTAAAGCTTAAGTTCCTTAAGATTGTGGGCCTTTAAACCCAGCTAAAATGAAAGCATGCAAAGGCCTGAGCAGAGATTGAACAAGCTAGGGCCACGTCAGACGGGAAGGATCCTGGTACAATCGAAGCTCCACGTGGAGGCCATGCATGGGTGGAGAGTGAAAATATCGCGAGCCAGGGCATTCTCCTTTATTCAGGAGTCAACACGTGGAAGCTAGCCACACCACAGAGAAGCATGCATTGGAACCTATATGATTTACGCTTTTGCCATTGTTGTCGATCGATAGAAAAAAGAGGAAAGAATTTTCTTTTTAAAGGATATTTTTGTGGCTGCCGGTGGAGAGAGAAGATGAAGGCGACGCCGACGAAGAGGTACTGTGAGCTCTGTGATGCTCTGGCTAGGGTCTACTGCGATGCCGACCAAGCGAGCTTGTGCTGGGACTGCGACGGCGGCGTTCACGGCGCTAACTTCCTCGTTGCTAGACATTGTAGAACCCTTCTCTGTCAAACCTGCAACTCCCTGTCTGAATGGAGAGCTTCCGGTTCGAAGCTACGCCGTATGGTTTCTGCGTGCGAGCATTGCGATCTCGGAGCAGAAAATGGAGCTAAGGAAGAGGCTTTTGACGAAATTGATGTGCGAAACAATAACGATTTTGGAGATATTGATGACGAGAATGATGATTCGGAGATGGAGGAGATTTTTAATGATGTTGAAGATCAAGAGAATCAAGTTGTGCCGTCCGTTTCTGAAATGACGATTTCGTTGAAGAGGAAGAGAGGCGATGCTTCGAATCTTTCTTATCAGGTATTAGTTTTTTTTAGTTCCTCCTAAAATCGACCTTTTTCTCTCTCTAAATCGCTTTGGATTCATCATTCTCATCGCCGGCGCCGCAGATTAATCTCCGTCAAAGCATTTCATTCAAGAACAGTGACACATCGACGACTGAAGAGGATTGTGCTTCCGTCGAAGAAATGGGCGAGGCTGAGAGAAAGCAATACTGCCTCGGACTTCTCCGTCGCACGTCAAGCCGTCACGGCGGCCGTCACTCGGCTCAGTCCGGCGGAACTGGGCGGCCGAGATAGAGAAGAGCGAGGTTGAGAGTTGAGAGCCTGTTTCAACCGTTGGATCAGGAGCTGAAACAAATTACGTGGAACTATGAAGTAGGTTTGGTATCTTTACTTGTAGTGAAGTTGAGTTAAGGATCGTAATAGTTATCAACTCTTCCAATTAAAGCATAAAATGTATGTTCAGCAAACAATTCCCCCATTCCTCCTCGCTAAATAATCTCACAAACATTTACTTCTTAAATTCGTCACATGAAACACAACATTTTAATGTATGACTAAGTAAACAAGCGATGGTTAGGACCATGGATTGCAACAAACATAAATCCTTGATAGGATAAGATAATGGGAGAGGTTTTTAATTAAAGTCTTGCCTAAAATTTGAGGGTAGCCAGAAGTTAGTTAAATGAGCAAAAACCTAGTTTTGGCTATAGCCTTCGGCACTTTGCTACTAACCAACAACATCCACAAACTCACAACTATGGTCAGCAAACTTTGATAAAAACTATATTTTGTTAACTATATACGCTAAAAAAGAAAGTCTAGGTCTCGACTACTCCACTTAAGATTCTTTATTAACCCGACAATACATTATTGTTTGTTCTGCGCCAAAACAAGTATTGTTTTGTTCTTGGGTTATCCCCAAAATGCGTTAAGTTGATTAGGGACGAAAACTCATTTATGAATCGTCCTCAACCGATACACCTAGGGAATGTGTTAATATATTATACTTTAAAGTTAAATTATTGGCTCATTTTTCGAATGATCCGAACGAAGTACGCAATGGAAAGCATCGACTAAGAACTCCCTCATAGATTTGCAATAAAAGTCGACACTCAATAATAGAAAAACACATGTTTTCGTTTACTCTAGCTTTAGACTGAGCCGGTTGGATCGAATCCATATAAAATAATATTTACTATTCTTCTACCTTGAAAGCGAGGACATTAATGAGGGGAAGAACAGCAGTCAGTGGGGTGCTGGTGAAGAAGATAAACCAGCCATTAAAAAGGCAGCAGCGAGGGCATGAGTTGTGATGCAAGAAGGGGACCTCTAAAATTGGCTTGTGGCTGGCCTTGAAGCATCCAACGTCCAAAGAGTGCGCTGTTATGGCTCACCACCTCACATACCTAACGCTGAGTCTACACCGATGACCAACCAACGACCCATACAATTCTTGCCCATAACTGGCAAATGATTGCGTAGGTTGATAGATTACTGCCCATCTCTCCTTCGCCACATGTTTTCCCTGTGCTCTTCTTCTGTTCCTGTCCAGAAGAATTTGATAGTTTGAAACTGGCAAATGATTGTTGGATAATTGTTATTAGTTGTCAAGGAATATTCGGAAAAGTATTTACCCAATTATCATATGTAGCCAGTGTACAGACTTTAGGAGATGAAGCTCTATAAATTGGTCAAGCACTATACGAAGAACTAATGCAAGTCTATATTGAAAATCTTCTATCATTTTTACTGATTTCTCACTACTTAGTCGTCGGTTAAAAACATCACATTCGATGATCGTTTTACATTTACATTTATATTTTAATCTTACTTTCTCACTAAATGTGTTCTAACTTGTTACTTCATGTAGTTTAGTATTTTACATATTTATTTTATGTCATGATGACAGATTCCATGTTGTCCCTTAGTTAATTATGTAGATGGAAAACAATGATTATGAGATTGGGACTAAATCAATAGGAACATAGTTTTATATTTTAGGATAATTATCAATATACACTATGTAGCTATGATTGTTTTTCAATTAATATTCTAAATTTTTTATTTTTTTACTTGATACTATAAAGTATGCGTATTTTTCAAATAATACATTAAATTATTGATTATTTTATTTAACAGCTCAAAATATGAGTATTTTCATTCAAGCATATTTTTAATAGACACATTTAACTTGAAAATTTATAAAATGTTATTACTTTATTTTTTTGTTATTATGCATCTTCTTATGATTCAATTTTATTTGTTTTAACTTTTCATTGTCGATAATCCAAATCAAGACATATATAATAATTGAAAAACTTTGAAATTATATTATAAAAAGAATCTTAATTAACTTAAAGTTCACGACAAAGTATCAGTTGATAATTGTCTAAACTATAGGCTCACTCCTTAATGTGAGGGGAATGTGTCCCCCTGAATGCCTCTACAAATAGAGAATCGCAGCTTGAGGTTCAAGCATTTGAAGAAGAAGAATAGAGAAATAGAGAAGTAATGAATTTCTTCTCTTGAAGAGGGAGAGAATAATAAGTATTTTTAGAGGGAGAGAAAAGAAAAGGTGCGAACGAAAAATAGGTGTAGTGCTCTTGTGCATATTGAGAGTTCTAAGATAGAAAAATTTGTCTTTGTGAATATTTTTTACAATGTTCAATTTTTAGAAGAATATTGTCAATTCATATTTTTTATAGTGAGATCTTTCTATATACGGTCCTCATGGTTTTTTCCAATTTAAGTTTTCACATTAAATTCTTGGTGTATTATTTATGTTATTTCTTGGTCATTATATTTTAATGGTGTGAAAAAATATTCTTTGTATTTTTGGATTGCATATGCTACCATTTTTTATACTGCCTATTTAGTTGTGTAATTATATTGAGTAAGTAAGTTCTATTTAGAAGATTGAGTTTTAAGTGACACTGGGTGTGACCACTCTAGCCTTTCTTGGGACTTACTTAGAAATGAAATTATGTCTATAAAACTGCTAAGAGCGACTTGTCCTGAGAATTATCCTAATCAGTATTCTCTATAATTGTTTGGTTATTGATTATTTTCTTCCCAACAAGTGGTATTATTATAGCCTAGTTATTATGGCAAAAAAAGTTTAAGCTGAAAAATTTAACAGAAGAAATTTTTCTCTGTGGAAAGTCAAATTGAAGGCAATATTGTGGAATATGGCCATCAAGGATAGGGCAGTGAATGTTGAAGATGAGAAATTAAACAAAGCAGATGATGATGTTATCGCTATTTTGCATCTTGCTCTTGCAAATAAAATTCTGCTTGAAATTATCCAATTGAAAATTTCCAAGCACATTTGGGATATTCTGACATAAATAAATGAGGCAAAATCGTTGCATAATATAATTTCTTGAAAAGAAAATTATAAACTCTTCGAATGTGTGAGTCAACGTCAATGGTGAGCACATTAACACTTTCAACACTTTATTTGCTTAATTCAGTGATGGAGCACAAAATCAACTCAAAAGAAAGAGTTAAAATTTTACTTCGAAACTTGCGAGATTCATATGAAAATCATATTTATAAATTTTATGAAAGGTGTTGGAATAACATGGCAAATGAGTTGCTAAATGAGAGAGGAAGAATATGGTTACATCTGCCTATGAAGAAGAAGATGTATTTGTATGCGAATATGATGTGAATCTCATGACTCAAGAATCAAGTTGAGTATGTAATTTAGGTGCATCTTAACATGTTACTGCAAAAGTAGAGTATTTTACATCTTACAGTAATGGCAATTTTGGTATTGTTAAAATGAGAAACAATCATATTTTCAAGCTAGTTGGAAAGGGGGACATCAATATCCGCACAATTACGAGATGCGAAATAGTGCTTAAAGATGTCCTACGTGTTCCGGATATTAGATTAAATCTAATATCTGTCGGTGATATTGATGATGCCGGTTACAAGAGTAAATTTGCTGATAAAAAATGGGAACTCAGGAAAAGTTCACTAGTTAGAGAGGAAATCAAAGAATCTAGCTTGTATGTGACTCAAGTGATTAAAAAGAAAGCACTTGTACATGATGCACATGATAACTCATCCATAAAGTTATGGTACGACAATTTGGTCACTTGAGCGAGAAAAGACTTTTATTGCTTGGCAAGAGAGAATATCTATCTCGGACATGAATCTTTGCCAAAATATATTTTATGTTTAGCGAGAAAACAACACAGACTTTCCTTCAAGAAGATTTCTGAAGCAAGGAAACAAGAGGTGCTAGAAGTCATCTATTCAGAAGTCTGCGATCGCATGTCAACAAAAAACGTTAGGTTCTACTCAATACATGGCATAGTTATTGATGACCACTTAAGGAAGGTTTGTGCTAACACACTCAAAACGAAAGATGAAGTGTTTAACGTTTTTAAGGAGTTTCATGTTTACACTAAGCGTGAAACTAGAAAGAAGTTGAAATGCATTTGCACAAATAATGGTGACAAATACATGAGATCATTTGATGACTATTACAAGATGCATGAAATCAGACACAAGATATCTGTTCTGAAGGCTTCTCAACAAAATGGTGTTGCGAAAAGAATGAATAGAACGATCGTGAAGAAGATAAGATGTATGTTGTCACATTCGAAACTTCCTAAAACTTTTTGGGAAGAAGTGATGAAGAATGCAATCATTGTCATCAATATGTCTCCATCAGGACCACTAAGTGGAGAAGTGCCAAACAAGGTGTGGACAAAAAAAGACGTATCTTATAAACCTCTAAAGGTATTTACATACAGAACATTTATCCATGTTCCAAAAAATGAGAGGTTGAAGCTAAACAACAAAGCAAAAGAATGCATATTCCTTAGATACGAAAGTAATGCATTTGGAGATAGGCTTTAGTATCTGGTTGACAAGAAAAATATTAAAAGCCTAGATGTTATCTTCTTTGGGATCTGGTTTTTTCCAATTTGAGTTTTCGCGTAAATATTTCTGATATTTTTAGATTGCATCTGTTGTCATTTGTTATACTGTCACTTTAGTAGTATAATTATACTGTATAAGTTAGTTTTGTCTCGGAGACCGGGCTTTAAGTTGGATCGATTGTGACTCATCTAGCCCTTTTTTAGAAACTTACTTGGAAAAATAATTTTGTTTAAAAAACTAACAAAATCGGCATTTCCTCGAAAAATAATTGTGTTGAGCAAGCTGACAAGAATTATATTTCTTAGTAATTATTCTGATTAGTAATTTTCATGTTACTTTAAATATTTGATTATTTTTCCAACACTCTCATGTAATCCAAGGATACAAAGTGCCTTACAATTTATTACACCCTAATTACTTTCCACTTAAAGAAACTCATTACGTCACAGTTATGACCTTGATGAAAGAGCTATCAATTCCAACCACCCTCTATAAATCACATTTTCCAAAACTTTATCGTCATTTGTAGGGTTCTTTGTGCCAAAAAAGTCGAAATTCCTCGCCCTCAGGGCCCCTACACCCCAGCCCGACAACATGTGAGAGGGTTAATCACGGTGTCTCAGTGACACAGAGATAGAAGGTTAATCATTTGCAGGGTTCTAAGAAACAAAACGTTGTTGTTGAACATGCAAGTCTTTTGCCTGCATTGAAACATTTGAAACTTGGGTACGACTAATCATAATCTAATCCTCAGTAGCAAAAGTAAGTTAGAGGAGATCAAATATGAGAGTTAATAGTGGGTAGGGGTGGGCATCGGATCGGATCAGATCGATCCGATCCGATTTCTGTTAATCCGATAATTTATCGGATTATCGGATCTGATCCGATTAGCGTTGAAAACTCAAAACACCCGAATCCGAATCCGATCCGATCCGATCCGATAAATTAAGAAAAAAAAAATTTTCCCCGATAATCCATCCAATGCAGTGCAAGAGCAAGCCTTCGTTAGCAAAAGTTGATTGTGAGTTCTGGAAACTGAAATTCGACAAAAGTATGCAGTGATTGAACAAGAAATCTGACAAATTGAAAAAAAATACATGCATTCAGATTAAAAAAAAAAAGAAATTTATACATCAACGGAGCAGCAGAGCGATGAGGTTAGGGTCGTCGGCTTTCGGAGTTCGTTCAGGGTCGGAGACTTGGAGGCCTACGCTGAGCTGAGCGTTCGTCGGCGTTGGGCAATGTAGTTAGGGTCAGAGACTCCGAATCGATCAGATGAAGATCGATCGAAGACATTCTGAGACTCGGGGTTCAGAATCGAGGTTATTAAAAATATCCCAATCCGACAACAATCCGAAAATCGGATTGATTTTTTCATAACCTTACCGATTACCTTATCCGATCCGACCCAATCCGATCGGATCGGATCGGATCGGATCGTCGGGGTTGGATTCGCCCGCCCCTAATAGTGGGTTAGGTCAAGTTAGTAGCAAAAAACACAGAACCATCCACCTTCTGGGTCCCTAAAATATTACCAAAAGTGCTACCAAATTCACATACTTTCCGACCAAATACAAAGAACTGTGGTTTCGTTTCAAGATGAACAACCAGTTTTCTGCGCCAGATATTTCAATCGAGTCACGCAAATAAACCGGTGTATTTGTACAGTGTTTCGATCTTGTACTTCTAATATTCACATAGCAGGAGCAGAAGGGAAAAAGTAAACAGATGAGATATACAAAATTTCACATCAAAAAGTTAATGCCTTCCCTTCCTGGAATCGGCTTTCATTATGACACTCTTTCTCTCCTTCCTCTGTGCTTGAGCCAATTTATCTTTCTTCAGAGGGATGAGGTATAGCCAGACTGATGTGAACAAAATGGCGCAAAATCTTCCACAGCAGACTGTTATTCCTAAACTAATCATCAGCATACCTAAACCAGCTTCGATGTTTGAGCAACCCATCTTATTTTTTCTCTGCTTTGTTCCGAAATCTGTTTGGATTTTCGTACGATGTTTTGATTCGGCGGACATTGTTGACGACGATGACCGAGCCATGAGCGGTTTTTCTTCTGAATCCATTGAAGAACTTCGTTTTGATAGACAAAACTCTTGCTGGTTCCCGGTCTTTCTCTGAGGTAAAGTAGGAGGATTTTGAAGAAATCATATTCACATTAGACGGTGAAGTATGAATTTATTTAAAAAAACTTACAAGAATAGCTCCAAAAACGATGGCTTTTACAACCCGCGTAAAAGATCGTTTCGTCTGCCGACCAATCTCCGACTCGCCGGAATATGTAGAACACTGTGAAACGGGCGACGTCGGACTTTTCATTTGCCGGCAAATGTCATTCCCGCGTTCTGATTCATGAACAGTTTCCATAGCCATAATAGGTCGGAAGCAAAGGAAAACCTTGTGCCTTGAAATGTACTTCATTTTTTTCTCCTAGTGGAATCGGTTATTTCGTCTAGCAGAAACTGAGAACTAGAGAACAGAAGCACTGGGACTCTCTTTGACACCTGAAAATGGCGGAAGGGTGTGTTTTCTCTCACTAGATAACAAAGCTACAAAGAGGACGTCTTAGGTGTATATGCACTCTTGGTGCAGTGACAAAGTATTTATATTCTTGCTTACCATATTCCTTTTTTTATCCACGAGTTAGTTTTGTTATACATGAGCTAGTACCTCTAGTTTTGTTAAATATAATTTAATCATTAGCTAAGGTTTTATCATAATTTTGGTACAGGTAATTATCAATTTACCCTATAAACTCAAAACCCTAAACTGTAAATTATAATCTCAACTAACACCTCAAACTTTGTCATCATATTCATGCTTTCGAGAACTATCTTCATTTCTTCCGACTAATTTGATAGATTGGGAATGAGGGCTCGTTCTCGAAACTGGGAGCCAGTTTTTCCAAATAGATTTTTCAATATATTAGTGGACATATGCACCAACAATATTAGAAGATTCCCAAGTATAAGTTTATTAGACTTTTATTATTAGATTTTTTTAAAATTTTATAATTAATTGAGTTTAACAACAATGTATTATTTGGACAGCCTTGGTCTACAAAAGAAATTGACTGAACTACGTGTGATTAAGCAAGGTATAAATGTAGGGTGTAAAGAGTATAGCTACGGTCTTGAGATGAGTTAGTTATGATTATGAATGAAACGTGTAGCTAATGAGGCAGTAGTATTAATATGTGGCACCTAAAACATTGACTTGCTGTTCATGAGTAATGGAGAAGATTCAACTGTGTCATTACATAACCTAAAAAGATAGGGTTAAAACAGTAGAGGAAGTATTGCAAACTGTCTGTCGGATTCTACAGAAGCCCTAGTGGTAGTCGATTTTACCTGGGTACCCCAAAACGGGGTTCCCAATGCATACAAGACATGGTCAATCGATTTGTAGGTTTTGGTTTGGGTGGATCTAGTTTGGCTAAACCAGAATCCAACTAAGAAGAACTAACAAATCTAGATCCGGTTCGATTTCAATTTTGAGAGAATTAATTTTGAAGAAAACCTAAAGAAAGTGGGGTTACTTGTTAGGTTTTTGGTTTATTCATTCGAAATCAAATCAAAACCAAAACGACACGGTCAAAACCTGCTCAAACGAAAGTAAAATTGTACAAAATGAACACAAAACCAAGTTTAAAATGACCAAAAAAGATTAGTCCCTTGAATACTTTTCATAAACTATCTTGAAGATAAGGTCATATGCTCGCAAGTCACGAATGAATTAGGGAGAATATTGAACAAAAGTAAAATACGATGCAGTTCTAATGTCATATGCTCGTAAGTCACAAATGAATTAGAGAGAATATTAAACAAAAGTAAAATACGATGTAGTTCTAATATAATAATATAAGGGAATTAGTTCTCATCATATAGAAAGTTATAATAATTGTAATATGATTGATTGAAAAATCTTCTATGAAACAACGTTAGAATCATGCATGTTTCACACTCGATTCGGTGAAGGTTGTTTTTCCATGACATTTTGTCAACTTAGTTCTTTTTTTTTTTTTAATTTTCAATTCGTTTTGGCTCTCGTCCAAATATCCATTCTAATTCACTCATTCAGTTTTGCGGGTCGAGTCGGTTCAGGTTAATTTAAAAGGTTTGCATGACGGCTAATTTTTGATGGTTAAGTTTTGCGAGTAGATTTTTTAGATTTTTCTGTCATTCCGAAAACCGGTCAGCAAACCCAAAATAATTAATAAACAAATTAATAGCAACATTGTTATAATAAATTTTCTAATTAAAAATGAATTCTTTATATAGAAAGCATTCTTCTGATAAAAAAAATTTCAAGTGAAAAATGAATTTTTCTAGTTTTAGTTGAAAACTTCGCTTAAAAACAACCAAAACTGACCTGACACGATCCAAAAATTTATAGATCAGTTAAAATTAGAAGTTCTTGGTTAGGGTTGATTTTCAGCCGGTGTAAAAAAAAACCAAACCCAAAAAATGTGTCAAATCGGGCTGAAACCGATCATGATCATCGGATAGTTCTAGTGGTTCTTCAAATTTTGAATTCCAAACTTGCTCTATCATCCTTATTAGTGTTTCAAACTTATTGCTGCACTATCTAGAATCTAGATGATGTTTTTCAGGGGTGGGCACTGAGATTTTACTCTTCTTTTCGAAAGATGTCATCTTTTTACCTTTCGTCAATTTTGCTCGCTCAACTAAAAACAATAAAAAGTAATGAGTTGCAGCTTTACAATTTAGACAATTTCACACTTGGAATAACAAAAAACTCAAGTTAAAATATGCTAGAGTAAGAATTAGAATTTTAACAACGCTTCTGCATCTTTTGCTCTGTCAAAATTCCTTGCTCAAATACAATTATTCTCGCATTTTTGGTCAAAAAAATTAATTTTTAGTTGACTTAGTTCAGGCCGTTGGAGAATTAAAATAATTGTAGGGAGTTTTGGCGAAAAATGGTTTCGATCGCTTAACATTTCTATAATTTAAATTCAGAACAGCTTCAGTCGGCCAAAAATGATTTTCAAAAACAAACTAAACAGCAAGCAATATAAAGTTTCATGGCAATATTATCAATATGACCTAAATTGATGAGATCCCGGTATCGAAAACGTACTTCAAAATTATGAGTTCAAAGAATAGGCCTAAAGACCAGTTTGATTTGGTTCGGTTCACTTATCTTATTGAACAAACAGAAAATCAACGGTTAAAAGATAAGTGACGGAAAAACCAAGAACAAAAATCAACGAAATAAATGCTAATGAAATCAAATGCGATTACTTCTCAAATCAAAACCGAAAGCGATAAATAGATGTCCAATCTTTTTCAAAATACTAATCCGATCAAAAATGTCGATGAATCTCTGTTTTATTTTGAGATAAAATGACTCAGAACACGACAGAAAATGATAGTTGTCTCTTTAATTCGCAAAAATGATTATTGACACTGAGCAACAATTGAAATTGAGAATTAGAAGAACTAGAGATCAAATATAGCTACCAAAATTTTGCCTAAAGGTTCTGATACTATGACAGAAATTGAACCGAAAGAATTGTCCCTTGATAGAGATTCTCTCATCATATAAGAAATACAAGAAAGTAAACATCTGCACATAATGGACCATTAAAACGAACATTTAGTTACTTAAATTACACATGTCTAGATATGTCAAATATAATATTTACAACTATAGTAAGATACAGAATGTTTAAAATTTTCACTTGCAACATTACTCATCATGCCATGTTCGTCCAGATTAATTAGATTTTGACTTTCTATAAAAGCATGCAATTTATCAAGTTCTTCAGTGGCCTTCCTTCTCGCTTTCAAGAATATCAATCTCTCGCCCGCACGGACATAGTTCAGTTGGCTCAGATATGATAGATTGGGTACAAGAGTCTAGGTTCGACGTCTGCGCTGTACTAGTGTGAGAGTTGTTACCCCCAATGTTGGGGTAGCTCCTTAGGATATCAGGTAAATGTCTCCTATCTCTGGGCCGCTGAGTCACCGTGATTCAACCCCCTCACAAACTGTCGGGCCGGAGTGTAGGGGCCCTGAGGGCGAAGGATTTCGGGTACAATAATATCAATCTCTCATCCAGTTCTTACCACGCCTTTCAAGAATATTGTAAAATACACTTGGGTTCAACCATAAAATAACGACACATTCTCAATGCGTCAATTCTTAATGTTTATCGGGCCCTTCATCACAAGCTTCCACGTATAATAATTGATAGACTTCAATATTAGAAGCACACCCAAATCCCCAACCAGTTTAAGTCACGTAATAATATGTTTACAGAACTTCAAATCCTCTTGAAAACCCTAAATCTCCTTATACCCTCTTTCCCTCGTCAAATTCCTCAGCCACTCACGACAGACGCCCAATTACTGTCCCCATTTATAAACAACTCTCCGCTGGAATCCCTTGCAACCGCCGCCAGAAAATCCGAGCAAGTCCCGTGCGCCGCTGAAGCCCCGACAGACCAGCATCTTCGGGTCCCACTCCGACCGACACAGACCTTGAACCCTTTCGCCACCTCTTTCTGGAAAACACGACCCGTAAGGCTCCTTTCTGGTAGTTTTTTTGCAGCAATCGAGAACCTGTCGTCTTCAATCAAGACCATCATTGATCCCATCGTTCTTTCCTGGTTCTTGGTTCTCGGTTCTTTCATAATTTTTTTTGCCAAAAACATGTCAGCTGTCAGCTATCAAATCCTTTGATATTAAGAACCATTAAACATTTTAAATCATCTAGAAATTATTTATTAGAATTTTAAAAGAAGCAGCATCTTGAGTCTTGATCGTGAAATAACAACTAACTTTTATATTAGTAATATAACGTTTCTTAGTCAATTGTTTTACCTTTATGCTAGTGTAGTGGTGTTGACTGGACGATTTTCACAAGTAATTAACATTTGGAAAGTTTGAATCCTCAGTCAAATGAAAAAAAAAAAACCTGCAGATTTTGGAGTCTACGTGTTACAATTTCTTAATGGGGTTAAATAAATTAGAAGTTCATCGGAAAATTTAAAAGTTTTCATACACGAACATATCACATAAAATTTTATATGTTTAACAAATTAGGGTTTCAAGGGTATTTTTACGCTAATTGCAGGTGAAAATAAGAGGACAAAGTCAAGTTTTTGTAATTTTTGCACCGGAAACCTTTTGAAGTCAATCTCTTCGGAGCACAATTCGACGAGTGGGGCGGACCACAATATGCAATAGGTCGACCTATGCACACTCCATGTGGTGAGTTTTAACCACGTAGTAGACCGCATAGTTTGGTTGCACTTTTCAAAGGTTGATTTGCATGGGCGACCCTTCAAACTTACTAAACGATCTACCCATTTTTGAGAGAGGTAGATCCCGGAGATTGCTTGGACCATGCACAAGTCTATATGTTGTAGAGTGCATTCATCGTGCGCTCTTGCTGGAGAGCCAAAAAGAATGACCAACACACGCTTAAATACTTGGCTTCGGCTACATGAACTAGAACAAGGAGAGAACTTAAAAGTAACCCCAATGAACAATCATGCAATAGAAGTCACAACTTTTTTATGTAGTTTTTAGTGATGAATTTATGCTTGTTCCATGACACATTGACTCACGAGCATTTTGGTTTGATCGTACAAATATTTTGCTAAGAGAATATAAATAAATAAATAAATTATATGCAATTTATAAGATTATTAGCAATTTATTGTGATAGATGCCAAGTTCGATTCTCATCAAAGTCAAAAAATTAACATTTAAGGTTTATGGCATTAAATTAATTATAAATGATTAAATTAATTTTAACTCACATCAANTATTTTTTTAAATTTTGCACTTGATTGACAATTAGATAGCTGTCAATCTAATTAGAATATATTTAAGTTGGAGTGATGCAAATGTCAAAATTATTTTTATCTACTGTTCAAACATCTTCAATTGAAATAATAATTTTTTTAATGTTTATTCTACTAATATATTTACAATACATAACTTATGAATCTTATAACAAAAATAACTTCTTTATTTATATATAAGATACGTAACTTGAAAAATATTTAGTTTTTTGGCTCGTCTCAGATAGGCTCGAAGCTCGTCTCAAATAAGTTTGAAGCTCGTGAGTTAGCTGGAGCTAATATTTTTTGAAAAAAACTCGACATACTCGGCTTAAATAAGCTCAACTGGCTCGACTCGAAAAACTTAATCAGATAATTTTTGTTTCATTGTCTACTCATTTATTTCGTGTTTAGTTACATGAGAGTGTCATCATTTGATATGATGTTTCCATTGATAAAATTTAACGTTGGAGATATCCGTCAATAATTTAATTAATATATTGATGTAAATCCAAAATATTGATTTGAAACATACTGAAATTACGAATCGTCATTTTCATCTTGCTGTTCAGAGTTCCATTCCTCCACAGCGCCAACAGAAGAGTTCAATAAATTGGAAGAAACGTGCGGGCAACTTCGTTCTCGGAGATCAACCAAAACTCGTTTTTCATATTTTTGAAAACCCGTTTGAAATTCTCTAGTCTGCCATCTGAATCCGAGATAAATAATCAAGACTTTCATTTCTCTCACCACCCAGATGCTTGAAAGCATAGAGAGAGAGAGAGAGAGGATAGGTAGAGAGAGAAAATGGATAGAAATCCTTTGAGCGCTCGTGAAAGTGTAATGAAGAAAGGTACCTGGTCTGCAGAAGAAGATAGCAAACTAATAGCTTATGTTACCAGATATGGCTGCTGGAATTGGCGTCAGATTCCCAGGTTTGCTGGTGCGTAATCAGTTTATATGGAAACTCTGAACAATCTCCAAACCTAAAACTAATCTTGGCTTCATGCTCAGGTCTTTTGCGATGTGGAAAGAGCTGCAGACTGCGATGGATGAACTACTTAAGCCCAAGCGTCAAGAAAGGAAATTACAGCAAAGAAGAAGAAGAAACCATTTTAAAACTACATAAATCCATAGGGAATAAGTATGTTTTTATGCAAATATTGTTACCCAGAAACACAAAAATAATAAATAATAAATTTGTTCTTCATTTCACATTTTGCAGATGGTCTACCATTGCTGCTCGATTACCAGGAAGAACAGACAACGGGATAAAGAACTACTGGAACACAAAACTGAAGAAACGTGAGCCTCGACAAGATTTAACCTCAAACGCAACATCGTCATTTTCAAACCCAGTCGATGATTCCATGCATGAAACTAATGGAACGCACGACGAACAACGACAGCAGCTCGAGAAACAAACACTTTTCCAAAACTTGGACGACATTCAAACTTCTTCACCCCAATCATCATGCGAACTGCTGTCGAATTTGATTGTGGAGGAGACAACAGCTTCAGAGTTCTATGATAATTTCTGGGCTGACTCAGTTCTTTCTGAAACTGAGTTCTACTTCTCTACTGATGTTTACGACGGACTAGAGAATCTATCTATTCCATCAGAAAATCTTTTGTGGGGAGATAGCTTATTTTACTGATTTCTTTGTTCTTCAGATGTTTGGAAGAATGTCGCGTGACAGATTTCATGGCAACATCATTCAGCAACCATGAATAAACATATAATAACATGATTAACTGGCTGTCGGGACTCGGGACCATTCAAAACTCTACAAAAACTACACTTTCAAGAATTATCATGTGGCGTCAAAGCGTCTAATGTCTTGCTGTTAAGGACGAGAGAGATTGTTGGAGGATTGCAATGGAAAAAAAATTGTTCAAATTCGTCGTTTTGTTCTATCACTTTCTTGGTTTATTTTATAAATGCTTGTATACCAATTAAATGATTTGGTTCGGTAGCCCACTTGAACCGGTTTTATCCGTACATATGATACGGTAAGATTGAGAATACGAGCCTAGGAAGAAGATGTGGCGGATGCATGGAGAACGAACTCGTCTTCAATTATGGAGGCGGGAGAGAAATCTAAGCCTATGAATTGCTTGTTCATGAAGGTCTTGCACAAGTATTTGAGTAGTGATACGATTTGTTGAGAAAAAGGCCGGTTAATAATAATAATTTTCTAACCGAGAATGCACACCGGACTAAATATCATTGGTCTCTATTTGAGTAATCAAATTGGCAAAGCAATAACAATGAGTAATGATAAGTATAAAAATAAACGAGGGTAGTAACACCAAGATTTTAGCGTGAAAAATCATCTAAAATTAAAAGTAAAAAACAACGGGACTCGAAGGCTGCTTAAACAAATCTCCACTATGTTAGAAATAATTAGTACAATCAAAAGTTTTTTATAGATCATCAAACTAGAAGAATACGATGACAAATTAAGATTAAAGAACAATCGTAGATTCAACAAAATGAAGAGAGGATAAATTGTGGTATAAAATGACATTCTTGTTTTAATCTAACGGACAATCTTAAAAAGCACAAAATATGATCTTCATCGTTTAGAATGTACTTCTATATGTCAAAAAGTTATCGTCAAAATTTCAAATCACTCCAACAGTTGAAAATTGAGAAAATTGAATTTATTTCATCGTCTCTCTTTCTTTTTCACATAATTAGGATTTCAAATTAAGAATCTCTTATATAGGCTCTGCCTAAATATGAGCTGCACCCAATAAATCTCTCCCTCGACTCATATATTGGGCCAATTAATAATACTAATTTTCTAAGCCTATGAATTGGTTGTTCATGAGGGTCTTGCACAAGCATTTGAGTAGTGATAGGATTTGTTGAGAAAAGGGCCAATTAATAATAATAATTTTTCTACGGATAATGCAAATCAAACTAAATATTATTTCTCTCTATTTGAATAATCAAATTGGCAAAGCAATAACAATGAGTAATGATAAGTTTAAGAATAAACAAGAGTAGCAACACCAAGATTTTACCGAGGAAATCCACCCAAAAATAGAAAATAAAAAACAACGGGAAAGTAGACTTCTTGATCAAAATTCCACCATGTTAGAAGCAATTGGTACAATAAAAAATCTTCTCCAAATCATCAAACTAAAGGAATATGATGACAAATCAAGATGAAAGAACAATCATGAATTCAATAAAATAAAGAGAGAATAAATTATAGTATAAAATGGCATTCTTCTTTTAACCTAACAGACGATCTTATCAAGCACAAAATATTATCTCTACTGTTTAGAATGTACATCTGTATGTCACAAAGCAACTGTAAATTGATCTTGATCATGACTCAATTCTTGTAAAAACTTTTTCATTCATAGTACTTCTTTACAAACTTTAATAATTTCAATATATTTAGCCTATGTAGCCGACAATACAACACAATCTTAGAGTTTAGATTGTCATGAAATTGCTCATCTTGCAAAGGTGACCATATGATCATATGTAGACTTAACGTTTTCAAAGCTCAAATATACTTTGTAAGTACCTCTTGCATATCTAAGTATCCATGTTACTGATGTTCGATGCTTTTTTTCGTAATAAGAGAGGAAACAACTAACAACACCGACTGCATGAGCAATATATAATCTCGTGCACCCCATGACATACATTAGACTACCAACTAGTGATACATAAGCCACTTTCTTTATCTCTTGTTTATCCTTTTCACTTTCTTCATCTCTTGTTTATCCTTTTCACTTGTAGTTTCTTTTTTTTTTTCATATCACAAAAAATTTTTATGCCAAGAATTTGTTTTGGTGAACTTAAATCCTTCATGGCAAAAGAATTACTAAGCTTTATTTTAAGCTTTTGTCTCTTAGTTGCATCGTGTCTAACAATCAATATGTTGTCAACATATAGCAAGATAATCACAAAATCATTGAAAGCGAATTTCTTTGTAAATACATAGTGGTTAGAAGTAGTCTTGGTGTACTCATTCATTTCCATGAAAGAGTTGAACTTTTTGTATCACTATCTTAGCACTTGCTTGCGGTCATATAAGCTATTTTCCAGTTTGCAAACGAAATCTTCTTTTCCTTTAACTTTAAAACCTTCAAGTTGTTCAATGTAGATTTCTTCATTTAAATTTGTTTATAATTAGGATTAATATGTTCTTTAATAAATTTTTCGTGTGCATCGCTATCAAACATCGGTAAAAGTATCTCGTGTTGTGCTATAAATTTTGCAACACAATCTCTTAATTTTTTTATGTCAACATATTAAGTTACCACTACAACTAGCATTCAATTGTAATTGTGTATTACTCCTCGTTTGCTCGTTAAAATGACATAGTTTTTCACACAATATTTACATTGTGCATTAGTTTCTAATTTTCAACCTACATTAATTTTTTATTTCAAAGTGTCTCAAAACATGGACGTTTTACTTTTTTGGATTTAGATGAAGAAGTGTATGTTTATGCCTGATGTTTAACCAATTGAAAATGCAAGATTAGTTAGCTTAATTTCTTCGGTATCATCATCGGAAAATGTATCCAAATGAAAATCAACAAGGGTTCATATAAAAAAATTGTAAAATTTTCACCCTAAATTTAAATAAAGCGATATCGTTCACTAATGACTAGTTAGTGAGCTCATGGTCGAACAATCCAAGCCATGCAAGCCAGCTTATGAGCTCAAATCTCAGGCTTGCATGCCGGGTTCGAGCCAGCCGGTTTGCCGACTCGCTCGAATGTCATATCTAGTTAATTCAAGACATTTATATTATGTCTCTCATCTAATTAAGTTGTTTTACATGATTACAAACAAATTTGACTATTCTTATACACGATTTTCAAGTTTGTAAACTTCACATAAGGTTTACCAACATCGGAAAGGAGATCGATAAAGTTCAAAAACTAATTAAAATCCTCCATATGAGATACAAATCAATTAAACATCTAATTGAATAAAAAATCGTGTTGTTATTTTTAATTTAACAGTAAATTCAGGTCGAAAAGGTAGATTTAACAGTAATACAAATCAAATGCTCTTCCGTTTTGTCCTCTTCCAAAGCCTGCCTACGTCCATGAGCCTTAAAAGTTAAATCTCTCTCTCTCTGATTCAGCTACACTCCATTCTCCAATGGAGACAATGATCCTCACCTCTCTCATTTATGGCCTTTGGAACCTTATCATTGCCATGGCCACTCCATCTCTCTCTCTCTCTCTCTCTTGTGACAGAGCAGGGACGCCCACAATTTAATGGCAATGCTGCAAAGTACAGCAATGTAGTGCAGAAAACAGCTACAACGAACAAACTTTATCCACCCATAAACCAATCTTCTCTCTACCATACACCTGTTCGCCGGTGAGCATGAAAAAAAATCAAGGTTTTTCGAGACTTAAGCTCTCCCCAGTTCAAGGTTCAGAGCCATGGATTTGAAAAGAGGAGAACTCAAATGGGTGTGAATCGATTGAACTAACAACGTCCTCCGAAGTTAAAAGTCCCTCTATGCCGTTCGCCATTGTTGAGTTGCCGACATCTTTGTCGTTCAGAGATCAGATATCTTCGAGAAGGAAGTTTCGTCGACGGGGACCAATAACTTCGCCTTAACTTTTCAATTTATTATTTATCCTTATCGTTCTTTCTGCAAATATTGCAACAGACATGGCCGGACAAAACCAAAACGAACGGCAGATTTGTCTCTGGTTCGAAAAAAACAACATAGCAAAACCAAATAGTAATTACGAATTAAAAGAAAATCCCTTCTCGTCTCTCGAATCCGATTTTATCTGATAAGTTTGCAGAGCTTATGCGGCAGCGGATTTCGCCCTTTCGTCCTTTCTTCCATCTTCGTTTTTGTTTTTGGTATTCTGCTAATCTACAGTCTGTCTCAACCTGGTTCAAGCAATCACGGCAGTGATGGATCAGACGATCAGCCTCTCACCACCGCGCCGGAAACAATCACAGCCGTAGGATTACTTCACCATCCATCTCTCTCTCCTCTTTCACCCACACTTTCACTTTCCGAGCTCGCAGTAAAATTGCTGTCTAGAACATTTACTGGCGTATCGGAGCTCCGGCCCGTTTCCCAGACTGACTCGTACCCGTCAATTGCTGCAACTTGCATTGCACCAAAACATCGAAACAAGTCGTCCTGTCGCAATAAATGAACGATGGTATGAAATATTAAGTTGGTAATTGAGAGTGCAGAGAAAGAACATCCTTCTAAGCGAGACGAAAGTTCGGATGATGTATTTTCTTGGGAAAATGATAGAAAGTGGAGAGAAAAAGGCAAGCGGGTAATTACTTTATTTATGTGTGAAGATCGAGAAATTGATTTTCTGAAGGATAGATATTGTACGGGGAAGAGTTCATGAGAAGCTGCAAGTAAAGCAGATGCAGAAATCACAGATGGCTTGAACTCCAGGAGCTTTGTCTCTGCAAGAAAAAGAAAGAAAATGGTTGAATATTTTGGTCTTTTTTTATACAGAATGTCCTTGTTTTGGGTTGTTTTTCTGTACCAGTTTGAGCTTTGAAGATGATTTCAGAAGCTCGAGTTTTTAGAGCTTGCGTCAATGGCGGATGTTTATGTTCGAAAAAGGAAATAAAGAATGGAATGAAGGAGAAGGGAGTGATGGAGCGCATTCGCCATTTTAGAGCTCCCAGTACCAGCATTTCCATTCTCTTTATCGTTTTTGCGTCGAAGAGTAAACCTCCATAGCTCTGCTCCAGATTATACATAATTTATTTGATCAAAATTCTGAATCAAAAAAACCGAAGAAGGAATCTAAACCTGACAATCAGCGAGGGAGAATTCAGATTTCTTCATCTTCGCAGCTAATGAAACACAGGAGACAGCGAGAAGCCTTAGAACCCATGGTTTTGGCTCCTAATCACACAGAAGATCTGATTAAGCTAAAACAACCAGAAAGAAAACAGAAGAAGAAGAAGAAGAAGAGATTACTAGGATTCCTTGGCTGGACAAGAACCGATCGAGATAAGTGATAGCGAGATAAGCCAATAGGGGATCGAAGTTTGAGCAGCTCTACAATGGCGGACAAAATCAAACACAGAAGAAGAAAACACATTTCTTCAGCTACAGCAAGAATCAAACCTGGGAAATCAAAGCAATGGTCTCTCGTCGGATGAAGATATCGGCATCACTGGACTGAAGACCCCGAACGTAAGATTCCGACGGCATATGATCAGATTCAACGAGAAATAGAGAGGAATATTCATCGGATTGAAGATCATGAAAATGTTTTAATGGGTTTTCGAGATCGAACTCCATGAACAAAGGTGGTACGCTACAAGCAGAGACGATGAAGATTGACGAAACAAGCCATCGTTTTAAAAGGACGAAAAAGCTGAGAGTTTTGCTGTCTTCCTTAAAAGAAGCTGGACACTTAAATTTCACTCTCTCTCTCTCCTAGCATCTTGCCCTCTGATTCTGTCTCTCTCTCTCTACAACTTTCTCTCTCTGTTCATTGGAGAGCGAAACTGGAAGAGGAGAGAGAGAGGGAGAGAGAGAGAGGAGAGATGAATGTCAGAGGAGAATCAGTGGGAGGATCATCGAAAGTGGGTTTATTTTAACTACCTTGACTTCTTATTCTTTTCAAGTATTGGACTTCTGCACTGCACAACAGCAGCTGCAAGGTCTTTTAATATTTTCGAAACCCTAAATCTAATCTCATCCAAATATTTTAAGAAATCTTAATATTAAATTTGATTAATTATGTAGCACCCAACGTGACTACTCCATGTGTTATATTCCACAAGTTATCTCATAGAATTTTCTAGGGTTTAGACAAAAAAAATAACCATGCGCTTCGATTATTCGCAACGTATTTCTTTATGTCTACGATTTTTTATATAGTAGGATTATTAAAAAAATACTCTATTGTTCTGCATTAATAAAAAAAAATATATAGAATAATAATTTTTATAATTAAAGTACGACTAATGTAATAAATTATTGATGGATATTTATTACATCATTCAACGGAACAATATTTGGCACATTAAAATAAGTATTTTTAAATATTGGAACGTGACTAATAAATGGTGGTATAGTTAAACTTGCATTATGAAATAAAAAGCACTTATTATGTCTGGTTCTCATCGCTAAGTACTAAGAGAACAGGCATAAATAATGACAATTTTCGAGAATCCTTTTAATACTAAATGGTCCACCCTTGGTCCCCTCTCTCGCTCTCCTTTATTTTTATTCACGCGAAATTAAAATAACTTCTAAATAATATTAAAAAAATACTATAAATCGGAGTAAAAATGCGCGTAAAAGCTCAATTAATAATCGGAAAAAGAACCGTCGATCCGTCTTGGCTTGAAATAGCACCAATGATAGTAGATAATGACGTTACATTGGAATGGAAAGGGAATTGGGAGACAAACCATAAGTATGATGAACCCTAAAAAGCTAAATAATTATTTATTTTGTCATCTCAAGCTGGGCTACCTTTGAAATTATTAGCCACAACCCGGTTAATATTTCACCCGTTTCCTTCTTTTTTGCTTGAAATGATGCTACGCCTTTAATAATAACCTTAATTCTAATAGTTATAGTAATGTTATTTTTTTAGCATTGAAAATAAACTCCTACTAGGAAATTAATGCATACTTTAATAATAATGACGGGTCGTGCTTGATCAATGTGTCCGATATGAAAACCGGATCAAACCCGAGTGTTTTCAAATTAGGTTAGAAGGTGTTAAAAATGGAGAATTTAGGGTGGCTTGAAGGTTACTCCATTCTGTGGAACATTATGGAGATAGGAGTAGCGGTAGACCACTTTAATTTTTTCTCACTTTTGGTCTCTCCCTTTTTCTTTTCTTTTTGTTTTTGCACTGTGTGTCTGAGCTCTTCTTCGTCCGCCATTACTAGGGGACGCTCTAACTCTGCGTTGGTCCCGGAGAAAGGCTAAAGACATCCCAAGAATCCTATTCTTGCTCTTTAGCTCTCTCGCTCATCCCACTTTTGTCTTTTCGTCTCTCTCTCTCTCTAGATGCAAATAAATTCGTTGGTAAGTTTTGTTCTTGAGTTTCAGTTCATTTACTGTGTTATTGAGTACCAGTTGGTGGACATATTTGGGCACGCGTCGAAAGGATAATGAAGACCTGAGGAGAGAGAGGATGATGATGATGAGTACACATCTCACGCGAAACCCCCATGCAGAGAAGCACATCATCATTGTAAACTTTTTGTTCGTTGATGATGTTGGGTGTGTACGACACTGGTCGAGTGGGCGAAAATCGAACCGAAGCTTTGTCTTGGATGGAACGCCACAGCGAAGAACTACGTGAATTCAGCATGTCCAAAATCTTGAACAAGAGTGATGAAAAAAAGAATCATGGTAGTAGAAAAAATGATGACATGGATTATAAATCGGTAATATTTGAATTGAAAAAACATAGAACCAGGTGCCGATATCTAACGTTTGTCAAACTTTGATGGTTCGATCCAAGGCTTTCTTGAATTCCGGCTGGTCCGTTTATTGGGCCTTGTTTGCATTGTTGTCTCAACTCACCTTCTTCTACATTGGGTTGAGCTTGATTTATGGTAACCAAACTGCAAAACCAAGCTCCATTAAAGAGTAAATCGGGGTTCTGAAAACGTGTGGGTGTGGCTGTTCATCAAATCCATCCAGAAATCATCGCTTACCCCACCCATGGTGATGGAGATTATGAGAGAGAGAGGTGTGTGGCAACGATGCGCGCCTTATCCAGACTCGTTTGTGGTCTTTGTATTTCAGTCGTCTCTAGATTCTTATTATACATTTTCTGTCCCTCCCTCGAATCCGATTGAGCTGAAGAAATCAGCTAATCGTCGGGACTCTTTTCAGTTTTCATCCTCTCTGCCATGGCTGCCACCTCTCTCTCTTCTGCAACTTCTTCTCAGGTTAGTCTCTCTCTTTTACGCTGTCTAAATTGAGGGTTCTTCCTCTTTCGGCCGAACGATTGGTCATCGACTTGCTTTTTATCAGATATGCTCGGGCAAATTTGCGGCCTTTTCTCCGTTGCAAGCTCTGTTCGTGAAACCCAATAAAACCCAGATGGGCGAGAAAAGAAAGGGAATGCGAATCACTTGTCAAGCCACGAGCATTCCGGCCGATCGAGTCCCGGATATGGGTAAAAGACAGCTTATGAACCTTCTTCTTCTCGGTGCTATTTCACTCCCCAGCGCCACCATGCTCGTCCCTTATGCTGCTTTCTTCGTCCCACCTGGGTCAGTGCTTACCTTTTTTTTTTAAGTCTGTTGGGCTTTATTCTCATTTCCATCATTCTGTAGCTTCTGTTCTATGTTTTTGCTTGGTTTCTGGGCTGTAGATTTAGCCTTAAGATTAAGAATTTTACAGAAAGTTGAAACTGAATGGGTCAAATTTTGCAGTTCTGGAGGTGCTGGTGGTGGTGTAGTTGCTAAAGATGCTATTGGAAATGATGTTGTAGCGGCTGAGTGGCTGAAGACGCATGGTCCTGGTGATAAAACTCTTACTCAAGGACTGAGGGTACTTTCTTATCCTTGTTTTCATCTTTCTTAAAATGTGTAAAAATCATGACAAAGACTGTCATTAACATTGAAATCTTATGTTATTATTCGATAAGGAACACAATCCATCTTAGTCCCTGTTTTGCATATGCTTGTAGAAGCTGTATTTTGTTTGGCTTTGTAAAACCGTTTTTTGGAGAAGCTAGTTTTCCATTTGTTTTTGCAGGAAGAGCTTCTGGGAAGAGATGTGACAGAATTGTCGAAAGCAAATTATCTGACTCTTTTTTTAGGGATCTTATGCATTATCTATATAACTAGGATTTCCTACAGAAATTTTGGTGTTTTATCTTAGATTTAATGAAAGACCAACATGGACTTTGACTTGTTTTGGTATGAATACCATTTTAAGTATGAATCACCCAACCAAAACCTCGAAAACGTTCGAGTTTTTCCTCTTCTTCTGCTGATGAAAAGGATTGAACTTGGTTTGGTTTGAAGGGAGATCCAACCTACCTAGTTGTGGAGAAAGACAAGACTCTTGCCACGTTCGGGATTAACGCAGTTTGCACTCACCTCGGCTGCGTTGTGCCGTGGAACCAAGCTGAGAACAAGTTCATTTGCCCCTGCCATGGATCCCAGTACAACGATCAAGGCAGGGTGGTTCGAGGACCTGCTCCCCTGGTAACTTATACTTTCTCTCTCCGACTATATTTTGGACATTGCTAATCTGAACTGTAATTTCTGCTAGTTTTTCGGGGTCGTAGTTTTCCGATGTTTAAATTCAGATGATATGAGGTGATTGAATATTGTTTATCTTGGTTGTGCAGTCATTGGCTCTGGTTCATGCCGACATCGATGAGGGGAAGGTGGTGTTTGTGCAGTGGTCTGAAACAGACTTCAGAACAGGAGAAGCCCCATGGTGGTCTTCCTAAATTCCTTTTTCAAACCTCGTCTTCTTCCTTCTGTATTGAGGCGTTAAATACAATGAATGAACATTCGAAGTTACATGTAGCAATTCTTCTTGTCTATTTATAAAGTAAGATCTGTCTACTTATGCAACATCATGTCCATGTTGGTCATTAGTTTCAGCATCCATTGCGCATAGTTTCGGTGCAGTTTGGCGGCTGCTGACTCGGTTTTGAGCCGATTATGAGTTATGTGATTCGGAATCAAAAACCAATTGGTTCGGTTTAGTTTGACTCCAACCACTGGTTTAGCCAATAAGTCTAGCAAATTCTGCCAAAGCACCTACTTTTAGGTAGGGATGAACACAGGCCGGTTTGGCCCGATGTTATTCTGAAATAGAATTAAAATCGGAATTCACGATTTCAGATTTTTGGAATTGTCAACGGTTCCGATTCGGTTTTGGTTTTAATCTATTTTAATTTTATATTTTAAAAAATTAAAATATAATAATAAAATATATATTTTTATTATATTGGGTTAGATTTTAAGTAATTGGACGAGTTTATAACTAATTTTAAGATTTATATCAGATTGTATTAAGGTTTATGTCAGGTTTTACTCGATTTTAGAATTTTTTGACTCACGGTCCCGGTTTCATGATTTTTTATTCTTAAAAATCGACATCAGCTCATAAATCACGATTTTTTAAAAATTAAAACCAAGACTGGATTGAAATTGACAATTCTAACATGATTTAGTGTTCTAGTCTTATTTTGGCCTCCTGCGTTCTCAAAATTCAGCTATAAATAACGGCAGCTAGCAGAATTTTGCCTCCGGGAAATCATGAGTAGGTTGGCCCCTATTACGTTTGGGCCAATCAACGTATTTTAAAATGATGAACTTTCTGTTAGGGGTAGACAGAATTAAACTTGTACTCAAAAAGCAAAATCTCTCGTCTCCAGAGCCCTCACACCCCGACCCAACAGTTTGTGGGGGAGTTAAATCACAGTAACTCATAACCGAACTAACCTGCATGATTGATTGTCTTCGGTTAGGTTACTTTTAAAAAAAATTATCTGTCGGTTCGGTAATGAAATTGGGTTTTGGGTTAGATCAACCCAAAAATTGAACTGAAAAACCGATAATTAAATATCAAATTAAAAACTACTTTTTTGATTGAAGAATGGTTTGATAATTTACTATTTTTATTTTGAAAATAATCCAAAAAAATAAAAAACAAAACAAAAAGAAGAAAGAAATTTCACTTCGAATTTAGAGAAGGGGAGTTCTGTTCCCATTAGAGAAAGTGACAGTGTCAGCATTCTTTTTTTGTTAATTCAAACTCATTAGTCGTATATTCACACCTTAACGAAACTTAGCCTCTCCCTTTTGACTTTGACTCTGATTCTTATAAACTCTGATTTAAGATACTCAACATTTTCTGTGTGTTCTCTTATATATTATGAAATACAATGTTATGATAAGCAATTGACACCACGTGATAGTTAAATATTGATTAGTTAAGAAAATGAATAATTTAAAAAAGAACCATCAGCCAAGATCATGATCGAAGAATAACAGAAATATGTGATGAAATCTGTAATCCGAGCAAGACGGGAAGTATATCTCAACAAACGCGGTCCAAGTTTGAAAATGTTGGAGGAAGCAGTGATCTTGTTTCTCACCCTCTTCTCAAAGCTGATAAGAGAATCGAGTCAAACCAGCAACCAAACAAGAAGAGTTTCAATCAATCCATTTGGAGAAGATAACCTGCGGGACTTTCCTGGAAAAGCTCTGAGTTCATACGATTATCTCGTCCGGTAAAACCCAGAAAACTCCTTTTTATTTTCAGATTCGAATGTTTCTTCTCTGATTTTTTTTGTATCCAGGAGGGAGTTTCCGAAAGATCCAAAAGGGCATCAAATTTTCGAAACGTCCAAGCAAGCCGGACAGTTCGGGGGTCAGTATCCGTCATGAAAACCCTCTTTTTTCCCCTCTCTTTTTATATGGGTCGAAGTTGCTGAGTTCTGGTTGACGTGCTTCTTCCTCTTCGTTTATGGCTTTTTATAATCGGGTTTTATTTTCTTTTTTCATTCTAGTCGAGACATAAAGCTGAGAATCGAAAAAGGTACTTCCTTTTTATCTGTTAGTATTTGTTCCAGTTAGTATTCTACTGGGACTTGGATGTAGATGCATTTGCTTCTCAAAAATTGTCGCTCGTATGATATAACCAGATGACTACGTCATGAACATCTGATAAATTGCAATCTTTTATTCACAAAAGTTATTAATTTATAAGTGGGGATGAGTTGTTTTCACGCCTCGAATCAGTATTGTCGCTGTACCGAAGGGGTATCAGTATTTCTTTTAGCTGCTCCAAGAAAGTGCTTTTGAATTACATATCGAGTGATTTATTTGATTCTTAAGATGATCTTGTTTGTCGATAATCGCCCAACATCATAGCTTTTTCCGGAATTCAATATAGTTTTTTGTTTCAAGTCCAACATGATTTTATCACTAATACGCCTCTTGAGTCCTAATGAAAAGTCTGCACAAACAGGATTTGACCTGATCCAAGAGTCCCCTTTAGTGCTCAGCAGCCAGATTTAGAAGAGGAAACACATATGACGACTGTTGATGATAATCAGCGCCCTGCAAGCCTTAAGGTTTGAGATCAGTATGTTTTTTATTTCCTTAACTTACATCAAATATGACCAAGTAATAACTTTCGATATATGTTCGCGGAATGGAAAAGGGAAAATATGCTGCAATGGCTGTCTGTTGGCTTCTTGGAAATGGGTGTCTATTTTCATGGAACAGTATGTTGACTATCGAAGATTACTACGGATACTTGTTTCCGGTGACTTCTTCAATTTTCCGACTTGTTTTTGCCCTTTTTTAATTACTTGGCTTAAACTAATATTTGCAGAGAAATATACAGTTTAGCTTTTGAAGATGTAACCATTTGCGCAACTTTACCATGCAGAATTACCACTCTTCGAGGGTTCTTACTCTTGTCTATCAGCCATTTGCACTCGGAACAATTGCGATCCTGGCTTACTGGGAGGCGAAACTCAATACCAGAAAACGAAATCTGCTAGGATATGTCTTGTTTTTCATTAGTTCTCTCATGATTTTAGTTGTAAGCATATTTCTCTGTTCTCCTTTACTTTCTTTCTCATGCTCAATCATCTATTTGAGTGTTCTTCCCTTATTTTTCAACTTCTGTAGTTGGATTTAGCAACATCTGGAAAAGGCGGACTCGGACCCTTCATAGGAATATGCATCATAAGTGGCGCTTTTGGTGTTGCTGATGCTCATACTCAGGGCGGCATGATTGGAGACCTTTCATTTATGCACCCTCAGCTCATGCAGGTTTTTTTTTCATACTAATCGAGTTATTGACATATTCAATATTCATTTATTGTTGATATACAGTCGTGAATTTCAACGAATATGTAACTATATTTTTGCCTTGAATTGTTCAGTCATTTTTGGCTGGTCTGGCTGCATCAGGGGTCATTACCTCTGGTTTGAGGTTGATTACAAAAGCTGCTTTTGAGAATTCCCAGGGTGGCCTTCGCAAAGGAGCTAGTATGTTTGACTTTTACCTTCATTCGATAAAATTAAGAAACAATAATGCTGTGGTTGATGTACATTGACACGGGAAACAATTTTTTGTGCAATAAATGTAATAAAGAAACTATTTATAATTTGTTACAGTAACTATGTTTTAATTGCACCAATCATTGTTTCCTTAATTTAAGAATTGAACATAGTCTTATTCAAAACAAAAACAATAGATCGCAGGAAGAGAAAACATTAGGATCATCGTGTGAAGGTACTCTTATCTTTATGTAGTACTTTTTTTGCCTTATATTTTGTTGGAAAGTTGTAATTATTAAGTAAACAACAACATCCTAAGATGGAGGAAACTTTCATCACTAACTCTGTTTCATTAACTGTCATGAAGTTCAACTAATATGCGATCAACGCATATGCTATGCTTTGTTTCCTTATATGTTGTTTGGAATAACTATGACTGCAGTAATGAGATGAAATGTATATTTGAATTTGGTTCCTGAAAATCTGCTTGTTTCGATTGTTTTCTCCAGTATTATTCTTCGGAATTTCTGCATTTTTTGAGCTTCTTTGTGTCATCCTCTACGCATTTGCTTTTCCAAAGCTACCAATCGTAAAGCACTATCGAGCCAAGGCGGCTTTAGAGGGATCGAAAACCGTCTCAGCTGACCTTGCAGCTGGTGGCATTCTTTCACTTCCTGAGGTTGCGCTTTCTCTCTCAGCATATCATTTCTAGCATGTTCATCTCTTCCTAGTGCAAAATCTTTTCAAATGATGAAATTTTTATAGGACAAGGAAGACCCAAAAGAACCAGAGCGGCTTGGAAACAAAGAATTATTAATGCAAAACATTGATTATGCAATCGACATGTTCCTAATATATGTTCTGACATTGTCTATTTTTCCTGGATTCTTATCGGAGGACACCGGATCGCACAGCTTGGGTGCTTGGTACATTCTTACTCTCCTTAATCGATCTCGTTAACGCAGATATTGTCTGATATTTATGCTATGTTCTTTTCAGGTACGCGCTCGTGTTGATAGCGATGTACAATGTTTTCGACCTCATCGGAAGATGCATTCCTCTAATCGAATCGGCCAAGTTAGAGTCACGGAAAGGCCTCATGATCACCATTTTGTCTCGTTTCCTATTCATCCCGGCTTTCTATTTCACTGCCAAGTATGGGGATCAGGGGTGGATGATAATGCTCACATCTTTTCTGGGCTTAACCAATGGCTACCTCACTGTCTGTGTTCTTACTGCAGCACCTAAGGGTTACAAGGTATGTTTTTTTTTCCGAACCTTCTTGTGAAAACTCGACAAAGTCAAGCGATTGTTTATCGATTAATGAGGTCCTCCATCGTTTGTAGGGACCCGAACAAAACGCTCTGGGAAACATTTTGGTTCTGTTCCTGCTTGGAGGGATTTTTGCTGGTGTGACTCTGGACTGGCTGTGGCTGATCGGCAAAGGGTGGTGATTTATTTTAGCTAATTTAGAAAATATTTTTATATTTTTTCATGGAAGGGCTGCCTTTGTTTTTCGAGTTTGTTTTTCGAGTTGGGAACTGGATGAACAATTAAAATTGTCATTAGTTATTCGTTCAAGGTAGAAAGCTTTTGGCGTACAAAAAGACAAACATTCTCCCTCTAAAAGAACACAACCCGACGCCGCAAGTTGACCGTTTTCATTGCTGTACGGCCGGCGTGCTCCGGCGTTGGGTTGATCCATCAAACAGACGTTGAAATTATAATTAAAGGAAAACCCAGAAATGAGCAAAACAAGGCTAAAAAGAAGCGGAAATTTACAGAGTTTGTAACCAAAGCCAGTTTTGTTTGTCTATTTGCTTCACGTGCTCGACTCAGCTGTCTCCAGAAATTCGAAAAGAACAGCGCCGGACAGGGACATGAGCTAGTGGGGCCCGACGGCGAAGAAGAACAAAGCAAGAAGAATGATTAGGGGCGAGATGGGGAATGAAGAAATGGACGGCTGTGATGAAGACTTGGCTCCCTGGAACTGTATGGAGTTGACGGCGAGTGGCATGTTTTCCTGGTCCGGGCTGCATTTGGTGTCGTGGGTTGGGTGCGCACTGTACATTATGGCTCGTAAAACGGCCGATACGGTCGGGATGTACGTCGTCTTGTTCCGAGCCAGGAGCCAGGTCAGCCCCATCAGCTGGCAGTCTCTGCTCAGCATTTTGCTCGCTCTGAGGGTGGTGCTGTTGTCTCTGGGTCCTTTAACCTAAACCATGATCATGGAGGAGAAAAGATTTGTTATAAAACTAAGCTATTGCCATTTTCGTTTGAAAGAAAAAGGGCAGAGATTCGTTTAGTTTCGCCATTGAAAGGGAAGTGTAGTTGATTTGATGTGATGGAAGCTTGGCTTTCATAGGTAGACCTCGTTACCCAGAAACGAGGAAGATGAATTGTTTAACCAAGATGAGTAATACTAATTTCCGCCATTAATGAAGAATAATGAAAAATAGAGGTTTTTTCTTTACCTTTTGAAGAGCTCCGAGACACCTAGTGCAACCTGAGTAGGATGAATTCCGGCAATTCTTCTCCAAACTACGAACAGCGGAAGTCGGGGCGGCGTCGTGGAGGCCGGAGACATTAAACGCCGCCGGACACGTAAGCGAGCTGATTTGGTGAAGTCTTATACCGCAGAAACATAAAATGGCGTCGCAGCTGGCGTTGGGCTGAGGAATACGAATATTCCGGCTAAGAAGTGAGGTCTGAAGTGAGTTCACGCACTTTTGTGAATCGTCCGGCATCATGGGCAGGTCGATTACCGGCGACGGCGATGGAGCGGCGGAGACTTTAAGGGCGGAGCGCGCGTGTGCGGCGAAAAGCCAAGCGGCTAACACCGGGCAGCATCTGCTCCGGTCGAGGTTTCCGCTGCAAGCTTGATTGACGCCGCCGAAAAGCTCGTCGGAGAGATCCAAATGACATGATTGCGTTTGAGTCTGCACTGGAAAAGCTGGGACGGTGTTTGAGGACGAATACTCTCCGGGATTCAAAGGCTGGTTTTGACCTTCAACGACGGGTTCGGCGAATAAACTAGCAAGAGAGTTATGACGGAGATTTGCGAAGAAGACGATGAATGTAAAAGTTACGGTATTACGACAGAGCATTTTCAGAGCGAGGAAAATCCTACAACAATGGCGAGTCTTGACAGAGAAGAAAAATGGGAAAGATGGTAAATTTACTGAAACCTGAAAAAGATGGAAGCTTTATATCTGCGTCGAAGCTTCATTTCTCCCACAGAAACCAGAGATTAAGAAAATAATGGAATTGCTTGTCTGCTGGAGGAGACTAAAGTGGATGAACAAGCAAGAACCCCTTATATAAGACACACACACTGTCTCTCTCTCTCTCTCTGCGTTTCTCTCTCTATCGATTTCAGTCAGTTTCTCCAGAGGATGTCTAATTCACGTGAAAAAGAAAGAGGTAAAAGGCAGAGATCTCCTCGGTTTATGAGAACAGCTCCTCAAACATTACCAGTTCACCAAGAACACGAATTCAACTTTCACGGACCAAAATCTTTTTTTCATATACTTTCTTCTTTTTCTTTTCCATTTTTCAGACAAGGAAAGAACAAGAAACCCACATAGATCTGCGTATGGACTCGCTTAAATTAACTTTGTTATAATGGTGGGGAAGGGCCGAGTGTAAGAGAGCCAAAGGAGAATCTTTTCTTCTGCGCCATTATTCGATCCACAAAGTCGAAGAAATAAACTGGGTTTTCCAAAAATTACTCGGAGATTTAAAAAACTGGGGGAAAGCGCTTGACACGGTGGCTAAAAGAGAGCTCGCCTGTTCATCTCCGGCGACGTGTTACAGTTCCCCAGGAGAAAAACACCAGCGGGTGAGCGGAAAAGACAAACGCAAAGGAGCGGCGGACAAAAATGGTGGGGAGATGAGGCTAAAAACTAGATGAGAGAAGGATGAGTGTGAGCAGAGCAAAGAGCAAGAGCAAGAGCAAGAGGGATGGTAGATTTGGGATAACCAATCACGGTTCAAAGCTTTATAATCGCAGTGTATTAGTTTAATGGACTACCATCTTTAGGTGGCTGATTTACTCTTTTACATGATGTCAGGATGAGGTATACGAGTCTTATTGTCGAGGTATTTCGCCTTTTGTTACAAGGGAAGGGGCTTCAAAAGTGATGGCCAAAAAGTTGTGATGGGGTTGCCGATGGGGATTGGTGGAGCCGGGCGATGTCGACCGCCAGGCGCCAGCTCCTCCGATTTGCCGGTTGCTCCCATCCCTCCGCACAAGAAAAGATGCTCTCTCTCTCTCCAGTGACATTTAAATATTTAGATACACAGTACAAAATACTACGATAGAATCGCACAACTCATACTTCGGTTGAATTTTAATAAGAAATTTATTACTTCTTTTATTTGGATTTTGCATGTATTATGAAGAGACCCATGATGAAGTATGGAAAAGCTAAATCTAGCTCGGTGAGAGATGGCATTTGAGCACTGGCTTACTCAAATCACTATAGTGTCGAGCTAAACAAAATTTGAATCGTTACAGAGTCGAACCGAGTCAGATTGAATTGCTACAGTATCAAGCTTAATCAAGCTCAAATCTCCAAGTTTGAGCCCCTCCGCCCTCCCCTTCCCCTCTCAGCTTGTCCCTCCCTCTTGTCATCTATTGTCAGTCGTCGTCCAAGACTTGAGTCGTCGAATTCTGGCTTCATCAAAAACATTGCAGTGGCCGTTGTCGAGGAGGCGTCGTCTTCGTCGGTTGTCTCAAAGAGTCAAAATCGCGGCTGGTCGTTAGTCATCTTCCTCAACTGTCTCTAAGTCTCGACCGGTCGACAATCTTTGGAAGCTTCAAAGCTCGATTGTTCGAATTCTTTCTACGAAGAGAGACCCCTAGTTCTCTCTCTCCAGCGGTCAACGACCATTACTTAGCTTTGGGAAACAATAAAGGCAAGGAACGGTCATAGACAGTTGGAAGCATGATATACTTCCAAGTAATTAACAACGAGATGATAATTTAATAAAATAATTTAAAATTTTAAAAGTTGAAAACTATTAAGTTATAAATATAACTTTATGTAAATTTTCTTACTCGTATTTTTTTTTATATTTTACAAGTAATTGATAATTAGATGAGTTTCAACCTAGTTAGGATGCATTTAACATTTAGTAATGTAAATTTCAATTTTTTGTATAATCTAATATTTCAATGATATATAATTTTTTTAATAATAATAAATATATTTGCATTACATTACAAAGTCTTTGATTATTCATCAATTTTTTGAATAACATAATGTGAAATTTTTAAAAAAATTAAATATAAATTAAGATTATTACGTATGTTAGGCTCGTTTGGCTCCGCTCGGGCTCGACTCAAATATGATCGAAGCTTGCGAGCTGGTTCGAGCCAAATTTTTTTAAAAAAAGCTTAATAGGCTCGGCTCGAATATATTCGATTGGCTCGGCTCGACGAGCCAGAAAATTTCTGGCTCAGCTTGCTCGAGCTGGCTCGAATGTCAGCATAAGGTTTCCGACCAGCATGGTTAAAGACTGTCAAAATGCACACATCGATGGTGTTCATGGCGCACAGACTGGGCTAGGGCGATGGGGAGAGAGTTGGGCCGTGGCCAGAGGTTGAGCAAGCAAAGGCGCCTTATTAGTTTGACCAATCTTTGTAAGCAAACAGTTGACCGACCATTGTTCTTCCTTTGGTTAGATAGAGGCAGTTGCTGATTGTCAACGCCTTTGACTTTATGCCTTGGACATCTTGAGACACTTTTTTAGGTAGACACGTGTCACAAAGACGACCCTCTCTCTCCTCTTCTCAATATTTGTTTGATTTCATACACACTTTCTCAAATTTAATCTCTATGAACATTTGATTTTACATAACATTATTCGAGTCCATATGGCCGAACGGGTAACATACTCTAGCCTACCACCACCAACTTATTAACTCTCGTGTTCAAAGATAAGAATAATCACAAATCTAGCTAATAACAAAAAGGTTTTGCGATTTTAATCTCTTCTAAAAACTGTTGGATTTTATGGAGTCTAATGTAACTTTAAGTTCTTTTAGGCTCATGTATGTAACCCTAATTTTGTAAAAACCCTAATATATTTGCTGATGATACCGTCGTGGAAGGGCACTGATTGATGTTATCACGAAAATCCTCTGTCTATCTTTATCTTATTTCGTCTCCTTAATCGTTGTCGGTATTCGAGATCCTAACAAAAACATAGAAATATTTAGTTTTTCATGATCATTGGACGTGTTTTGTATAATATTCGAAAAAGAACCACGTCCATTGGGGCTCACAGATGATATTAATTTGATATAGTATCGAATAAAGTAAATTTGATGGCATTTACCGACCGTCAATTTTCTAGCAATCCTTACTTTTACAGCATCAAAGAAACAAGGTCATTTTTTGAGATATCTGAAATTTGAAACAACCCTAGAAATAGCCTACGCATCATAGAGAAAGCAAATAAAGCAATGTGAAAGGTGAATAGAGATGTAAAGAGTAGGATTTAGGGTTTGAGAAGTTGATGACCAGACGACATTACAGACCTTAATGAACAAGTAATCTCTTAATCGATATTGGAAGCTAAGAAAATGCATAGAAGTTTCACGGAGATGATGTTGGATTTAAACCACCCTTAACCACTTGAGTTTGTCAAAACTCATTGCTTCTTCTGTAGCTATGTCTTCGTTTCTCGTAGACTTTGTGACCGGTAATATGTACCTGCGCTGTACCCATATATCCATTTCGGTCAACCTTCAGTAGACGTAAGTTTATACATGCAAATACATTAAGATGAAAATCAAGGTTTTTGTTTGAATATAACACGGTGATTTTGACTTATGTTTGGGCTCTAGATGGTCGGAAATAGCTTCTCGCCTGCCGGGGAGGACAGACAATGAAATCAAGAACTACTGGAACACCCATATTAAGAAAAGGTTTCTCAAAATGGGAATCGACCCGGTAACTCACGCTCCTAAGCTCGATCTGTCATCAATTATCAATCATCTCTCTTTTCTCAAATCTCTCAAACTTCATCAGAAACAGACCGACGGCGTTGAATTTGGACCTTCACAGACTGTTTTCTATCCTCATGGCATTCAAAAAAGAAGCACCATCTTCTTCTATTCTTCCTGGACAAGTCCAACAAAATGGCCAAATTTTGACCGATTCTGAACTATGCCAATGGAGAAATAGTTATCAGACTCCTGTTCCAGACGCTTCTTCGCCGGAGATGATAGGACAGATGATGCCATCCAATGTGGAGTTTTATTCATCGTCTACTTTGTCGCCGTCTACGAATTCCTATACGTTACCAACTTCCGACCAGAATCTAGTTTGTTCGGAGTTGTCTGAGTTTCTTCTAGACCAGCCTCATTTTACGTCTGGCAGTACTTTTTCCGACCACGTAATGTCTCAGTTGCCGGAAAACTTGAATGTCGGATCTCTGAGCCACACAGTTCATAATTCAGCTACGTTGAATTCATCGTCTGCATATATCAACGACACCAGTACCGAAGATGAAAGAGAAAACTATAATTTTGATATATTTCTTCATAATATATGCGAGGAACATGAGTCTGTAAATCTCGGCCATGATCATAATTTGATCGAGAGAAAATAAAACAACAATTTCTGAACTTGAATCGATGAAAAACGAATGATCTACTACGAAAATAAGCTTAATCTCTGCTCCCAAATGGCATGATAATGATCCATGTGTTGTCTACTCAAAGCCACGCCGATTTCAACTCCGCCGTCGTCATTTCTCGACGCCGCCAGAGAAATCGGGCCGGAGAGATCAATGTGCACCACCTCCGTCTTTATCGGCCTCCCCCACCCAAAATCGGTGTCGTACGCGTTCAATCGCGACGCTCCGGCCACGGCAAGTCGCCGCCGCGAGTTGCCAATCTTCGCCCCGTCTGCCATCCACTTCTCCGGGCCTTTTAGTGGGTTCTCCTTCACTTCTCTCACCGTTTTTCCGATCGATTTCGCGGCGGCGAGGAGCCCGTTTTCTCCTATTAGGGTGCTCAATTCCAGGGGCGCGATCCACATCGAGAGGCAGTTTCCGAAGTACGTTGCCGGGATTTGGTTTCCCAGGTGCTTTCTGCAGTCGGCGACGTAGCCGAAGTAGCTAAGCTCGTTGCTTTCCGATTGGATTTCTTCTACATTCTCCAACGATTTCATTAGACAGACCCAAACCAGAGAAGATGAAACGACGAATGTGGAGATGTGTAGTGGCTCTATCTCCTCCTCTTGCTTCGCCAGTAATGAGATCCAGTTCTTCAGCCTATCGATCTGAGCTTTCGTTAGCACGTAGGTGGCTCGAACTTTATCGTCTAGGAGATCTCCGATCGGTTCAGGGTCGGGGCAAATGGGCAACCCGCTACCCAGCATCTGGCCCAGCTGATTTCTTACTTCTGTTTCCGGGGTTTGAATTACAGTTCTGTCAAGAAACGGCGGCGAGGATTGAATGGAATTCGGGTCTCCGGTGAGGCAAACGGTCGTCCAGGATTTGATGAAATGACGAAGAGCAATCCCATCGGCGGCGACATGGCGAAAGCAGATCCCGAGAGAGTAACCCTGGCGGGGAAAGACTGTGAACTGAACCGCCATTAGAGGGACCACACGAGCTCCGTCTTGTAACACAGTTGCGTTGGGGAGAACAGGTAGAAAATGGTGGAAGCTTTTTGCTTCTTGCGGTGAATCGGAGATAAGGGCGTTGAAATCCCAGCCGGAGGACTCGGCCACCGCGACGGCGAGGAAGTCTTTCTCGGAATAAAGAATGTGAGGATTCTCCGGCGGCGGAGGGCAGACGAGGTTCGCCGCCCATGGAAAAAAGTGCTGCAGAGTGAGAGAGAGCGAGTTCTTCAGAGGTGGAAAAATGGCGGTTTTGAAGTCGTCAGTAGAATGCGATGCTTTGTAGAAGAAGAGGCGCTGCATGACATGGGAGAAAAGCCAGGGAACGTCGAGAAGACAGAGAGGTATCGTCGTCGCCGGAACCGAACCTTCCGGCGGAGAAACCTGATGGTTTTCCAAAATTTGAACAGACCGAGCACCCGCCATTGGAGGAAGCTTCAGATCACTTTCTCTATTTTCACGGCAGATGCAGGCAAAATACCAACTTTTACAGCAGCCATCGACGTTCCCTTACTCCATGGATTCAACCTCGAGAACAGTTTCGATCTCTTCAGCTTGCAGTTTCAATCCATAATTTTGTCCACTCAAAATGGTAGGTTCTGTTCATCAACATTCTCTCTCTTAAATGAACATTTTATGAGAGAAACTGATCATACCCTGGTTCAAGTAACGTGGGATTATACGTTACGCCATAAATATGAGCTAAAACTACTTGTCATCAATGGCCCATAATTGTGTTTAATTTTTAATTATTTTGATAATAGAAAGGCAGAAAGAATCAAAATTAAATTATAAAAAAATACTCAACTTAAATTTAACGATACCATTCATTGATAATTATCTGAATTTCAGATATTTCAATTAATAAATTAAAAAATTAAGTTAGTTAACTAAACCTACTATTGCTAACGAAATCGTTGTAGTCAACGAAGCAGTGCCCGTTGCCATCCATGTCCATGGATTCGAATCATTTATGTATCTATAACTGCCATTTGCGGAGCCTAATTCTTCATTATCACGATCCTAATTCTTGATCCTTAATTGTTCTTGTTCCAAAAGGCGAAATCCTTAGCCTCTAGGGCCCCCACACCCCGGCCCAACAGCATGTGAGGGGGTTAATCACGGTGACTCAGCGGCCCAGAAATGGGAGGCCATGACCTGGCGCCATAAGGAACGGATCACAAACCATTGTGAGGATTTAAGCTCCCAAACTGCAGTAGAGCAGGCTCGAACCTTAGCTCTTGTTTCAAATCTACCATATCTGAATCAACTGAGCTAAGCTCGTGCGGACTTCATCCTTAATTGTTCTTGAAGTGATATTTAGTGAGCTGTTCTGTGTTTTGTTGTGGAATTGTGCAAAATAGAGAGGCAGCTACAACATTGAGCACTTCATAAGTAGTCTTTAATTGCCTCCTTATATTTCTGCATTGGCGAACCTCGCGAACCATTTGGGAAAACGAGCCGATCGCCTTTTTCTTCGGAGTTAATTTTTTAACTTTTTTTCCAAAGTGTGCATTAGATGTGTGCATCAAGAGCTGCATAAACCTTTTACTGCCCGTAAAAACTGGCACTATGCTGAATTTCACATTCATAAGCCTCGTTTACTCTCAATCTTGGTCACTGCTAATTATCAAATGCATTCTTTGTGCATTCGAACAGACTCTCAAAAATATTGCTCAATGCATGGTTTGTTGCTATTGGTGTACCTTACTGTGAAAAAACTTGGATGATTACGTGCTGTTTGGTGATGTGAAAACTGTCACAATGCAATTCTTTGCTAAAACCTAAAGGAAAGAAGAATCCAGGCACAGATTCTCGGGCAGTTGAATCATTTTTGAAGCAAGTCATGAAAGCAAAGGAAATGAAGATAGACAAGTATGGGCGATGCTTCTCTCTTTCTTCTTTTATTTACACTTAAAGGTCCATTTTTATGTTTTCTTTCTCAGAATATGATATTGGTGTTGTTGATTATTGTGTTAACAGTGGGCATATTTTGATGCGAATGAGAGCACCAAAAGAAGGAGCTTGTGAGCCTATTGCTCCTCTCGAGCTGCCACATTCTCTGCATGCATTTCACCGTGTTTCCAATACAGATGAACTCAACATGGTGAGCAAATATATTCTTAAACTGGTCAATCAATGCAAAGTTAATGAAACTTTGGATACAATCATTAGTTTTGACTTTAAAAAGAGAGATGAAATTTAATGTGAAATGTCCACGGCCTGTATATGTTCCCAATGTCCTTGTTTGTTACCAAAATGAAAAATCTCTCGTCCTTAGAGTCTCCACACCCCGGCCCGACAGTTTGTGGAGGAGTAAGTCACGGTGACTCAATAAGCTAAAGATCTACCTTACATTGGAGGTAACAACTCTCACACCGCGACTGTCTTTACTTGCTTTATGAAATAGCAAAGGGAGATGGACAAGTAAAGGTAATGGGTTTGCCTAGATAAGAATGAAGAACAAGATAGATTAGTAATTATTATTGGCTTTATTAAACGGAACTCTAATACATAAAGTTGAAGATTGTCATTTCAGTGTATGAGTAAATATTTTTTGGAGGATATAAAGTCTAGTCCCTCGCTCGAATTTCATACTTCAAATTTTTACACTATGTTCCTTACTCGAGGAATATTTTGTTGGCGAAGGAAGGTTACCACACATTTCGAGGGGGATTTCAGAACTATTTTAGCATGGGCAAGAGCTGCCTTCTAAAATCCTAGACCAAAGATTCATAATGTTCCTTGTACCTATGAATTGCTTATGGCTTTGTTTCTCATAATGATGGTGCCACTTAATACAAAAGTTGTCTAGAACTTGTATTTATTTTCTAAAACATTACCTCGAAGATAGATTATAACGTGCAAATATTTTCCTTTTGTTGTCTGCAGGGATAGATGCTCAGGTGTCTGTCTTATGCATTTCATGCCGAGCGAAAGCTGCATCCTGAAAAATTTAAGAACCAGCTAGTTAATTAGGTACGATTATGAACCATGTCAGAATTTTTGCTTACAATGGCCTTCATGATTATGAACCATGTCAGCTCGCAAGGGTTGTTCTTCCCCTTCCTCTCTCATCCCTCTTCTACGTGAGTTTCCGAAGGCTTTTTATCTCTTGGAATTAATAAAAGACCGTAGAACACTAGTGATTATTTAGATGGTTTCCTCTATGTGAAAGTGAAATTGCTGAATATAATGCAGCAACATTGCTCAACTTGCCAAGGTGATGATCATGAAAAAACATGGCAGCTGGGAAGAGCTGCAAATACCTCCCGGGTAAACTGACATATTTTCAGCCATCATCAACACCTAAGATCTACTTTTCTGGGTGCTTAAACACAGCTGTTTCTTATGACTTTATAGCATAAGGTCCATTGTATGCCTAAATCTACCAAGCTTTTCTGGCGGATTGAATCCGTGGGGAACTCCGAATCAAAGGAAGGTCAATGAAGTAAGTTGGTCTAAATCAAGTACATATGTGACATATCTCAATTGATTGGTTTCGTTAATTTTGCACTTTTGTCCAGAGAGACTTGACTCCACCATTGGTCGACGATGGCCTTATTGAGGTGGTCGGTTTTAGAAAGGCTTGGCATGGGCTTGTTTTGCTCGCTCCAAACGGACACGGGACTCGTCTTGCTCAGGTTAATACCAATGCTGTATAATTTTTTTGTGCTGAAGTGTGTCTAGGGGAAGTAGGGGTGGGTGCGGGTGGCTGATTTTGCTCTATTTTTTAACCGGCTCGTACAGTTACGGTTTTAATGTATAAGATCCAGAACCGGTTTTGTTTTTTGGGCTGATTTTTTAACGGTTTATGGTCGGATTGAGGCTAGATTTTTACTAGTTTTGGATCAAATTTTTTACTCACAGGTTGGGCTGAGCTGGTTTCATAATTTTTTATCCTGGAAGCTGTGAACCGGCCCGTGAACTACGATTTGAAACTGTGGTTGCCCGTTATTTATTTTTTGAAGGCAAAACTAGCCCGGCCAAGCCATTTCCGGTTTGACCGCAGGTACGGGATGGTTTTGCCCACTCCTAAGGAGAAGAGCCATTGAAGTGAATTGACTCATCTCTTAAGTAACATGTCAAGAAAACTTGTGATCTATTGGTATCAATGTTTTCTATAGGCGCATCGCATCGGATTCGAGTTTCACAAGGGTGCAGCAAAGCATACTTTCATGCGGATCGATGGGGAACCTTGGAAGCAGCCCCTCCCGGTCGATGACGACACAGTTGTTGTGGAGATCTCTCTACTCGGCCAAGTTAACATGCTTGCAACTCATAACTGTAGAGCGAAGAGCATCCAAGACCCAGCCTCACTTGGAAATCATGCCAATGCTGAAGAAGAACCGGACACAGAAGAAGACTCGATCCAAGACGAAGAGTACAGGAAATTTGGAGCAGCGTCCACGTTTCGAGTTCCAGACGAAATAGATATTTCTCAGCTAAGTTAAGCCCCCCTTGGAATCGCCTGATTGGAGAGGATACTATCCTGTCACCCTCCAGGAAGAAGAGAGGGAAAGAAGTGGAAATCGGAGCAGGCTGATGTTTAACGAGAAACTTCTATATAAACGATCAAAGTGATGAACATTTGTCTTATAGATTGAGAATATGAGTATCTAAAATAAGGAAAAATTAGTACAGAAGGAGTCTGAAAAACGAAAATATAACCTGAAGAAAAAGCTTTATCTTGGTCCTTACATACTGAACAAAACCGGAGGATAGGCAGCAACTCGAGTTGTAGAAGCTTCTGTCAGTGTCTTAGGCCTCGGATTTACTACTCGTGTACTGATATTCTCCCCAGCATTTGCTGACCGCCTCGTTGGCTTTTTGAGAATCCACTCTTTCTTCTCTCTTTTTCTTTTCCCTGAAATCCGTAAGCAATTGAACAAAAATGGCTTCATATATTTAAAACACTATCCAACAAAAAGGAAACAGAAAGCAACATGCAAAGAGTTTTATGATCCCCTAATCGGATTTGAAGGTATAAAAACCAAAAGTGGTCAACAGGAAGAAGAGTTTTCATCATTAAGAACTTAGATTGCTGTCATGAGAAACATTTATGTGAAACAATGCGTAAATATCTTTTACACTTACAGATAAGAATCATAACAATGAGGTGAAGTTTGCTTATATCGAAAACTTTAACTGTTAGGTGTAATTGCAAGAATGCAAGTCTTTTTACCTATCAACATATTCCTTCAGCAGCTCTTTGGCCTGAACCAACTTGGAGAGAAGATTGCGATATACATCAAGATCTCGATCAACACTCTTTTTGTTGATGTTTAACGCAGCACAAAACTATAAAGAGAAACAAAAGGATAAAGTATAATAATTTGTAAAATAGAAATCACTACCCTGTGCGGCTGTTTACAATACTTTCAATCATAATTACCGAATTCCAATTTACTATTATTCAACGTTTGAAGTACTGAGAGTACTTGACAACTAGTCAACTAAAACAACATGAAAAAATATACAGAAAAATAAACATAAAAAAGTACAGTATTCATAAACACAACTTTCCTACCTGATGACAGCATTTTTCTCATTTAGCAGGTTTTATTTGCAAGGTCTTGTAACATTTTATACCCCTTTCGTCATTGATGATGATTAAACAAACCACAATTGTAAGTTTCTATGCATCACAACAAAATGTCTGGAAGTTCTAACCTTTTCCAAGACTGTAGGATCAGATGCATTTGCCAATTCCAAGAGCCGGAAAAGCCCAACTGCAAAGAAACGACTGTAACTAAAACTTCCTTTTCCCCCTGCTCTTTCAGCAATATCCTTCAGAATTCCCTCAACTTCTCCTTCTCTTGAGGAAAACTCAACTAATGAACTAGCTGTCTGGGTGCGAGCCCAATCCTCTAGCTTTTGGGCATCGCTCCTGCTCAGCAAGCATTCTCTTGTACAAGTTAATGTCTCTTTCATTAAAACCGATCAAAAACTTTAAACATATTGGCCACGAAAAAAGAAGCACAAGTTAATATCTCTTTCATTTCATGTAATCATGAGAACAACCATGAATAATTCACTAATGATCCAAGTACAGATTAGAAAAGTAAAGCTGTTCATCTATTTTCTTAAAGAAACTCGGGATGAAATATGGCAGCGTGCACACCTGTATTGTTGGGGCTCCTCATTCAATGCAGTTATGTATGCTTGGAAGATTGAATCACGATCTTCATCACTTGGGTATCCTTCCATGAGTTGATCGTAGACAGTAACAAAACCAAGAGCAAACACTGGATCATAACGATATGTCCTCTTGTACCTCATCAAATGTTGCTGAACAATCAGCTCTTGCAAAACAGTATTGTAGATGCTGGGGATTGGTCTTTTGTAGGCCTTGAGGAAGTTTAACTTCGTCGCAGATACAGGTGGAGGGCCTAACATAAAATCAAAAAACCATGTCCAAGAAATTCGTTTCAGTTCTATGGACTTGAATTGAAACAAGTAACTTAATGCATACTCCAGACTCATCAAGAAATTGGGCACATATTTCTTCTATACACTCGAGCAATTGAGGCTTCAGAATCACTTTAAGAAACTTTCATGGACAAAATTTAGGGAAAACCCTCTGTTTTCATGTGAGAAGAAACAGAAAACAACAATGTAATATTAGCAATATCACTAGCTTTCCTCAAAGGTCGAAACAGAAAACCATTAGAAAAAAGAGATGGCCAGCTTCGCTCAATTTCATCAGAGAGAGAAATTAACAAGTGAGAAAAAGAAATCGCCGTGAAACGCACCTGAACCTGAAGACACGCAATTAACAACCATCCTTGATTTTGCAGTCCAACTTCGAGCTCTCAAATAATGGCAGACGAAGCTAGTACAGAATCGAACGCTCTCAGAAGTGGAGGCGATGGAGCGAGACGAAGAGCCGAGAAATCTTCTTTCGGAAGACTGAGTCAACGCAGAGAAAGAAACAGAAGTAACAGCTGCCATTGGCAATGATGAATCAGAGGGATCGGTAGAAGATCACAGCTAGAATTCGTGCGCCGAAATCGAAATCGTCGTGACAATCCTTGATCTGTTTATCCAGTTCAGCAAATTTTCCACTGGGTTTTGAGGGAAAAGAATAAAACCACTCCCGTAGTCTTATCCTTAGTGGTCGTCTCCCAATTCACATCAACCAACCAATAGCTTACTGACACGTGTAAAAACACACAAGAAAGATTTGACCAATTTATTTTTGCATGGTAGGGTATGAGAAACACAAGTCTATAATTGTTTCCTAAGTCTTGCAAGATTATACGATCTTTGGTGCGATAGATACACGTGCTTAGGAACTCGTAAAGTTATCAATAACGATTCGATCATTATTATACCATCTTTGTTGCGTTTGCTTGCCAAATCATAAAATTCTCAATAATAATCCGACATTTTATCATGACAGTTGCACTTGCTCGACCGCGCTGAAAACCAAATATATATGTTTATGTCCCTTGAGTCTATTAAGATTATACGGATTAATGGTTTGTTTGTTTGGCGGATCGTAAATTTGTCAATAATAATTTGACCCTTGTTATGACGGTCATTGTCATTTGTCTTTTAAGATGACACGGTCATTGTCACGACGGGTGCGCTTGCTCGGCAAATTGTAAAAATCTCAGTAATAATTTGACTTTTGCTTGACATGTTTGAAAACCAAATAAATAGATTTGAGTAAATAAGAGTTTTTGGAATGTCCAATCTCAATAATAACATGTCCTCTTGTGTCTTTTAAGATTACATGGTTTCTACCATTATGAGTGTGCTCTTCCCAATTCTGAAAACCATATTAATAGGTGTGATCAAATGAAACAAGTATCTTTCAACGTTCTGGAACCAAAACACAACACAATTTTTCGCATGTTGAAACAAGTTTCGTGGCTGGGAAGTTTTGTGACAGCCGGAGATAATTGCCGGAGACAATTTTTGAGGTGTGGTGGCGGAGGACTTTAGTCGGCGTTGAAGCTAAACTTGCTTTAGTGAGATACCCAAAATTAACATGAAAATGGACTAGAAAGATATTTCAATCATACGATGACAGGATCATGAAACACAAATCCAACGGATTTCTTCTGAATCTTCTCCATCGATACATATATTAACTAGTGTGATCGTTCATAAGAAGATGGTGCATGAGTGTATACTGCATAAAGCGAGTTTATTTCTATTTGATAGAACAAAATTACATTTAGCGGGCGACATGTGAAGATTATGAATATTAAAATTATAGAATTGGTGAAAAAACAGGAAAAAAAAAGATTGGTAAAACAAAGTTTGATATGAGAAAGAAAGGATTTTTGCAAGAGGGCCACTCAAGGAGTGTAATGGGAGGTGCTTTTATTTTCAAATGGCGCCAGAGAGATGTTCATAATCATGGCATATTCTTCGAGGCATGTTTTCTAGAAGAAATTGGGACGCCCATTAACTTAACTTATCCAAAGTTGGGTGCTTTAAAGTTATACGCAATGGTGGAATTCGATTCAATACAACCATTTTGTAGTGCAGGAGAATGGTCGCGAAATAAACTCTCGAAGAACGAACGAGTGCCAAAGATTTCATCTTTTTCCCATTGCTTTAAACTTCCCCACATTTGCCTCCTCACTTAAAGGATTGAGGGAGGAATTTCGCGTTAAAGTGAAAAAATTAAGCCCTCTTATAAAGCCAAAAAGTGGGAATAGTAGAGGAGGAGCTGCGAATCCCAAGCTGAGCACGCTTAACAGTGCGTAATTATACCGAAGATTAGTGATGTTAAGCAGCGGATTTCTACAATCGAGATATTAGGATGAACGGAAAGTGAGCAAATGTGCAAGCAGCAGGAAGTCGAGAGCTTCGTTTGGTCATTTCATGATTGAATCATCGAAAGAATCCATTAAAAATTGTACCCTCTTGATAGATATGTGAATCTGTCTCTCTGCAAACAGATTCAGACGAAACCCTTTTGATTTTGGCGATAATGGCCGCGGATGAAGGAGATAGGTCTAAGAGGAAAGGTTGGAGCCTCTGTAAAATGCCATGTTGGAGAATAATGAACGCCCCCTCATCGTCGCTGCCTTCTTCGTCCACTTCACAACGAAATACCCACCTGAAGAATCACAATCAGAATCAGAATCAAAATCAGAATCAATCGAATTTTCAATATCTGAAAACGGCGTCATCTTTGGCGAAATCTCTGATTCCGACGAGAAGGAGGCTTCGTCTGGATCCTCCCAACAAGCTCTACTTTCCTTGTACTCCCATTCCTCTTTTGCCATCGTAGTTCATTTAGCATTTCTTTCTGCAAACGATTATTGTTCTTCATTGTTTATAGACTGAGAATCCTATTTCCTTTTTTGCACTAACTACTAAGCTGCTCTATCCTAAGTTGTTATCATAGATTTCTTAATTTCTTAGCATCTGTCGTTGCAATTCATGTCTTATGGCTGTGCAAGAGCTTGATTTTTTTTTTCCATTCTGTTTGATCTCAAGATGAACCTGGAAAGCAAGTGAAGAGTGCCGTTGAGATTAAGAACACCTGCAAGTCTTCTATTGCATTCAAGGTATAGTCTATGCTTAGCAACATGAGCAAATTTAAAGTTTAATGTTTAATTAGACCGTCGTTAATCTGATTTGTCTGTTGGTATTTTCGTCTAATGAGATTTGTCTTAAGCTGTTTTAGTTTCAAACAACTGCTCCAAAGAGTTGTTTTATGCGTCCTCCAGGCGGTATACTTGCTCCTGGCGAAAGCCTCGTCGCTACTGGTATCCGTTCTTACTCTTTGTAATACACAAAATTTCTTCGACTAGAACGTATTATTCGAGTAGAGTTAACGTACAAATAAGACCTCTGCCTGTGGCCCGGTTCTGATTTTGATGTTCTGAAATTTTGGCCGAGATAGTGTTCAAGTTTGTGGAACCGCCAGATAACAACGAGAGGCAGGTGGATCAGAGGAGCAAGGTTAAGTTCAAGATAATGAGTTTGAAAGTGAAAGGAGAAATGGAGTATGCACCTGAAATGGTATGCTTTACACCTGCTTATATACGGAATTGAATTATATGCTTAAACTCGACCATTACTTTTGTCCAAGTTTTATTGGTTGGTCCGAGATTATAAATGTCGGGATTTATGAAATGCGAGTTCGTGAAGTTGCTATGGCTAATTAAGATATGGACATGGTAATGGCAGTTTGATGAGCAGGGGAATCAAGTGGCTACTGAGCAAATACTAAGAGTGGTTTTCCTCGATCCCAACCGGCCATGTCCGGTACGTAAAACTACGGTACTTAACTAGTTAACTCGTTATTGAGTTTATCTGACACGGGTTTGGTTATTTTAATGAAGGCGCTAGACAAGCTAACGCAGCAGCTGACGATGGCGGAAACTGAACTCGAGGCTCGGAAGAAGGCTAGTCCCGAAGAAACGGAGCCTAAAATTGTGGGAGACGGGCTTGTTTTAGATGAATGGGTGAGAGTTTTAGCATTAGTGTTTTCTGCAATGCTTGTTTGTTCATGTTTCCTTGCTTGGATTCAGAAAGAAAGAAGGGAAAGATACCTGGCCATGCAACACGAGGAAGAGGTCGATTTAGTGTGAAGATTCGACTGCTCTTGAATTCGCCGTCTTTTAAGAAGAAAAGATTCTGAATTCACGATGACGGAAGAGAGGTATCGATCCTTATTACTCGATGATGGCTGGTTTTGTATATGTTGTATGTTAAGAAGACTTCACATTGAACTTTTTACTTCTGAACTGTGATTCAACTTTTTTGTGCTTGTTATGTGAACAAATTGAAATGTAATATCAATTTGGTTTGGTCCCAATTCTGTCTATATTCATGAACTAGGGTGGATTCTTTTAGCGAAGCGCACCAGCTCGTCCATATCGATCTTATTCTGAAATAAAACTAAAATCGAAACTCACTGTTTTAGATTTTTGAAATTAGTACTTACGGTTCTTGGTTTTTGTAACCGGCACCGGAACCAACAGTTCTGGCTGCATTTTGTGTTTAACTCGGTTTTATATTATATTTAAAAAATTAAAATATAACAATAAAATATATATATATATTTATTATATTTGGATTGAGTTTAAGTAATTAGGCGGGTTTATAATAAATTTTAGATTTATATCGAATTTTGTTAGGGTTTAATCTTTAAAAATTAAGATCAAGACCGAATTAAAACTGATAGTTCCGATTTGATTGATGATTTTGGCTATGTTTTGCCTACTCCTAGATTCTTTTTAGCGAGTCTCAAGTCTGTAGCATAATATTTTTCGTTTGATTGAAAATCTCATTTATTTATCTTAGGGCCTAGTTCAAAACGTGTTATAATAGTTAGAGAGAAACACATAACTAATTTGTGTGTTTTTATCATGGTTTTGGTTAGTTTTACAATAAAATTTATTTTTTCATGAATTTAATCTGGTTCAGTTTAGTTTGATTTGGTTTTTAGCTACAAGAACCGAGATCCAACAACAAAAGCAATTGGATTATATTTTATCTTGGGTTCTGATTTCGGCTCTAAAGTAAGTCATGTATGTGACAAAATGGAGGCGAAGAAAGGGCACAAGCGTGTAATTAGAAAAGTGAAGGTTTGGAGCACAAGCAGTGTAATTAGAAAAGTGAAGCTTTGCATCCAAACAAGCATATTTCAGTTGGTTCAAAGATGATAAATTTAAAATAAGCAGTCACAGTTCAAAATCTAGTAGTCGAGTTTAATCTTCTAATGTGAAGTTACTACTTATAGACAATAAGTAAAATTCATATTTTTAAATTACTGAGTCACCGTGATTTATCTTGGTGCCTTGAGCCGAGAGATTTGGATTTTTTGGAAAAGAGAAGTGAAGCTTTATGGTAAAAGACAAAGAGGGTGTGATAATCAAGCAGTCTGGCCCACGTGATGACCCACGTACAACCACGTGTTTTGGGCCCCATTTCATGCCACGTTGACAACGACAAAGAGATGGGCTCGTGGGCCCCATTCTGGACTAGAGTCGCGACAAACAAAAGGGAGAGTCATCAACTTCAGTTGGATAAGGATGCCATCTGTCCCCCCTCCTACCCCTTCCCTTCATACTTCTATTTCTCGCCAATTTCTCTTCTCTCTTTTTCCTATATATATTAATTTTATACTTCGCTTTCTACAATTTATATACATTTTAAGAAATTATTATTATTTAAAACATTATGATTATATTTAATTAAAAATTAAACTTTAATTTGAGTTTACTTTTATTCATTTAAAAATTAAAAATTGAATTTGTTAAATTAATTAATTGTTTAATAAGTTTTTATTTGTATTATTCATTAATTCTATAATATTATTTTAAAACAATTAGTACGACGTATCATCCTCAAAATCTCGTGTCGTACGCTACATTAGAAACCGGTCTCGACACCTAAAGCTCCGATTATTGAGCTAAAACCGCCTTTCTTTACCGGTTTCCGGTTTTACAAAACCACTTTTCTTCACATCTATAAAATCGCCTAGACTGACTCCAATCTTGGCAAAACTAGGATTTTGAGCTCGAAAATTTCAGATTTGGGTACTGCAAAAATGAGTTTCTTACACCGCGCATGGATGGCTGCGAGCGTTGCCGTGGTTCAGGGCCACACCGATCAAAGGCAGACGCTGAATTCTGGCCTCAGATCTATTCAGCTTGGTAAGCGCCTTGTCACCGGTGAAAAGGGTGCTGATCTCCGTCCACTGTACGGTGCGATCAACGCAGATCTCGACGGCGTAATCGGAAACTGTGACGGAGACGAAAGAAGACGACAGACGGACGAATCTCTCCAGAAAGTCATGTACCTTAACTGCTGGGGCCAGGGCTGATACCGTCGACGACATTTAATTTCAAGTGCTAATTACATCCCTTGGATGCTCAAGATGTCACCGTCGACTGAGCGTGCCGGTTGAATTTTCAGGCGAAGACGCTGGAAGAAGCTGAATAGCTCCGGTGATGTAATTGGGGTGTGTGGTCATTTGTATATAAGAGAGCATCTTTGTTTCCATTTTTAATGAAATCAGGTTGGTCGGATGATTCCTATATTTCTTTACTTTCAAAATGAAGAATCCATCATGGGAAATAAAAACCTCAGTCCTCTGAATCGGAAATTTAAAGCAATATATTTCTGTGTTTCTGGGTGGACTCGGGATAGAAACTCGGGATGGAATCGGAACCTAATGACGTAAAATGGAACACGCTGTGTTTTTCTTAAAAATCAGAAGCGTAGATGGTTGGAATGAAGTACGAGTCGTCAGATCCGGGTGGAATCCCCTGAGAAATCGAGCAATCTTCCCCAATCTCATCATACCATCATTGTCCATGGTCGCCAGTTGACGATCCATCAAAATACAAGAAGCCATTGAATCTTGGATGAAGAACTCTGAAACGTCGCTCCCTTGCATGGCCTGATAGCCAGAGCACCAGAGCCGGTGGCTAGGTACTGAGACCGATCAAAACACAATCTCCGGGAACAGAAATGCCTATTTCTGAAAAAGTAAATAGTAAAGAGTAAATAGTAGAGCTGGCTCCAAACTGTTCAAGTCTATCAAACTGTTCAAGTCTATCAAACCTAAACAAATTCAACCAAGAGTATAGTGTATATATATATATATATATACTATATTTATTTTTTAATTTTTTTTATATTATGTTATTCAAAAAATTAATGTATAATTAAATACTTAGTATTATATTATTATTATTCAAAAAAATTGTATAACATTAAGAAATTGAATTATACAAAAAAGTCGATTATAAATAGGTTGTTCATCTAATTATCAATTACATACAAAATATTAAAAAGGATAAGTATAAAAAATTATATAAAATTACAATTTAGAATAAAAAATTAATAATTTTTAAATTTCTTCCATAAATCATCCCTTTATTATTAATCTCTTCTAACTATTTAGAAAAAAAAATTAATTTTGAGCATAAGTTTTCGATAAATATGTCAAATCGGATCTAAGTTTTAGAAAAATAAATTTTAAACTTTTCAGACGCATGCTCAGACGCATGAAACATCATAGTGAGGGACGACAATTTTTTTTTAATTTTTTATTTTTAATAAATTTAACTAATCAAACCTTATTAGAATGACTTTAAATTTTTACCACACAATTGCAACAATAAAAGACACTAATCTAAAATTTTGAAAAAAAATTCGATAACTCTACAATTTAGTATAATTTTTTTTATGAATAAACAAAATAAATTAATTAAAATTACATACTGTAATATAAAATTTTGTAAATTGTATCACACACTTACAACACTGTGAGAAAATATTACACAAATGTTCATGAATTTTCAACAACGGTACGATTTACTATAATTTTTTACTGCATAAACAAATAAATTTTTTAAAACTTACATACATTGATGAAAAATCACGAAACTTTGTGGAATATTGTCTTACAATGTTTTAAATGTGTGATACAAGTTTCAAGAATTTTTATTACTGTATCTAAGTTTAACAATTTTTTTTATTTTTAATGAAAAATATTATAGTAAATCGTACAATTGTTGAAAAAATTTAAAAACTCTCAGATTAATGTCTTTTATTATTTTAAATGTCTGGTAAAAATTTAAAGTTATTCCGATAAGATTTCATTAGTTAAATTACTAAAATCAAAAAATTAAAAAAAAAATTATCGTCTCTCATGCGTCCTAGTGAAGGATGATGCGTCTGATCTGTCCCTCACTATGACGCATCATGCGTCCGAGCATACGTTCGAAAAGCTTAAAATTTAATTTTCTAAAAATAAGGTCCAATTTAACTTATTTATCGAAAATTCAAGTTTAAAATTAGTTTTTTCTAAACTATTTATGATAAACCTTGAAGTGATCTAATATTCAATTAATAAACTATATATGATTTACGTGACTTTGACACGTGGCATTCACCCATTCAACATCTCGTCTGTTGAAGGAGCCGGCGGGGTAGAAACTAGAAACTAGAAAGTACAGGCGACTTACAGAACTACCCTTCTCGTTTGCGACTTCTCCCAAGGAAACATTATGAAACAGAGGGCATTGCGGTACTTATGTCAAACATTGCAGGGAAACGCCGGCGAAGCATATATTTTGCCGCCTGTTTGTTTTCTCTGTCTTCTGTTATTTTTGAAATCTCCGCAAACTTGTTCCATAATCATCACACGCTCTCTGCGTGTTGTTTCGTTTGGATCAAAAACCATGAGAAATGACAGTGAACCCATGATTTCAGAGGAGTTCGAGAAGAGTAGAGGACCGAGATTCAGAGAAGTAAGCTCACGATTTCTCTCGCCAGTCAGAAGACCTTCCTTCGACGCCGGAATCTTGCAATCCAGTCCGTTTCTATTGCGGTCGCCATCAAACCGGAAATCGAGGTTGGGTTCTGCTGAAACTCGCAAGCCTCCTAACCAAGAAGGTTTTTCTCTCAATCATGGACTCTGGCCTTCCGCTACAAGTGCTTCTTCCGCCAGAAAATGTGATACCCTCGCTGATCATCTCGGAATCGATCGTTTGCTCGACGTTCAGAAGCCTAAGAACGATGGCAAAAATTCTAATAGCTCTCCACTTCTTGAAAGGCAGGCCACTTTGAATGAATTCGTTGGGATTGAAGAGGAAAAGGGAAACGCTAAAGAAAATCACAGACCTATTATTGGAGGATCCATGAGAATTACATCCAAGTCAAATATTCTTGGAAAATCTCCAAGTTGTTCGTCTTCTTCATTGAAATTTCCTACACAGAACTCTGAATCTGGAAGGTTTTCTACTGATGTCAATCATCTGTATGGAAAATCTCCCCGACGACAATCTTTGACTATCAATGGTACTCTCGAATCAGAATCGAGTTGCAGCAATGTCGTCTCCAAGACAAACTTAGGCTCACCATTGCCTTGGAAGATTTCGACACGGAGCTCTAAAAAAAGCAGCAGAGAAGTTTCTTCCTCAGATAAACCAAAAAGAACTCCAAAAAGCTCTTCTGATCTATCCGTTCAAAGTCCCCGTTCATTCGATAGTTCAACACCGTCGAAAATTTCTATGACCAAAAGCGTGATTAAGAGGACTAATTCAATATCCGGCTATGGGAGCGCAACTTCTCAGTGGGCGTTATCGCCAAGCCGGTCGGACAGGCAGCCAATGTCACTCGAGATCATGGAAAAACCGATGTCGTTTTCGAGTTTGAAACCTCTTGATAGAAGTCCAAAGGCAAAAGGAATGGAAAAGTTACTCAGCTTTGGATTCGATTTGTTCAAGAGCAATAAGATATCATCACCCAATTCTCAATCGACTGGTTCGAGTGCTTCGGAATCTGTTCACCGGCTCAGGCTGCTTCATAATAGATTGCTTCAATGGAGGTTCATAAATGCAAGAGCTGATTCCTTCCACAAAAAGATGACTACTTCTGCAGAAGTAAGTACATTAAACTGAACAAAATGATCATTCGAGCAATATTTTTCAAGGTTCAATGATCCTTCATTAAGACTAAGTATGTGTTAGTTTCGCAGATGAATTTAGTTTTTGCATGGAACGATATTTCTAACTTGCGACGATCTCTCGCGCAAAAAAAACTAAGGATGGAGAAAGAAAAGATGGAGATGAAGTTGAGTTTAATACTCGTTTCTCAAGTAAGTACCCTATTACATTACTTCGATGCATCGAAATTTTCTCGAATTTAACATGGTAATTATATTTGGCAGTTGAAGGTATTAGAGACATGGGGAGACATGGAAAGACAGCACATAGCAGCAGTCTCCACGACCAAACAATGCTTGCATTCTGTTGTCTGCAGAGTCCCTCTAATTGAAGGAGCCAAGGTGAAACCAAATGAAAAATCAGCTTTAACATTTTTCTTTTAATCGAGGGAAATACTAATAAAGGGTTCAGGTCGAAACATGGTCGATGGCCACCGAGCTCCGACGGGCTGCTGAAGTCATCGGGCCGATCAAGATGATGCTGAATCCAGCTTCCCTCTTGGTACGGTACAACGATCGGAATGCCGGTTTATGATCTTAATCCTGGAGCTAATGAACTTTGTGTTGATTAATCAGGCGAATAAAACAGCTTCTTTGGTTTGGGCATTAGCAAGGGTAATTGCAGAAGAAAGGTTGCTGTTAGATGAATGCTTTGATCTTTGTAGAACCATCTCTACCCTTGAGGTAAAATCTATTATCTACCCTCGTAAGTCTGTGCGACAAAGATGAACAAATTCACGAGTTTGCTGTTGCGGTTTTTATGTGACAGATTGAAGAAATGAGCCTGAACAGCAGTCTAATTCAGATGTTGCTTAGTCAACAGTCTAAAGAACAGAAGAGAATTACTGCATGAGTTTTTTTTTTTGGCTTCTTTTTGTGCACTTTATTTAATGATATTTAATAAAGTTAATTATTTTTAGTATTCATAAAATTATATAAATTGACTTCTTGAATCAGATTAGGTTCTTTAAAACCAATCCAACCGGGGTCAGGTTTGCGGGTCAACCCAACCCGGTTGCCACTCGGACCGCTTAGTAAATAGATATTGTATTTGTTTTTTTCCCTCTCATCGACGGCGTCGTTGCGCTTTCGATCGCTTATCCCTCGCTAGGCAAAAACTCGTGAGAAAGCTCTCGAATCATGGCTACTCTTGCGGCTGCTGCTGCTCGTCGAACCGTCGCTGTAGCTCGTTTATCTTCTCCCCAGGTATCGGGTCTACCTGCTAACCTAATTCAAAGACGAGGCCTCGCCGGTGCTGCTGGTAACTTTTTTATTTTTATTTTACTGCACATCATAAGATTGTTATCTGACGATTTCACTGATGATTTTTTATTTTCTGTTAATGTGAATTTTGGATCTTCTTTGTTTTCTATTTTGATTTTTTTGACAATTTTTTGTGAGAAAAATGACGGTTACTTCACTGTAGTTGGCGATTTGGGTTATTTTAACGAACAAAATCGGAAATAGTGTTAGATTAAAATTCTTTAGATTTTATTTTTACCGATGTTAGATTGTAGGGGATTTTGGGTTTGAAAGGGTACTGTATATATTCCAATTTCACAGACATACCCGAATTCAATTAATTCACTTCAAGAACGAAAATATCTCACAACTTTATATCTGTGTTTCGTTAAATTGATTGTCTATGGGTTTGTTCCTATGGATTAGAACACGTTTAAGCTAAATCTAATCCCCAATGTTTAGAAATGTAAAGTGGAGATTTCATAATTTCATGTTTCTTAAAGGCTAGTGTCTAAGATTGCTACATCTCTTGTTTTTAAGATCTTTGTGACTTGCTGGGATTCACATGTTCGAAATATGATAAGTTTTATGCTGTATTTTGATGCTGTGGTTTTAAAATGGAACTAGTTGTCTCTTAATTTTTAAAATTCATGTTACAATGTGAACTATGATATTGTCTACCCTATTATGCAGACCACCATGGACCAGCTAAAATTAACGTTTGGGAGGACCCTATGAGTCCATCAAAGTGGAAGGAAGAACACGTAAGACAATTTGGAAATCGTTACCTTTAACGATCAGTATTATGAGTCATGTTTTGAAAAATTTGTTTGGAATGACCATTTGAATCTTTGACTTCAGTATTATGATTAGGTTAAAACAATAAGCCTTGTCCAACCACTGGTTGTTTGAGATTTTTTATCGCTGTAGTTTTCATGGCTTTACTGTGATGTAAATTATTCCATTCAATGTTTGTGGTGGCAGAAGTTGTAACATTTGAAATATGATTTTTAAACAATCTTGCTCTAACTGATTGTCTTGACGATGATGCAATCATTTCCGATCATTAGATGAGATTTAAAATGTATGACTATTCAAATGGATTTTGATAAATTGGCCTCCAAATTATCGAGTGAAGATTTTTTTGGGCTCCAATTTATCAAGTGAAGATTTGTTTTTAGTTCTTTCCGCTTGAAGAATGCTTAATTTAGACACTCATTTTGACTACACTTGATGTTTTTAACAGTTTGTAATTGTCTCTTTGACTGGATGGGGCCTATTTATCTATGGGACGTACAAGTTCTTCACAGGAGGCAAAGGCAAGAAGGAAGAGGTATTTTGATTTTTTGAAATATTTTTTATTGGGTACCATATGGCCTAGGAGATATAAATTAAGAGAATACTATTTCATATGGTGGAGGGAAAGGTCTCCCACGACCTACCTTACTTCTTGCATAAAAGAAGTTAGACACTAAAACTATCATTGGTTCACCATTATGTGGTTCTAGTCTAGTGTCGAAGCGTGAGGAGGATGATAGTTGAAGAACCATCATATGTATTATTGATTATGGTAATTTATGCTACATTTAAACTATGTCGATTTCTTGTGTTTCATCTGAATCAGGTGAAAGGATCACAGTAAGCATTAGGACCTTTGATTGTTCTGAGGTGCCCTCAAAATAAAGCCCTTGGACCTCATCTGCTGGTGTTTTGGTTTCTTAGCTACCAAATCATTTTGTTGGGGTAGATCATAACTAAACCCTCAAGCTTGAACATTAATTTTATATGTTGCAATCTATTTGAAACCATTAGACCTTGCATCTCATCGATATTTTATTTATTTAATGCATTTCTTTTATGTTATATCTTCCGCGAAGTTAAAATTCTACAAAATGATTTAGAGCACACTTAGTCTGAGTAATCAATTTCAGTTTGAAAGCATCTTTCTTGAGTGAATGACTTTTGTCTTCTATACCAAGATTCTTAGGAAATGAAGTTCCTCCATGACCAGGGATAGTCATTTGTAAGATGATCTTCAGATTTATTGTTCAAGTTATAGGTTTTAGATTTGCTATAACATATAATATGTATACATCAAAACAAATGGTTAATATGTCAATGCATGGTAATATGTAGCCTTACTCTTCGGCTTCCTCGTATCATTCTGTGTCATCTTCCCTTGACTTTATTGCTTTCTATGATACAATATACTATCATATCATTCTTCTATTTTAATGTTCCTGCTGTTGTGTTGATCTGTTGGGTGCCCTTGTGTACTGTGACCGGATTTCTGATTGCTTTCTGTGTTTTCCTAAGCATTTAGGAATCCTTCTATTGCCTTTTGATTTCAAGACCTTATTATAATTTCTATCACGATAATATATGAATGATTAAATTTTTTTTTATTCGGAATTTGTAATTTTTCTCTTCAAGTAACAGGGATTAGTTGAGGCTTGTGTCAGCACATTTGCTGCATCTTTACGAATGTTCATCGCCTAGTTTGTCCCACAATCTGACCTTTTGATTTGATTCTTGTCAATCTCGGCAATTCATTTCATTGACTTCCATTTTGGGTTGTTTGCTTTGTCGATTTGGCCCGCCGGCCGAGTCACGATCAGACATGTCATCCGAGTACTTTGAAACCCCCATCTGCTCATTTTAAAAGCTAAAACCATCGTTTTATCTTTTTTAAGTGTTTTTCCAAACTTCATCCCAACTGAACACGTTTGCATTTGCATGGATCGACGCTGATAGAGATACAAACGTGTCCTTTGTTAGATGAAGCATTGATGGAGTAAGCTACTTGCAGGAAATATTTAGATGGTGAGTCGAGGAAAACGTGTATCTTTTTTTAAAGAGAGACCAATAATTTCTGGGTTTTTTTGATTGTCAGAATAGTACGATAGAGTTGTCTGTTCATGGTTCCCTGTCCCAAATAAAACCAAAACATTGGATGAACCTCCCATCCCACCCTGTCTCGATTGCCCGTCACATCTTCTTTGTTCCCATTTCCTGTTCTTGCTTCTGCAACTCCTCTCCGACATCATTGTAGAACTGGGCGATCACCAGACAGGACTGCCATGGATCTCCATCCCAGCTGCGAGGTGAGCTCTGTTCACCTTCTTCTTCGACAATTTCTGTGTAGTTTCCTTATTTTTTTCGATCTTTTGTTTCGCTAGAACAAGAAAAAGAGCGCAGAAAAATCGATGCTCCTTTGCTGCAAGCTCTACGTCTCTGAATCACGCAACATTGGAGCTCTGGAGGCCATCGAAAGAGCGGCCAAACGAGACCCAGAAACGATTGTTGTTAACAAATTTGAAGACAGGGCTTACAACAGAACCAGGTACACCATGGTATCGTACGTTATCCATGACAGCAGCGGACGAGCCATTTACAGCCCACTTCAGCAGACTGTGCTGGCCATGGCCGACGCTGCATTTGAGAACGTCAATCTCCAGCTCCACTCCGGCGCTCACCCTCGGTTGGGCGTCGTTGACGACATCATCTTCCACCCCCTCGCTCGAGCGTCCCTCGGCGAAGCTGCGTGGCTTGCCAAGGTGGTCGGTTCAGAGATTGGCTCTAGATTTCAAGGTTTAATTCATTTTCATTTTACTCTCTCTATCCTAATTTGAAAGATTAGGAGAATCTGAGTATGCTTTTGCAGTGCCGGTGTTTCTCTACGCCGCCGCACACCCAACGGGCAAGGCTGTCGGAGATTTACGGCGGGAGCTCGGCTACTTCCGGCCAAACTTCGAAGGGAGTCAATGGGTGGGGTGGACAATGCCGGAAAGTCTACCGGCGAACCCAGACGAAGGTCCAATCATCGTCTCTCCGGCCAGAGGCATGACGATGATTGGAGCACTCCGGTGGGTTGCGATGTACAACGTTCCGATACTGTCGACGGACTTGAAGGCGGCTCGGCGAATAGCCCGGCAGGTCAGCGCCCGTGGCGGTGGGCTTCCGATGGTTCAAACCATCGGGCTTGTTCACGACGAGGAGACGACTGAAGTTTGTTGCATTCTCTTGGAGCCAAACCAGATCGGAGCCGATCGAGTCCAGAAGCGAGTCGAGATGCTTGCAGCTGAAGAAGGGTTGGACGTAGAGAAAGGCTACTTCACTGATTACTCGCCGGAGATGATCGTTGAAAAATATGCCAGCTTAATCTCATCTTAATCGTAATCTAAACTTCATCAAACCATTCAATAATGTCTGTAAATTAGATCCAATGCGTCGTCGGCCACCAAAATCCAAACGTGGGTTGAATATTATTATATATTGGTGTAAAAAGGGTGGCTTTACTTTTCACTGTTACACTGTGGAAATGAAATTATTCTGCCTGAAAAAGGCGAAAAGTACGCCGTCGACTGGAAGCCATAAATCTTTGCAGTACAAGCCATGCGTAGGAGAGCTTAGATTGGCTATGATTATCGTAGATTAAAGGCGAAATGATATTCTCACTTTCTTCTTTGTTTGTTCGGATTGTTATTTGGAACTCGGTCCAACTCGAGTTGAAAAACAGCATTTGATATGAAATCTTGGAATCCACCAAACCCAGATTGAAGAACTGTGCTTTTCAAAGCGGACTAGCAAGAATGGATTTAACCCATTTGACGAATGTTCTTTTGAAGAAAATTACAGATCATGGCTGCGAATTTGGACGACGAGATTAACATGACCCTTTTAGCGTTTCCGCGAATTAATGGAATGTTTTGACAGAAAAAATGGAATATGTTACGTGAAAAGCAAAAGAGTCGATGAAAAAGAACAAATAGTAAGATGTAAAAGATGAGTTTTGCAACGGTTGAAAGCTTGAAAAGTACAGAAATGATGCAACTTGATGGGGGCCGAGCCAGCTAAGTTATTTGTGCGAGTCTCAACAAAACCATTGCAACTCTCTGGCACGAAAATCGAAAGTTTGCAACTTTGAGAATTCAGAATTCTCGAGAACTGATCGACCAATGGGACCCAGTGGCTTAAAGATTGAAACTTGATTGGACGTGTTTTTAGATCCTTAGCGACGAATTAGTAGCTTGTTCGAGAGATGGATTTATCGTTTTTAATCGTCGGAAGAGTTTCTTCAATGGCGAAAGAACGAATTTCTCTCTCTAGAAATGAGCTGAGTTTATGGCAGATATTGCCTACTCTGATTTAGGCTTCTTGGTGTTGTAAAAGTGCAGAGGAAATAAAAAAGCGTTGTATGTTTTGATAAATGGAGTTGAAACATTAAAAGTGAAAATAACCTCGTCTTCTTCCATGACAGAGAGGGGAGAGAGAGAGAGAGGGTGAGAGTTTCCGATGAACCAAACGGCTCTCTCTCTACATCTCTCTGATGTCCTATCATGCAAATAGCACCCTAAGCCTTTAAGCCCTTCCTCTCACCCCACGACATTTCTTCGCCATTGCAGCCAGCTCATTCATTTCCATAACCAAACCTCTCTCTCTCTCTCTCTCTCTCTCTCTCTCTCTCTCCTCCCGCTATACTTTCTACGTTTTCTCCATCAGATCTCTAGGGCTGATCCTGGGAGGCGCTCGCTTTGTTGAGCGCTAGTGTTTCTCTGGTCTCTCTCTTATCCCCAAAAGACCTATCTTATCACTGGCTTCACGTCCCTCGCTTGAATTCATATAGGGTTTTCCTCGATTCGTCTCCGATATAGCTGCTGGGTTTATCTCCATCGGTGATTATAGATTGAAAAAGTGCGTATTCTTTAGCGATAGAGAGAGAAAGAGAAAATGGCAAATGCAGTAGAGAGAGAAACTGGGTTGACAATTTTTGGCGAGGAGGAGTTGAGTGAGATTAGTGGGGTGAAGAGAGGTGGAGATTTTGTGGAGGTAACTTGCGGTTGTACCAGCCACAGATATGGTGACGCTGTTGGGAGGCTTAGGGTTTTCGTCAATGGTGACCTTGAAATCACCTGCGAATGCACCCCTGGTTGTCAAGAAGGTCTTCTCTTTCTGGCTTTTTCTGACACCTTTTTCTCCTTCTGGGAAACTGCTGTTGATTCTTATGCATGTTAAATGCGCGTTTTTATGAGTCTATGCTGGCTTCTTTGCTGTTCTTGATAATGTTCTCCGATCTTCATGCATGTCTTTAATCAGTTTATGCTTGAATGGTTGACCTTCGTACTTCAGTCTTCTCTCTACTAATCTGCGTTTGGAGACAATGGTTGTAGAACCAACGACAGACAACCTTTGAAATTGGAAACTGAAGTTCTTCATTTTCTGTTCACGCAGTTCTAGTGTATGTTATTATGTCTGAGTGACGATGAAGTCTTGAGTGTTTCTTCATTTCTTCATCGATGTAGGTTTATCTGGACGGTCAACATGTTTATTTTTTAGATGGATGTTCTATAATGAAGCCTTTATATGTCTTTAGTGTTGTTGTTCTAACGACCCGCTTTTGTTTTGTAAGATTTTCCTTAGCTGTCAGCGTTCTGTTTTTGTGTTTGGCAGAGGAACATTTGTAGGCCTTTCGATTTTCTTGTTTGGTTTTTTCACTTCTTTGGTGTATTGTTTCTGATGACATGTTTTTTCCACCTCCATTCATGAGATTTGTATTCCACTGTGTCGCTGTTAAATGGTTCGATTGTTTTCTGAAAATGATCTGAATTTGATTAAAATTGCTGTTTGTACGTTCATCCTTTTTGTTCCAATTGTACTATGTGTTTTCCATGAGTTGATGATTATATCATATGATCATATGGACTGTTTACTAAAAAAAAACAGCTGATACGATCTATATAGCAAGTAAATTCTGAATGTTCTTTGGCATTCGATGAAATTTTTATATGGTTGATGATAGTTCAATGCCAATGTGTTGATTATATCCAATCCGGTCCGGAACGAAAATTATTTCATCTATGGACTGTTTATTTTCTTGTTCGCGTGATCTCATATGGTCTGTCGATTTTTCTGTATTGTGCTCTTAAATAAATAGGTGAAAAAATAGTATCGATAAATCAATCATAGGGGTGATTTTTTCTCTGCTTTCCTTCCTAGATGTTCTGATTTTTAGTTTTCAACAAGTCTAAATCTTTTGTAAACCCCTTTTCATCTTTTCTCTTTCTTGTGTTTATGATGATTACAACCAGACAAGCTGACTCCAGCAGCATTTGAGAAGCATTCTGGAAGGGAGACAGCCAGAAAATGGAAGAACAATGTTTGGGTTATTGTCAATGGTGAAAAGGTTCCATTGTTTAAGACAGTATTGCTCAAATACTACGACCGGGCTCTGAAGAACGCCAATGGCTCTCAGAGATCGCATAATGGACGAGTTTGCCATCGAGATGAGTTTGTACGCTGTAGTAATTGCAACAAGGAACGGAGGTTTCGATTAAGGACAAAAGAGGAATGCCGTTTGCACCATGATGCTGTGGCCGACGTGAATTGGACATGTTCTGATCTTTCATTTGACAAGTATGTATTTTCCTCCACATTTACTCGTTAAAATATCGACTCTTGGCTAATTTTGGATTCTTTTTCGTCTAGTTTAGCTTTGATTCTCATAACTTGACTGGAATTGTTTAGTCCTGGCTGTGGTTTTTGTGCAGTCTGCGGTGTTGCTCTGCCGCATATCTTTTTAATGTGATTTTCACTTGGAATTCTCATTTAGCACACGGTTTTTTTTTTTAATTTTTGGTTATCAGATGTCTTGCTGAATGCATATATTTTGTTTTTTTCAACATTGTATAACTTAGATCTCATTCTTTTGTGAGTGAACGTTGCTTTGGATTATGGAGATACCAAGAAAGATAGGGCATATAGTTTCCGATTCCAGCTCTAATTGTTTGGATTAACTGTTGTTTTTTTAGAATAACGTGCGACGATGACGAAGAACGAGCGAGTCGGAGAGTTTACCGGGGCTGCATCCGAACGCCTACTTGTAAAGGATGTACTTCCTGCGTGTGTTTCGGGTGCGACATCTGTCGTTTCACGGATTGCAGTTGCCAGACTTGCCTAGACTTCACGAGAAATGCAAAATCTTGAGCAGGCACTACTCATTTCGGATTCTCCAATTGATTAAAGGGCAGAGGTTTTAGCTTTCTATGTTATTTATTCAAGACTTTGGTATTACAGATCCATTTGCATTAGCTCATTGACTTGATAGTTTCAAGGATTTTTTTCTGGGCACTGTTTGATCTCTACTCTCATCTCAATCTCCTATTTCCTAATTGGGTATTAATCAAATCCATTCCCAAAGTTTGGTAGTATTAAGCGAATCAACCCCTTGCGTTTTAATTCGTCTAATTATACCCTTTATTGCATATTAATGGGACGAGAACCCCTGATTTTGGATGCATGAATACTCATTTTTTACGTTTGTTTCGTGATAAAAAAGAAGAGATATTTTTTGTGATTTAGTGCTTATCCAATCATATATATCTTTTTTCGCCTATTTTTTCAAGATCTTTCGATTGCAAGTTACCTTGTCCTGCTTTCAAGTTCTAACAAGTGACTCAAAATGTTACGATTTCTCTTATACTATATAAAAATGGAAACTTTCAAGCGTTCAGACTAAGGTTTCTCCGAGTTTGCACCCTGGTAGTCAAAATGCGAAATCTCTCACCCCCAGAGCTCTCATACTCTGGCCCGACAATTTGTGAGGGAGTTAAATCACGGTGGCCTTTACCTGATATCCCAAGAAGCTATCATAACATTTGAAGTAACAATTCCCACACTAGGGCAGCGCAGTTGTTGAACCTAGATTCTTGTACCCAATCTATCATCTCTAAGCCAACTGAACTATGCTCGTGCGGGCGAGTTTGCACCCTTGATTTTAACGTGGGTCATGTTGATTTTCTTCTAATACTCGGTGGGTTTCACGTTGTCGACTATTCTTGGTCGATAATGGGCGTTACGAAATTTAGGCAAAAGAAGATATTAGTTAATTTTATTAAAAATCAATATTTAGGAATGAGGAATCCTTGTATAAACAGGCCGTAAAGAGGTGCCAACGTGCGCGATCATGATAAGTGGTCGTGCTCAAGGGTTTAATTTGTCAATTTCAAATTTTAGAGTTTGATTTGCTTAATACATCAAAACCTTAAGGGTGATTTGATAAATACCCTAAACATTCTTACACAGGGCAGAAGCTGTAACATGGAACAAACACCATCATAGACAGCCAAAATTGATAAATTCCAGAACATTTTAACCACAGAAATCCCAGTTACTTGCACTGAATTCAAAATTACAAAGCTTGATTCTCTTATCCCCACCATAGTTTACCTCCTTTGCCGTCCCCTTCTTCCTCTAGACTGTCCTCTGCGACCTTGGAGGTTCTGGCCACGGCTCGGTGATCTCCCAAAGCTAAACTGCTGACGAGGTTTCGAGTTGCTCGCACCGCCTGTGGGCTTCATCATTTGGTTCTGCTCAAATGGCTGAGCCTCGGTAGTCCCAGGTGGTCGAGAATGAATTCCTTGTCCAATCATGTTTGGCAGTGGAGTAGACTGAGAAGGTAAACCCATCTGCGTTGTTGCCTGGTTGATACCATGTTGACTAAGGAGGCCTTGTAGGTATGTTATTCCTGCAACTGTGTTCATTATTTGCATCTCATAAGACTGCTGATGAGGATTGGGATTGGGATTCAGCCATGGCATGGCATTAGGCTGCGGAAAAATCGGGCTCTGCTGCTGCTGAAACGGCATCCCCACGGTCCAAATCGGATTTGGATTTGGATTTGTGGTTAAGTCATTAGGTTGAGATATGGGTTGAAATGGGGAGGTAAAGTTTGATTGACTGATCAAGCCTTGTCCAGCCATTGAAGATGGAGCAGAAGGCATAATATGTGGGCCTTGAGCATGTCCTGGTTGAACCTCGTTGGTTTGTCTTTGTCTAGGTTGAAATGAGTTGGTTCTACTAACTAAGCCTTGTGAGCTCGAACCGCCATCAAAACTCGACGATGGAACAGGAGAGATGTGTTGCCTTTGAGCATGTGGGGGTTGAACCTTTTCGATTGGCCTCTGTTGGGCATTATTCCAGGGTCCTTTTCCATTTTTCTTCTTTCGATTGTCGTCCCTGTTTGTAGCTTTCTGGTCATTAAAACCCCTCTTGCTCATCTGTTTCATTCTCTTGTATTCAGCCTCTTTCTCATCGTCCGAAAACTCGGCCTCGTCTGAAAGCTCCTCATCATTCGCACCAGAGGCATCATACCCCTTCTTGTGCAGGTTTTTGTCACTGAGCACATGACTAACAAACTCCGGTACAAAAGAAATCGACGATCCTTCTTGAATTCCAGTAGGAACTTCACTTTTGCAATTGTATCTCACCACATAATACGGATTCTTGACTGGGCCAAAGATTTCGTCCACTAGCCCCAGGGGAGATCTCCGTTCTGTTATCCAGAGGATCGACCCGTCGTTCAGTGGATTGTGGATCTCAACTCCTTCCACAATGACCTGAGCGCCTAAGATCTGCATCGTCAGGTATTATTACATTCAGGTTTAGTTATATAAAATCCTCACAAACGACATATAAATCTCAACATCTCCATCAAATGAATGTTTTGCTACAAAAACTTAAATGATTAAAAAAAATTCTATACTTAACTTTAAAATTCCATTCAGCTGTAATGATAGAAAAGCAGTATTCATTGAATAAATGTCTAAAAACGATAAATCATATGATTACAAACTTCTCTATGCTTACCGACAAAACGACTCCAACAGGCAACATATTGTGCTGTGGTTGCAGAATTATATCCACTTTAGGCACTGGGAGAAGAACCTGCAAGGAGGCAAATACAAGGAATAAGCACAGCCACGAAACTTAACTTCATAAATGGAGCTGAAATCTATTGGTGCATCTCTACTAGTCATCTTATCACAAAATCAAGTTAACTAGGTCTTCATTTCAATGGTGGTGAAATATTTGGAGGATTTCGTAGAGTCGAGATATAAAAAATTGAGCTGTTACTAAAGTGTGACAAATATGGAAACAAGTAGTAACTGTTGGAAATAAATTTTCATACCTTAAGTTCGTTTTTTGAGGTAATGGGTCCTCCATTACCATCACCATCAGCCTCATCGTCTTCATCATCACTCCACCCAACCCTCTGATCAACATCGCCATTGATGTCCTTGTGAAGACCATCTCTTCCTTCATCATCCCTTATCTCTCCTTCTTCCATCTCAACCTCCATGTTAATGTTTCTCTTTTTTATACTCACATTCACATCTTTGCTCGCCATGGCCCCATCCTGGTCCTCGGAATCATCATCCTCATCGCTGCCATCGCTTTCATTGTTGTCATCATCACTACTGCTACTACTACCACTTGAAGATGAAGATGCACTAGAGCTCTCTGAATCGGAACTACTATCATCGGAATCTGCTGGACAGTCTGCCTCACTTTTTGCAGCATTCACCCCATCAGGAACCAAATTTTCAGACCCTCCTACCAAATTGACATTCTCCATACTTTCCACAATACTACAATTCGAATTTACGTTCAAATCACTCTCCCTGCTGTTGAATTTCAAGCCAGAATCATATCCAGCAAGTGGCTTAGACCCGTGCAAGATTGGATCAAATTCTCCATTAACAGGCGCAGGCAGACCTTCACCTGCTGAGTTGGAGACTTGAACAGTGGGATACTCAACTATAATTTCATCTCCTTTTTCTTCTGCGGCAGCCATAGTATGATTCTCGTCCGCCTCAGACCCAATTATTTCCGCGCCAGACATACCCGGATCCGGTAACTCCTCAAACCATTTACTTATAGAGTCAAAATTGAGAAAGGAATCCGCAAGAGAAATTTCGTTTTCAACCGGGTGCTGGTCCTTTGCGTTGTTTAGCTTTGCAGCTTGAACAACGTCTTCAATGGCATCCAAGGATGGTTCAGAAACAAATCTTACCATTGCAGGGCTGCAAAATCAAAACTTGTGAAAACTCAACTGAGAGAAGATTCATCGCTCCCAGAAAGGAGGGAGGAAAGCTATATAGCATAAGGAAAAGAGGCTCCGCTCCTTCAGCAGTGGTGGCCGCTTAAACCCTCGTTTGACAATGTTTCTCTTAAGGGGGGGTTTCGGGTTTAGCTGGGTTGTCATCCGGGTTTGGTTCGGTTAGAAATAACTTGTCAAACCAAACCAGAGCTAAAAGCACAGTAGAGTAGGCCCCACAAAAATTGGATTATACCTCTAGCATCATTGTTTGAAAAACTACTTTGAGTTTAATTATTTTTAAATGATGTATTTATTAAACGACGTGAAGGATAATGACTTATGAGGACCTTACTCTTTCTAAAACTTTGATTTTAAATTAGAATTTCAAAAATTTTGATTAAAAAATTAAGGTAAAAAATCATATGGAACCTCTAGATTTAATCTAAAAAACCCAAAGCCTAAAAAGAAAGAGAAAGTCTACGTTTACTCACTTAGCCTACATCCTTATTTTACACTCTAACGTGACGCTTAGATGTAAATTCTACATAATTCAACATATGTTAAATTGAATTTGACGTTATTGGCTATTTCCTATAATAACCCTCACACAATACGCTTATTTTTACCTTCCCGCTCAATCACGTCACATTAATCGCTATCTCCAGTAATCGCTGATATATCGGCAGTCGATCGGAAGTATTGTGCTTTCAATCAGTAATTTATTATTTTAGTTAGATTATTTTGCCCAGGAATTAAAAAATTTTGTGTTTTTTGATCTTTCAACCCCGATTCAGGGTCCTCGTTTGAATCTGAAGGTCCCCGAATCGGAGTTGGAAGTCCATGTTTCATGAAAAGTCGACGAACGAGGACTTCTAACCCCGATTCAGGGTCCCCGTTCTAATCCGAAGGGTCCCCGAATCGGGGTTCGAAGTCCCCGTTCGTTTGAAGTTCAATAAGCAGTTGACATCTTCTATCGGTCGACCCTTTTAAGAAGCGGTCGACCTCTTGTATGGTGCAAAACGCAGCACCAATGACAATAACAAATTTCACATGTTGAGGTTTGGAATGTTTAGTGATCGGGTGATTTTGGTTTTATTTATTAACTCTGTTAACTTCCTACAGCAGGATTTAAATCACTAAGATATAGAAAGAGATATAGTTAACATAGAATCTAATACATTAGAGCACTTGGAAGAAATTGAAGAATCAGATATAGTTCAGCTGCAACATGAAAAAAATAAGAATACTAGTGACGAAGATAAGTTGAATAGTGTATTGACATATGAGATTCAAGCGCTTCAAGTTGGTATGATTTTTCAGACTAGGGATGAAATGTTGATTTTTATGCTAAATTTTTATTGATCTTCAAACAAACGGGGACTTCGAACCCCAATTCGGGGACCCTTCAGATTAGAACGGGGATCCCGAATCGGGGTTGGAAGTCTCTGTTAGTCGACTTTTCATGAAACAGGGACTTCCAACCCCGATTAGGGGACCCTTCGGATTAGAACGAGGACCCTGAATAGGGGTTGGAAGTCCCCGTTCATCGATTTTTCATGAAACCTTCATATTCAAACGGGGACCCCGAATCGGGGTTGAAAGATAAAAAAACACAACATTTTTTAACTCCTGAGCAACATAATCTAACTAAAATAATAAATTACCGATTGAAATCACAGTACTTCTGATCCCGATCGTCTACCGGTATATCAGCGATTACTGGAGATAGCGATTAATGTGACGTGATTGGGCGTGAAGGTAAAAATAAGCGTATTGTGTCGGGGTTATTATAGAAAATAACCAACAACGTCAAATTCAATTTAACATATGTTGAATTAGGTGAAATTTGCATGTAAGCATCACGTCAGGGTGTAGAATAAGGATGTAGGTTAAGCGAGTAAACATAGACTTTAAAAAAAAAAAACTTGAACATAGGCGACTGTTGGGTGCGAATGTGTCGTTAAAAACCGCAAGTGCACAGTCAAGTAATATAAAAGATTATCGATCCCACGAGGATAATGAAATCTAATGTTTTCCGAATACGATGTAAAATAGTTAATTAAACATGGATAAAAGAGTTTGATGGTTTTCTGGATAATAATCTAAGTAAATGTAATTAAAATAAATAAGGAAAGATAGTCAAACTTCAGTAAAAATAAAGGTTAGATTCGGGTTTCTCCATTTATTCATTCACGGCTGTAGCCGGGCCTGTGCTGCAGCGCCGGCTGCAACACGGTTTAACGGAAAGGAATTCAAATTAATCGATGGCTGGCGTCGCCTACCGATTCGATTCTTCTCTCACCTTCTTCCAATCTTATGGCAAGAACAATGAGATCCAAACACTTAAATTACAGATCCTAATAATTTACCCTCGAGCTATCGTTTAAGTTAAACAAAAACGATTTTGTTAAAATTCAAAACAAATATTAACAACCCGAGTAATTTAACTAATTTCTATGTGATTTCTAATGACGTTTTAGATCTCACTAATTTCGTTATAACTGTGGCGTCCAGATTATACACGATAAAAAAATTAAGATCTAGTTAAATTAATCAAATGGCTAAAAACTGAGAAATCGTAAACGAATACTTCCCAAATCCAACCTAATAAAAACTTAGCTCATGTTTGAATTAAAAACAACGAAAAGATGTTTGATAAACATAATTACAGCACGCTAAAAAGATATAAACGGATTCACCGTCGCTTTCTTCAAAACCCCGCTGGCGTCCCGCAAGTTCTTGAATCGGCTTCGGTTATCCGTTTCAATTCGCACGGCGTGTCTGCGTTTCTTCTGTATTTCCTCTATCTCTCTCTCTCCCGTCTTCTCTGAATTCGTGCTCCTCTCTTTAAAATCGTGGCAGCAATCTTCTCTTCCCAAAACATAATTCGGAATCCCTTGCTTTGTGGAGATTTAACTAAATTCGGGATCTCTTGATTTGTGGAGATTTTCTTCTCTCTCCAATCCGCCAATTTCGCCATTTAAATATCTCAAATCTTATCTCTTTTCTCTTCATTGCTTTCCATCTTTATCCAGCATAATCCCTGCAAAATAGGTAATCAATCGGGCAGATAAAAATAATCTCGGAATTACCGAAATTAACATAATTTCCTTGCTGCCCGCTGATTCTGTGCTACAGCGTGAGCTGCAGCACCAAATACAGCTTCCAGCATAAAATCCATCAATTCATTACTCAAAGTCTAACAATTTTCATAACTTTAATAGACATAATTAAGTCTTTTTCAAGACTTAACAACGACCATGGATTCCAAGCCCTGCCATTGTGGTGAAGTCGCCCTGTTAATAACACGAAAACTTGCTCACAGGAGCGGGATGCAGCTTGCTTCGTTTTATAAGATGGTCAGCCTCTTTTTTGCCGAGGCAACACCAGCAAGAAAATTGCATCGCAATGGTTGCGGCGGCTCCTGGAGGTGATCAGCGCGTTGTTCGTTGAAACCGAAACGATCGATTCATAAGCCAAACAAATAGCTAAGGGACTGACCCGATAATTAATAATATGAAATCGAGACGTGTCCATTTATCCTATTTGCAACGAAAAACACATGATATGTTTGAGGTGTAATCGGGTTTCTAATTGATGTTCTGCTTTGCCATTTTTGCATCGTCATTTCCCAAAAATCTAGTATTTCAAAGAGGCTAGTATTTCAAAAGAAATATAGAATTTAAACTCTCACCGTTCCACTTATAATGGAATTACAAGTCACGTTGCATAAAAAAAAATACAACTATTTACCAAGAATTAGCAATAAACAATAATCTCAATAATCGATTAGATCATATCTGAAGCTAACACGTGGTTGCACAGAACTAAAAGGAGAATTTGGAACCTCACAGTGAAACTGTTGGCTCATGGCTACCGTGTTCATCTTGCCTACTAAACCATTCTATGGGGCTGGATTGAGGCAAAAAATGTAAGTTAATCTTCTGCTGATCCACTCCCATGAGGCTCTCTTCTTATCATGTCCAACAAATCCTGAACAACTTCGGACATTTCTGGCCTGAATTCAGGCTCAGACTGCACCAGTTCACATGATACCAGTCATGAACAAATATAATTTACTTGAATCTCACTTAAGTTTATGTTACGACCCTCCCCTCGCCGTACTTAATTCGGAGGTGCTTTACTCGAACCTTTTGGCCTCTTCTTTTTTCCCCGGTCAGCTCCTCCCTCCGGTCAAAACTCTCGAGGCAGGATAATTGTAATAGAGAGCGGTGGGCCCCACTCGACAACAGGATTTGGTCCCCAATAATATCATTATGAGGGAATTCGAATCCTGCACTTGTACCACAGGGGTATAAGTTCTTTAACAAAGTGTTCTAGGTTCTGACCGGAGGGAGGAGCTGACTGAGGAGAAGAGAAGAGGCCCAAAGTCCCGAGGAAAGCACCCTCGAGTAAACTCGAGTAAAGTACGGCGTGGGGAGGTTTACTTCTAACTTAGCATCAGAATGTTATTCAAATCAATGTAAAATTAAGGGTGTACTTATTAATCACCTGAACACATCGGGATATAATGTCGGCAAAGTGTGATAAGGATTTGGCAGGGTATTCGAGACCAAGAGATGGATCGACCATTCTCGACAATGCATCAATGTCGTGAAGTTGTGGAATCGCCCATCGCACCAGATATTGCTCTCCTCTAATCCTCTTGCTACACACAGGCAAAATGAAAAATAAATGAAAATGAAAATCAGTGACTAAACAGGATCCATGATCCACTAGTTTACCTGTCATATGACTGCCGGCCTGTCAAAAGTTCAAGCATAACCACACCAAAACTGTAAACATCACTCTTCAAGGTATAAATACCTGCCTCATACTCTGGAGCTCCCCATCCGTACACAGATTGAAGGTGCCCAGACAACTAAAAGAAGAATTAGTTCATGTTGGTTAAGTTGTAATATTATGAGGATCTTGGAAATGGATGCAATAGATTACGAGTTACCTGACTAACAGAGCCGGATGAGATAAGAGGAGATAAGCCACAATCGGAGACTCGCACAGAATAATCCTCATCCAGAAGAATTTTGGAAGACTTGAAATTTCTATGCATGACATGAGGTTGACAGACCTCGTGCAAATACCTTCGAAAGTAGATCAAATCACCATACCCTTCAATGTTATTTTCTTAAAAATGTAATAAAAATAATAGAATTTCAAACAGAAGACTGTATTTAATAGGGGTTAGAATTTATTCAGAAGGAAAGAAGTTATGCAATGTGACCTTTGGATAAAGATAGATAGATTTCAAGACTTTGTTTCTTACTCTAAGGCTCTAGCAGCTCCAAGAGCGATCTGCATCCGGATATTCCAAGAAAGTTTATTTTTGGTTTCTTCGTCGGAGTGTAGTGCATCAAGCAGAGAACCATTATTACAGTACTCATAGATAAGCAGCCTTTGATCATGTTCAGCACAGTAACCTATGAGCTCCACAATATTATAATGGCGTAGTCTATCAATATTATTAACCATTTCAAGAAAGGCTTCATCCTTTTGTTGACCGCAAGTCCTTGAATCCAGTTTTTTCACCGCAAGCAACTACAGGAACATCCATGATACACCAAAAACAAAAATCAGCATCTAAAGTGATCACATTAAAATGATAAAATACCTAATTTAGTGATAAGAATTTGAGATTCTATAAAATCATAAAATATTTCAGTTCCTCCAGAAATAAGCAGCATTTTAGCATCATCATGTTGCAACATAATGAAAATTAAGTATTTTATGATGTGGATATCTAACCTCACAAAACAACATTTGCAGTCAAGAAAATGAAACTTTAAGCAGAAAAAAGAACATTTCAAGTCACAACTTAATTCTACTTGTGGGGGCAAGAAATTTAATCTTCAATTTCTGACAAAAAAACATGGCTAAAGAAAGCTACAAAGTGTTACACACAGTAAACACCACCTAATATATTTGGAATTTGAAACAACAATGATGAATCAAAAGGTATGCATTGAACTTGGTTCCCTGTAACAATTATAAACAAAATCCCCCCTCAAAAAAATCAGCCAAGCAATTCAAATAATAAAAAACAATCCATGACTGCAATGAAAAATACCTTTCCATTAGGAAGGATTGCCTTGTAAACGTTCCCCAACATTCCTCCTCCTATTAGATTTTCCTGAGAAAAACTATTTGTAAATTGCTGAAGGGACGCGATATTGAAGGACTTAGCAAAAGTGGGGGTATTTATTTTGGTGGATGAAGGCTTCATGGGAGTCACTTCGGTTGGAATAATTGGCTCCTTATTGATCTTCACTGCAAATGGCGGTGGAGGGGGAGGCGGTGGAGGGGGAGGCGGTGGAGGGGGTAGTGGCAGTGGAGGGGGTGGAAAATAGTCATCCAAGGAACTAATATTTATCTCATGATAATCCGCCTTTTGTGCTGTTGCTTTTGGTATCGCTTCTATTCTTTGAGGCTCTGCTTGACGACTCTCCTTTGGCTTTGCAACAGCATCTTTTGGATCTGTTCTTGAAATTTAAGACAAGGTTATTTTTTTCTCTCAAGCTTCTAGCATACATACTAAATAAAATGAGGAAGAAATTTTACTTGCCTTTATCGAATTTATTGGTTGGTATGGGGTGGGGCACATCATTCCATGGACTTTCTCTATCACCTCTGTATGCACCAATTTGATGGGGTTTAGAATTTCTGTCATCCTCTTTTCTACTTCCTCTAAGACACCTTGGCATGAATAATATAAGCAATAATGCCAAGATTATAAATGATAAGACTGCAGCGATCGATATCCAAATTATTCTTTTTTTATTTCCTGATTTTGACAGAGTTGATGTAGATGGTCCTTCAGCCACGTCCGGAGGTGCCTTTTCTGGTGATGCTTCTCCGGGAAAGAATGGGACCGGTGATTGTTTTGATGGTGGTGTAGGCGAAGCTACTGGAGATACAGAAGAATTGAATGGATTTCCATCATATCTGCTCAGAAAATTCAGTGCGTCAGTCAATGTTACTTTCAAGAACTAAAATTCCCAAGCTATTCGAAACTTCCATTTTTCTCTTTTGGATCTAAAAATTTGTAAAAGGCACGTAAGCATTTTACAATATATAATATATTCATTATATTTATGATTCCCACTTCCATTTTCATGGCATGGAAACCTGGTTTTGTGCTTAGAAAGATGACAACCAAGCCATTTTTAGGTAAAACCCAGCACACATTTGTTCAGTCTTTTAGATACACTTCATCATGCCTCCCAAAAGTAATTTTTCAGTAGGAAAACCTTTAAGATACCGGCTCATCACTCTAGTCAATTCATAATTTTAAAATGTTTTAAGAGACACGATGTGAACTTTGAATTCACCTATCTCAATCATTCAAAGTAGTTGTAATGCTCTAGCAGAATAAATAACATCTCAGAAGAAATATTAACATTTTACATCAATATAGCTTTTATTAACACACCCACACAAATTGTGAACATTGGACACTTGAAGTTGTGCATCTATCGTTGTGGACATTGACACTAGATTTTTTTACATCTTACACTTTATGGAAATAATTTGAAATTGAGTTCTACAGCAGATTTATCAGCCAAAAATGGATTCAGTTTTAACCTGAAATTTGGTATGCTCATAAGCTCCTCAGGTATTGGACCAGAAAACAGATTATTCTCTATATTCCTGATCAGTACAAGAGAAATTTCGAATCCTCAAAATCAAGGAGAGAATACAAAATCAGAAGGAAATATCTTAGAAAAGTGTGTTGAGTGGTTTAAGAAGATTACAAGTCTTTGAGTGGGAGATTTTGTAAAACATCTAGGGTACCAGAAAGCTGATTATTCTGCAATCGCCTGAAAACAATAAAATAAATTTCTGTTAATTTCTAATATCCATCACAGGCAGGCGATTGCCTGAAAACAAAGAAAGACTGAGAATAATTAGGATGACAAACTAGATACGAACAGGGTAGTCAATGCCAACAGGTTCTCCATAGAGGGAGGTAGAGGGCCACTGAAATTGTTATTGGATAAGTCTCTACACAAGGTACATCATTAGATTATGATTATATTTGGGTGTTAAAGAATTAAGTTTAACATAACATAACATACAGGTTAACCAGTTCAGAAAGGGTTTGGAATGAGTCGGGAATTTCGCTGCTCAGGAAATTTTCATTTAACGATCTGAGATAGAAGAACAAAAAAACTGTTGGGGTCAGCATGAAATGAGCTTTCTAAGGGCTCAGTATAAGCCAACAAAGAACAAACTTACAAAGCAGACAATTGACTCAAAGTGGATAATGAACTTGGAATGCTTCCAGTAAACTGATTAGCTGAAAGAAAACTGTGAAAGGTAAAGGCTATCATCTCATGCGTGAATTTGTCTATACAAGTAAATTCATAAAAAAAAATACCCGAGAAAAAAAGGATCTTAAGATGAAGTTATGACGTACAAGTTTTGCAACGTTACGGGTAAGTTGGATGGTATGCTCCCTCCAATGCGATTATTACTTAGATCTCTGTGACAAAAAAGTAACAAAAGAAAAACATCTTTATCTTCCTTTCAGAAAACTCAATAATTAAGATTGGAATAGAACAGTAGCGTTGGAGCAGTCAAATGAAATTTTTGGCAGTAAAATTCAAAGATATTCCCATGGATCTAATAACTCTAAGTGAGAAACAGCCACATATATGATGATGCAGAAGAAGATTAACACTTACATCGTGTTTATAGAAGTAAACTTAGTCAAATTGTCACCCAATTCTCCTCCCAGATTAGCCGCATTAATAACTCTGTAATGAAAAGGGTTAATTAACTCTTTTGTTCTGAAACTCAGGTATCAAAAGAGCAAGAAAAAAGCCTTCATACATTTTTACTATATCAGAAATGTTGCAAACGACACCCTGCCAGGCATCACCACAGGGATCTTGCCCAGTGCCCCAACCAGGAAGACTAGGGTAGCCAAATGCGGCATGTAAATCACTAATGGCAGCAACTGATTCAATGAAAACAAGGAAGTTCATGTAACCCAATCATGTCGAGAAGTCAGATGCAATAGGATTATAAATTCATCCTGAGCTGAGTCTGCTTAGATCAACTATGCAATTCAGAGAAACGTATAAAACCTCAGATGTAGAACTTTGTTTTTGTTTTTCCAACTAATCCAGCGAAATAATGGAAAGAAAAGAGAATTACAGTCATTCGGATTAGTTAATCCACAAGAAAGCTGCACCGCACAGATCAACACGAAGCCCAAAACCTGCGTATAGATCTTCAAATTCTTATGCACAGTAGCAGATTTCCTCCACCCCATTGATCCAAAATCTAGTTTCATCTGTCTTTTTCTACCACAATTCCCATAAAATCTGAAACATGAGTTCAATGAGTTAAACAAAACCCATAACGTACTACGCATTATTCCATTAAAAGCATAGCTCCGTGAATATAAAAAATCTAAGCAGAAAATCGCTCGAAGAAATAGGAAGAAGCATAAACGAAACTTGCATTACACAGCTGGACGACCATGGATTTGTAATAACTCGAACAAAATTGAAATGGGCGAAGCAAATTACCGTGGCTAAACAAGCAATTCACTTTCTAAAAGCTGAGGTGTAAAACAACAATAAATAACTTAGAAGCTAAGATTTAGAGGGTCAAATCGAGCAATGGAAGGAGGATTTCGTTAACTTCCAAAAAGAAAACGTCTGCGCTGAAGTTCCAAACAAGCACGGAAGAAGCAAACCCAGATTTCTTTCACTCTCTCTCAAACCAAACAATGAACTTTAAGACTGTTCTTCGTTTCAGTAAAATATGGTGAGAAATGGCGTACACATTCTTTGACTGGCCGCTCTTCAGCGGGTGAAAAAAGGGTATCACGCGCCATGTCTGCGCGTCCGAAAAGGTGTCGAGATATCCGACTGGATGATTCGTCACGAGGATAAGCTTCGACTTTTCACAGTTAGCCGGGATGGGGAACTTTGACCGGACTCACCAGTGGCGGTACCGGAGTGTTCCAAGCCACCGTTCTAACTTCTAGTTCTTTTTAGAATTCAAATTGTTTCTTTTTTTTCTAATGATAATAAACCCGATTTCAAACAAACTTAAATCCTTGATTCCAACCCAAGAATACAACATCGCTCATTCATTAGTCACTATTTGCACGACTTTGTTATTAAAATATATTCAAAATACATTATATTAGTCAGAGACGAGTCATTCGCATATAAATTATACATAATCGTCACATTTAGATGATGTTAGATGACAAACTTTCTCGTTATCTATCAGCTGTTACAATTCTTTTCAAATGTAGGATTAACTCTGATATTAGTTATAGAACTTTCAAACAAGCAAGCACAATATTATACAAATAAATTTGTTAATATTGTACTAATAAATTCGTTAATTGGGCTATGCCCAAAATTCATGATGTCATTTATGAATAAGTTATTCATTTATGCAATTTACATCCTTGGACAAAGTTAGATGGGGCATCCTATCACCATATGAAGAACAAGTTATCACAAGTACATTGTCATGACTTAGTCTTATTTGTAGGTGTGTGATATTTCTAGTATGGTGTGGTTTCTTCATGGTATTGAAACTGTAATCATTGCACATATTTATGAATTTTTGAAATAAAAAATAATAAAATACAATGTGATTCTGATTTAGTTTATCATTTAAAAAATTAAAATTAACAAAATTAAAAAATATCTTATGTCGTATTTTAATTGTGTTTTCATGATTCAACTGTGTTTATAGTTAGTTTTGAGTTTCTATCAAATTTTATTTGTTTTGAATTAAGTTTACCTGATTTTAGATCTTTTGCCGTATATTCTGTTGTCATTTTTACTATTTTGACTTAAAAAATCAAAGCTGTGACAAATTAACGATAAAATATGAGTACAACATTATTTATTTTCTTTAGACGTACAAATAAATGTGACCTAACATCTTGGTATGTTGTGCATCACTTTGCCATGTGTATGGAAAGACGATGCTTATGCAACTTTTGTTGTTTGCGTTTCAAGTCGAATTTGGTCGACCTTTCAAAAAAACAATATTTGTTAGTGGCAGAAACTTTGTTTTTGTCCCTCTTTCTAGAATTTAAATATGATAAATAAAGCTAATGTTTTTTAAAAAGGTCTACTTTTCGTTAAACAAGTTTAAGATACTTTACAATAATCGATCACAAATGCAAAAAAAATGAATCAATGACTAAGATCGTAACTGGGTCGGTTCAGGTTGGTTTCAGTATTGACTGAATTGCTCCTTGATTCTGGGTTGTGAATTGTGATCGACTAGAAAATCGATTAACGGTAAATTTCACATTGATTTTCACATTAATTTTAAAAAAAAAATTAAATACCACTATTTTAATTAAATTAATAATATTAAATTTATTATTATTATTTGACTAAAGAATTCCGATGATAAATAAAAAGTAATTTAATTAGATTTATTATTATAAATTAGATTTATTATTAATTATTGAGTTTTAATTAGTTTCGAGTTAACATTAATATCTTAGATATTATATTCAGACATTAGGGTTCATATTCCACTTCCATAAACCTCATCTGCATGGTTTCCATAGCTTAAACTCTTCTGAGAAAACATCACGAGCATAGTCTAAATCGATTAGAAAAGGATGTTTGAACGGCGAGTGAAAAACATAGTGAATTTCACCGACAACATCTCCGGATAAATAAGATACATGTTACCATCCAACGATGTGGTATGACATTCCAACATGAGCTAACTTTTGCTACTTATGTTTATATTTAATTGGTGAAATCTTAGGTTTTTGTGAATGTACATAAGAACAAAGCATGTGTGAGACAGTGAAGTTGGGGCCTTCATGGACAATTATTAAATGTCACGAGTAAATAAAGCGATTGCGAGCGAAGAACGTTATGATATTATATTTAGACATGTTACCCATTACAGCAACATCAAAACCAATAGTTCTAATGATTAACGAATTCTATGCAAAAGTTCACCCGAAAAGCATGTTCAAGAAATTTGTGTTCAATAGTTAGAAAATTCAATGTTTAATTAGAATATGCAAGTATAACTTTAGTATTTTATAAATTTAATTTTTAGTATTTTTTAAATAATGTTTCTGCTAACGATTCTGCAATTGGTCTATCTAAAAAAAAATAATTAGATGATTTCCGTAACTCTCTTTTTCATATGAAATGTGTGAGTCATATTTTAAATTTAATTATTAAAAAAGAATACTATTTATTTTGTCGCACATTAATTCGATTAGAGCTACAATCTCATATATTACTTCTTCTAATACATGATAACAATAATATAATAATTATGCAAAGATGCTCAATTTAAGCTAAAAAAAATTAAAAACTGATTATTTAATGTTAGAAAATGCTAAACTATATTAGTTTGATACTTATTCTTTTACTAGTGAAAAATAAAATCTATTAATTTAGATCAAAGTAATCGTGACGTTGCTAATTTATTTCTTCATTTCCTACCGCTATTTTTAGATTCTAATGTCCCTCGTTGAGTTCATACTTCTCACAATTATGCTAGTTCTAATAATTGTACTTATGGTAGATATTCACAATATTGTATTGATGATATTTTAAATGAAATTAAAAACAAAGTTCATTCTTATAATTTACGAAAAATGAACTTGATACTTATTTGAAAATCCGCAATAAAATTTCTTGTAATGAGAATTTTGATATTTTGGATTAGTGGAGATCTAATTCTACTACTTTTCACATTCTTTCTAGATTAACACGTGATCTACTAACAACTTCAGTCTCTACCATATCATCAAAGATTATTGTTAATACAGGTGGACAAGTGTACGACGATCGACGATGTCAAACGATGTCATTGACGAGACCAACAATGAGAAGATGACATAATACAAGAATTTAAAAATTTGGGCATCAACGATAAGATTTTCATTTCTATTTGCAATTGTTTATTTTATTTTTATATTTTTTTGTTACATTGTAATTTTGACAGTTTGAACATAATTGACATTTATATGGGTGCTAACTTAGTTGAGACATATCTAATATGTAGTGATGTAGTTTTCAATATTTAAATAAAACATATACACATTTATTTTATCCATCTTAGAAAGTAATTTTTGAATTATATTAAAAATTTTAATTAACAAACAAAATTTAATTAGAGAACTAAGTAAATTTTTGACATTTTAACAATGAATTTTTATATTTATTTGTCTTATAATATTGAGAATAATGTATAAAATATATACGAAAAAATATGATAAATTTATGTATTTATTGGCTCGTGAAGCACGATTCATTATGTTACCAAAAGGCGAAATCCCTCGCCTTCAGGGCTCACACACCCCGGCCCGACAGTTTGTGAAGGGGTAAGTCACGGTGACTCAGTAGGCTAGAGATGTGAAATATTTACCTGCGTTCACAAGGAGCTACTCCACATTGGAGGTAACAACTCTCATACTGCGACTGTCAGGATTCGAACATTGACACTTGTTACCAACTCTATCATCTATGAACCGACTGAGCTATGCCTGTGCGGGCAGCACGATTCATTATGACTCATGAGACTTTTGGCTTGTGGACGAGCTCGGGTTAAATTTCTTTTGAAAAAAAATCGTTAAGCTCGGCTCATTGCCATCTTATACCCTAGAATTTACTTACGTAGATGGGATCATAAAATTGAATAAAAAATCATCAAAGACCAAAACATTACAGAGCACAATGTCAAACCTCATGAGATGGAACAAATCATAAGAAGATGAACCACAGTAGACTTAGGCTAGAAACATAATGGATACTTAATTCTAGACACACACATTCATCCATTACTGTTTATTGTTCAAGGATAGGTAGGAGCTTGAGCTGGTCCAAGACAGCCGCCATCACTTCCAGGGTTGGGGATTTCATTCCCAGGATTTGGGACAAAAGTATCATTCCCACCGCCGGAACTACCAGAGTTGCCGGAGGAAAATGCTAGGGGAAACCTGCCAATCCCGGCAAAGGGGGTTGCCACCATCTGATCCGAAAAACCACTCTGGCAGTTTCTCATTGATGTTTTTCGAGCTTTCGTGGATGACACGGCCTGGAGTTGCTTCGATAGTGAATGCTAGAACGATGGCAAATATGAAAAGTGTAGGGAGTTGAAGATGATGAAATGAAATGACGAGAATTTCACTGCAATTTTTCTATCCCCTCTAACACCTTTGGTGGCTACTAATGAAGCTTGTAAATTCATGGATTGATGTACCTTTCATGTCGGCCTAGAATTTACAGCACTTGAAAATAAGACAAGATGGTGGTAGAAGACAGATTCAAGAGAAACCTTCAAAGCAGGGCATGGCCATGCCAGCAATGGAGAAAACTAGGTTTTCAAGTAGACGACACAGACAGTCATCTAACCCTCCACAAAATTCAAGGCTCCAGCCTTTCCTGAGAAAATCTTGGTAGCTGGACAAGTGAGTTCACTCTTGTCACCCCTTCCAAACCGGACCAGTATTGATCTTCAGATCCCTCGACTGCCAATTTCCGGGCAGTTTCGTCGTCTCCCGATGATCGGACGGTGTCGTTTCGCAGCAATGTTGGCTCACTATTCTGCGTAATCGTCGATTCGATCGTTCCATTGTCAGAAGGATCGCTTTGAAGGATTACTGATGAAGAACCTTGTTCGTCATAATCCGATTCGGAGTCCATTTTTCCATCCAGATATAGGCAAACGACGGCACAGTCATCCATCTTTGAAGTCGGGTATTTGAGCTTCCATTCTTGGGCAGCTTTCTCGACAAGGATTCTGGCAGCTGACGACCTCGTCGGAGCCATAGACACGATCCCCACCACCTCCTCATTACTCAACACGTCCCATACCTGAAACCGAGCCCGATCATTACCCATTCTTTTTCTAGCGTTAAAAAAGAGAAATTTGAAGAAATTTTTACCCCATCGGAGGCGAGAACGATGAACTGATCTTTGTCGGTGAGTTTTCGATGGGAGAATTCTGGTATAGAAATCACACCATATTCCTTTAAACAGAAATCACCAAAAGCTCGAGCCATGGCTAGCCCGGGTGCATCGTCAAATGGCAGCCAGACTCTTGGCACTCCGGGCTCGTCTTGCAATGCAAAGACTCTACCTTTGCATTGTTTTATCCTTTCAGCTTCTCCTATAAACAAATTAGACACAAATCAGATCCCAAACTGAGCTCCGCCTTAAATTATCGGCAGAAGAAACTTAGTAGAACATACGGGGCAAATCAGGTTTCAGATCAATAGTCAATTGAATTGCCACCATCGAGTCGTCACTTCCCCGCGATCCAAGAATCGCTCGAGAATCCCCGATATTTCCCATGAAAAGATTCGAGCCCTGGCTGTGGACTTAAATTAGAAACGAAGAACAAGGTAATTAAATTCTAGGAAATTTACCTGTTTGATTATAGTCACAGCAGTACTGCCACTGCAGAAACAGTCCAGATTTGGATGGGATCTTAGCTCCTTATCCATGGCTTTGTATGATCTGAGGAATGCTTCCCTCCACGCAAAATCCGATTTATCTTCTGCTGAAGCGTCCTTCTCTGCATCTTCATCTTCTCCATTCTTGGACTTCCTGCTGAAACAGTTTCGACCGGATATGTTTTGCTTCGATTGGGAAGAAAGCAAGAACTTTAGAAGCATTTTCGGTAAAGCGTCTCTAACTTTCCGAGCAACAAGATGGCCGTGTGGTCCATGACCATCGAAAACACCACAAAACGTTACATCCCAGGACATGAACTCCTGCAAAAGGTAGGACCTTAACATTAGAAAATCAGAAACTTAATCTAATACGATTTCAAGAACTAAGCTTACTTCCCACACGATCATGGCATCCTGGTTAATTCCCTTGCGACCCTGTTGGGTGAAAACACATGCAGTTGGAGTCTTTCCATTGGCGACGATTCGGCTCGACATTGAGGCCGAATGATGAGGGGAAACGATTCGATCAGAAAACGTTCTCTTGACTCTCTGCTGCTCGTAAAACACAAAACCTTGGCAGGATGAAGAAACTGCCTCCCCATTGCTTGCGCTGCTGCAACTACTATGGCTACTCGTGGATATACAACCCCCCATGTTTATCAGCTCAGAAACCAGGCATCCAATTTCGTAAAACAGAACCCTCCCTCCTTTATAGATCAGATCTCAAAACTGAAACATTGAAGAGCGAAATGCCCAGATTTGTCAGCTCAAGATTCCAACTCTACTCTTCCACGGAGAGAAAATAGATGTCATTCATTTAAAAGTCAGCTAAAAATTTCAACAGCAGAACTCTAATCAAAGTAGTAAAATATTAGCAAATTTCGATAGTTTAATGGTCGTTTTACAAAAACAAGAATGCGCAGGAATTCAAGAAGGTTGTAAAACTATTTTTATATTCCTTGAAAGATCTTGCATGTGAAGAAGAAATAGAATATGCATTATAAAGCTTGTCTCCATCATTTTGTCTGAAGCAAGCCCAGAAGAACGAAAGGGCCAGGCTTTCTTTAATTTAGAACTCACATGAAAATAAATCAACATCAGCCGGATAAAACAAGAGTAAATTCTGATTTAGATGAGCGAAGAAAAAGCCAGAAAATTGAATGAATCTTTGTTTTCTATGTTCCGTCGATACAAGGAGGTATCGCAAAATCCGTTTTATGTTTGGAAGTCGTTCTTGTATTTAGCAGAAATACAGAAGTTTTATGATCTGTCCAGCGATTGAAATAAAATGCAGTAGCGAAACCAGAAAACCCACGGCCTAAAACTTACAGATGTGTTAGAAATCCGTGTCTTTCAACTTCATCTTGTCTGCTACCCTTCCGATTTGAGATGGGCTTTGGGAAAATTGAGGGAAGAAATCTGCAGAAATGTAATTCTGAACAGAGGGGAAAAGGGGGAAGAAGGGTAAAGCATGAAAAGAAAACTAAAAAGCCAGTAAAGGACGGAAAAAAGAATGATTGTGTCAAAGTAGAATCAAAGAAAAACAAACAGAAAGCAGAAGTGGTCTAGCGAAATACCATCTAACATCAGTGTAAGCTAAAAAGCAAACAGAACAACCTTTGACCTGTGCCCTAAAACTTCAAACGAAGAGAAAACAAAAAAAAATACAGCAAAACCCGCCATTTTCGACTGAAAAGGCATCAAACCAACTAAAAATCCAAAAATCGAACAAATTAAGCAATACCCAGAAAAGAGAAAGGAGTAAATGTGCCGATATACAGTCGTAAGAAGAAAGAGCACTGAGATCTGAAAGAAGCTCGAATTCGGTTCAGAAGAGTTTTACCATCGTTCTTAGAATGGGCTCAGGGCAGAGCACTCGAGACTCATCGAGAATGAGGAATGAAATGAACCACAGTAGAAAAAGAGGAAGAACATGAGAGAGAAATAAATAGGATAGAGGTTTGATTATTTAAGGAGAGGTGGCGTAGGGCTGTTGGTGCGCTGTTCTTTTTTTAGAGAGAGAAAGAGAGAAGCCAAGCTAGCTAGACTCAGACATGGGTGGACTAAGACTCATTAACAATGGCGATTTAAGCTAACTAAGAATATTGAATCAGCCTGTCCCACGAAGAAGACGACTCAGATTAAGCTCTGGTGGACGCTATAATCCTCTGCTCCCAAATTATCAAAAAAAATGAAATTGCAGAAACACGCGACTAGAACATATGATGAAACTGATAATCTCTTCAAGACTCTGGCCTGCTACATTTTCTACGTGCCACTTCCATCAAAAAACCAATTATTAATTGTCCATCTCCAAACCCATCTTCCCAAAATTAAAAAAAGAGAGCTTGGAGTCACCCGCTATCCGTGCTCTAACCTTTTTCACAACTATCCAACTTCTTACTTTTTCAGAACCTACCCCCAATTTTTCACATGGCCAGAATGTTGAATCCAGCGTCTGAACAAAGATTAGAGATTCCTTGATTTGCAGAGCAAACCAGCTGACTCCATCTTAAACACAGTCTCTTCAGTTTCTTGTTAAAACAGAACAGTTTTCTAGTGTCATTAACCTGCATATTGTCTGAGTTTGCACGCTTAAATTTGTGTGTTTTCTTCGAATTTCTCAATATTCTTGGTCGTACCGCCAATTTTATGGCCAATCACACAACTTCTCAGAGCATTTATTAGTTCAGAAACTATGGCTTCACTGCTCATCTCCTTCCAAGTAATTTCATCCGTGTCTGCTATAAATAACGAGCATCAAAAAGACTTTTTTTTTTCAAATTTATTTTCTTACTTACATTAAACGGTCAGCTGTTTTAGATAGTCCAAAATGCACATCCAAAACACAAGTTAAATTCCGGTTCAAGCTCAGAGAGACTCATGCTAAGACTAATTTTTATGCACTTGAGATTATACATCTGAAGTCTTCCATGATTTCTCTTTTCTACTTATAACTTCAATTCCCTCAAATCATGCTAGTAATAATTTTAGAAATTTAATTATTATTTATTTATTCGGAAGAAAAAAAATAGGGATTAGCCTTTGATAAAAATTAATAATATATTCACCGTTGCTTTAAGTTTGATAGAGATGACACTTGTACATAGAGACGGCAATCGAGCCGGCTCGTCGAGCCTGTCGAGTTTTTCGACTCGAGCCTATCGAGTCTGTCGAGCCTATTCGAGCCGAGCCGGCTCGAGCTTTTTTCCCAAAATTTTGGCTCGAGCCGGCTCACGAGCCTCGAGCCTATTCGAGCCGAGCCCGAGTAGAGCCTATTCGAGCCGAGCCCGAGTAGAGCCTATCGAGCCGAGCCAAATGAGCCAAACATACGTAAAAATATTTATTATTTGTAAAAAAAAATTACTTATCATTGAAATTAAATTGTATGAATTATAAAAACTACAAGTATAAAAAATTACATATAAAAAAATTACAAGTGAAAGAAAGTACATATAGAAAAATGCGAGTGTAAAACTTACGTAAAATTACACTTTACAAGTTAATAATTTTCGAATTCTAAATTTTTGATTTCCTCCGTTAATTCATCCTCTCGTTGTTGGTTTCTTGAAAATGCATCGCTCCAATCCTTCAAGCATATCAACGCCTCCACGAGATCCGGTGCAAGATTTTATCGTCGATCGTCGAACACTCGTCCACCTGCACTAAAAGCAAATTCAGAAGCTACAGTAGAAACATGAGGAGTTAGTAAATCACGTGTCATTTTAGAAAGAATCGGCTACATGACAACGTTATTTTTATACCAACTCAAAATATCGAATGCATCGTCACGAGGAAGCTGATGACGAGTGTCTGAATAAATATCGAGTTCATTCTTATCGGAACCATAAGAATGCACATCGCTATCAATTTCTTCATCAATGACATCCATAGTATTAATTGGTTGTCCAAAACGGGAACTAGTACTAGAAGTAGACGCAATATTAGACGAATGAAATGAACGAGAAGTATTATATTTATCTTGGTAAGAAGCAAATAAACTAGAAAGATCATTTCTCAATGAAGCTACCGAAACTACCAACATTAGCCCTAAGTTGTCGGAAATCGTATCAAGCATCAATTTACAATATTTAAGTTTATATCTAGGATGCATAATGCAAGCAAATAAAAAAAAATGTTAGGTATGTCAAGCCAATATTTTTTAAATTTTGTTTCCATTTTTTCTACGATTTCGGAAAATTCATCTATTTTTTTATATCTCTCGAAAGTACCCGTTAAGTTTACAAATGTAGGAAGAACAACATGCGTAGTCTGGTAATAAATTCTCGAACATTCTTTAGTAGCTTCGAAAAATGGTTTAAAAAAATCAAGAAATAAATTAGTCATATCACAGATACTATTATCTAAAGTAATACCTTGTATTTTTTGTATATAAAATCACAAATTACATTCCAATACGGTTTAACATGTTTCAACATTAAATACGTTGAATTTCACCTTGTCGATATATCCGTTTTTAATTTTCTAGGTCGAAGATTAGCCGCTTTACAAAAGTCTTTATATTCTTGGTTGTCGGGAATTAGAAAAAGTAATAAAAGAAATTGCATTTCTAATTGCATCAATATGCGGGAAAATAAAATGCATGTCATGTTTAACAATTAAATTTAAAATATGACAAACACAACGCATATGAAATAGCGAAGATTGACAACTATCAAATTGAAATAATCTTTTAAATTGCAAAACACAAACATCATTAGCGGAAACATTATCTAAAGTAATAATAAATTTTTTATCTCTAATATTATATTCTTATAAAATAGCTACAATGTATCGATAAATAATTATTTCATTATGAGGATATTCACAACTACGAAATCCTAATATTCTTTTATGAAGTTGTCATTTATCATCAATGAAATGAGAAGTGACAACTGTATATCCGAGTGCATTAGGTGCACTCCATAAGTCGGACGTAATACAAATATACATAGTAAGTGCGTGTGAAAATAATGAAATTAAATCCTTTTTCGTATTATTGTACATTTTAATGATGTCACCTCGTAAAGTATTACGATGACTTCGTCTAAAATTAGGGTTAACCTATTCTCTCATAAATTTTCTCAATTACTTCGCTATCAAATATTGATAGTGTGACTTCTTTTTGTGCTACATATTTTGCAGCACCTTCGCGTAATCTTTTGTGTGAATATACAAAATTTCCACCACCGACACTTAATTGTAATTGGGTCTGATCGCTCGTTTGCTCGTGTGCATGACATTTTTTATAATGTCGACCAATAGTGCTAGTGGTAGATTCGTATGCATAGTATTTTGCATAATATTTGCACTGCGCCATATTTTCAAATTTTTCCCATATTTGTATTGTTTTCAATTCAAAATGTTTCCAAACATCCGACATTTTTTATTTTTTAGATTTAGGTGAAGATATAGATGCATGTGCGGATGTGTGACCCATAAAAAATGCGAGATTACTAGATCCAATTTCTTGAATGTCGTCATCATCGGATGAAAACGATTCAAATTGTGCGTAATGTGTATCCATATCGATGTAAATTAATAACGAAAAAAATTATAAATTGATATCGTTCACTCATTACTCGATGATAACTTGTATGCAGTAATTGTTTAAATAATTACACAATTACGAGTCCTGCAAAATAAAAAAAAATTAAGTAACAATACGAATTAACATTATCGAAAACTTCACAAAGTAATTTTACGCGTACCTCGATGAGTAATTGATAGTTGTTTGAATAACAATCGAATACACGAAAAAAATTCCTTAGTAAAGTGAAATTGAGAGTGTGAGAGCTTGAGAGAATTCGAGAAAATTTGCTATAGTGACGAGCGATCCGAGCGAGCCCACGAGCCGGCTCGCTTGGATGGTGTCTCTACTTGTACATCATGATCCTTGTGTTTCTATTCAATGACCCCCTCTTCTACTTTTATTTCATTTTACTTTTTTTGAATAATAATAAATAATGATGTTGGATAATGAAAAAAAGATATTTTAAAATTTTCATATTTTCAATTGAAAAATCATTGGTCGCAACAATGCAAGAAAAAAGTGAAATTTAGTATTTGATTTTTAAATTTCTTTAGCACTTAAATTCACGAATGTAACATGTAAACAAATAAGAGAAGACACTTCCATGTCTTCAATAAATATTCGGGTAAAAAATTAAAAAAAATCTCCAACTTTGATAAAAATAAGTTAAAAAAATCTCAAACTTTGAAACGTATTAAAAAAACTCTAGCAAGAAGTTAACCACTGGGCCGGTTATAAGTGATCCATCCCCCAATTTTGCACCCGCTTCAACAAACTGGAGGTCGCCGACCCTCCGCTTCAAGGTTTGGGGGTTGCAACCCCCACGTGATAAAGGGAGGCGAGGGACTAACAACTCTCAGTCGGCCCTGACCCCTCCAAAAATCTATATATTCTCCCTTATTTCTTTTATTTTTTCATAAACCAATACTTAGGAAAATTCTATCAAAATTTTTAATTTTCACGATGCATTCTATAATTTGGGGAAAAAGACTAAGAGTTTCACAACTTAGGAGCTCTGATTTTACAGATGACATAGCGATGTCAGTAGATGAGTTATCTGAGCCTAAGCCATCTCGACTTTACCGACCATGTCGAGTTCTGCTCGATGTATGAGCATATTGAGTATTTGATCGTACAATAGCGATATCATGACTTGTATCAGCGTCAGATGTAGGAGCGGTTGGATGAGGTTCGAGAGATGCAAATACACAGGGCACACACTTGGGCCCATCTACCACCAGTTGACCGTGATGGCGTGCACCCTTGATTCGCTATTTGGCTTACCCCTTGACCTCAAGAGGCTCCATCCAAGAATCTCGTCAAACCTCATCCAACCGCTCTCACATTTGACGCATGACTAGATGACTAGATCACCCATACTATAGACAACTAAGTATTGCAAAAAATCCTTCAAACATTCTAATTTTGATGGTAACAATCTCAACTACTTCCTAATGTTTGTTGATACTTATTAACATATTATCTTATGCAGTCGTGTCATGCGAAAAAAAAATGAAATTTTGATTTAAATCATGAATATCATCCATACCTTTGTGGTTGACTCTCTTTTTCTTGTACCGAAAAGTGAAATTTCTTGCCCACAGAACTCCCACACCCAAGCCCGACGGCCCAGAAATAGAAGACCCGTACCTGACTCTCGTTTTCTACTATGAACTACATGTTCCTTTTCTCGAAACTTGAATCTCATTACTAATTGCTTTATTTTCTTATTTGATAACAAGAGGTTGTAGATTTTTTTTAATAGACTGTGTATAGTATAAAACCATATATCTCTAAATAATATATGTGCCGCTTGCCCAAAGAGGAACTGGGACTCTTAGAAGAAGTTTAGCTAAAATCTAATCGATCTTCTTCCTTGGGTTGCACTCTCGCATTTAAATCCAAACCAGACACGGCCAGCGGTCTAGATGGGCCACAATTGATCACTCCTTTCTTGCTCACAAGAATATCATATGAGAATGAATTTTCTACTCCATGCCCAAGCTTTCAACTAGTATAAAGCATGTTAGTTATACTAGGAAACTTTTTATATTCATTCATGTACCTTGTTGAGTTATGCAACTCGATACGACAAATTCCTCAACCGAAGCAACATCCCGACAAATTTAATTATTGATTTAGCAAAAATAACAGTAATTTATTTCTATAATTCTAAATTATTATCTTAACTTCTGAGAGCAACATAGCACGACACACATCTAATTTACACATCAAATGTTTTTAATGGAAAATAGGTAAATCCAAAGTTTATCATTGTTTATTTTCTTATCGTACACTTGACTTATCGAGCTGATATTGCTACGATAAATGAAATGAATAGTTATTTTATATCTTAATACATTAATTATATGTTAATTAGATCAGTCAATAGTCAACAAGTCAATGCATGTTGCACGATAAAAAGTTAGGATAAGAAGCCAAAACTAGCATGAACTAAAATAATACACCAGCATCGTTTAATCCTCTTCATCGTAAAATGGGAAGATAAAACCAACTAAAGTCTAAACCTAATTAGGCGACGGTTTTTGAAAACTTTGGACGCTCGTTTTGTGCCATATTTGGTAGATTTCCAGGATCCTTCCGTGGATGGGTATTGAATTCCATTGCCATAACAAGTCTTAGTACCATACAAAGCTTTGCCTTATATGTCCTTAAATCCAAGAATAAATTTGTCTCTTCTTCATTATTATGTAACCTAAATTACCATGCAACTCAGTCCCATGTAACAGCATGCAGTTACGCATAAAACAATGCTTTAAAGTAAAACTACACTCTTGGCTCATCTTTCCTCTACACCCAAATCTCGCTTTTCGAGTTTTCAGTTATAGTCCTTACGATTTTTCTTTTTACGTGTAGTTTGGATTTGGCCTGGACTAATCGGTTATTTGTTTTTAGTTTGTCGTAATCTCGTCGTAAATTCTTCTCTTATAGCACGGAACATGAATTCAAAAAAGAAAAATGATTCTTAAGCGGGTTAATTGCCTTAACGTCGATGGAAATCGACCAAAAACATCTAGTTAAGATTGTAACGTATTAATCATTTTTTAGTGTAAATGAAATGAGTAATATCTTTGTATCGATATCTTAGCTATGCAAATGCAAGATTAGTTAATTTAATAAATATATTTTATGATTTAAATAGGAGAAAAAGGGAAAATATTGCATGGGTGCTGTCACACGTGCAGTGTACATTAGGTATAAGTCAAACGCATATCTGTGGGCGATGATTAGTAACGTCTTGGCTCCATTTTGGTTTTGAAAATCTATCCACGTGTCGATTGTTGATTCGGTAGTCCCTTTTATGCTTCCAATCTCAGATTCTGTCGCACCAACCCTGCTCCACGTCATAGTCAAAGGTTTCTCGAAAAGCTTGCAACTTATTTTAAAAAAAATATATGATCTTATGTTAAGAAATTTATAAATTTTTAGAGGAAAATATAATCGACATTATAGTACTTGTGACAAGGTAAAAACGAGCTATTCACTCGAATTATTAGCTAAACAACTAAACGAGTGGGAACGATGTTTCGACGGACAGTCTAACGGCCAAGCTCCGAAGATGGGAGGCTCTTAAACAAACTTAACAAGCTACTTCGTGCGTCGTTTTAATTCGATTTGGCTTGATATTGATTCACTTACCTATTACTTATATCATATTTTTTTCTAATTAAAGGCTCCAATCGCTTGTAAACGAATTCTCGTTAAGCTCGTTAAGCTCGTTAACGAATTCTCGTTAAGCTCGTTAGCGAATTCCGTTATGGTGGTATTTAAAATATATGTGATTGAACTAATTTGTAATATGGAGTCATTAGAGACAAGTGGTTACAAGAGAGTAGTTTTAGGCTAACCCTAATTGAAAACCATGGACTAAAAGTTCAGAGATGAGAGAGAAGTGAGTCCTATAAATAGCGAAACCTGGACTCCTAAACATTGCATGTTCTTGAGCTTTCAAGAAACTCAGAGTGAGGTGTCTTGAGAGTCTTCTTTTCTCTCTCTTTTGTTTCATTCTTAGAGTTTTGATCTTGATCTCCTGGGTCACTCTCTGTAAATTGCATTTCAAGTTTTTTTTGAGTCCTCTGTGCTGTTGATTTTCAAAACCTAGTCGCTTTTCTCGCCGTTTCTTTGATCGGAAAATGTTTTCGCCGGCTTAGATTATAGATCTAAGCCTAGCCAGGGAAGAGAGAGGTGGAATGACTGACTTTTCCCGGTGAAATTTGGTTGTCTAGTCAACGGATGAGACTCATTGTAGTCTACCAGCTGTGGACTTCTCTCTCTTCTTTTTGTTTCTCTCTCTAGATCCCCTTTTCTCTCTCTCTCCCGCTCCCATTTCCTTCTCAGTTTGTCTAAACCTTATTTTTTTCTGATTTTGTATGGTTTCAGAGACAGAAGAGAGACGCTGAAGCTCTCTTTCCCTACGGTTCAAAAAATATGAGTTTCGAAAAAGGAACAATGCCGTCCAATCTAGATAGCTTCCTACGATCCACGACGCCGGTGGTCCGTTGCAGGTCCCTTCTCAAGGTTGCTTCTTATTCTCTCAGAAAAACACATTTCTTCTGTGTCTGAAGATCTGGATCTGACATTTATTCCATTGTTTCTGCAGAGAGATATGGGAGGCCTGAATCGATTATGGCATCCATGGGAGCTTGAGAGGGTTGAGTATTTCAAGCTGAGCGATCTTTGGAATTCCTACCAAGAGTGGAGCGTCTACGGCGTCGGAGTTCCGGTCGTTTTAGAAAATGGCCAAACTCTTGTTCAATACTATGCTCCTTATCTTTCTGGGATTCAAATCTACACCAGCAATTCATCCATCACCAGCATCAAGTGAGCTTTTCTTCCATACATTTTCAACGTTTCATCTATATTATTTGTTGATATTGACCGTTCTTCTCAGGGAGGAGACTGAGTCCGGCGAGTGTGAGCTGAAGAATGGCTCGACTGAGCCCATAGGCGACGTGACCAGAGTTGAGAACCCATTGAGAGGTGTGCTGAATTTGTCGGATATTGTGTCGGAGCATGATAGCCCTCTGCATACGAATGATCGTCTGGGTTATCTGTACTTTCAGCACTTTGATGATTCATCTCCTTATGGAAGACTTCCTCTTGTTGATATGGTAAACTTTGATTATTCGGATGTCACTTTCTTCTCCGACGGTTTAGTTTTTTTTCCGACCATCTTTTTCCTACCATGTCAGATTAAAACCTTCACTCTGAAATACCCGGGATTGATGACATTGAAAAGTGTTGATCTTTCTCCGGCCACCTGGCTCTCCGTTGCTTGGTCTGACTCTCTCTCTCTACTCTCTCACTCTCTCTTGAAAAAAATTATTGATTTTTAAGCAGAAAGATGTCATTTTTCAGGTACCCAATTTATCATATTCCAATGGGAAGAACGATCAAGGATTTATCAGCAAGCTTCCTCACTTACCACACTCTTTCCTCTTCATTCCATGGTTCATATTCTTTATGTTAGAGCTTGTCTTTTGTTAGTTGGTTAGGGTTTCAACGTAGATATGGATTTTGCAGATGGTGGAGACATTGGAAAGAGAAGGAGAAAGAGAAAGGAGGGGAAATGCATGCCTTTGCCTTCATTTGGTCTCGCCACCTACAAGATGCAGGGCAGCTTGTGGAGCTCCGGCAACCAAGGCCGGGATCAAGAGCGCCTGGATTCCCTCTCCGACGTAGCTGATTCCTGGTTGAAACAACTGAGAGTCCAACACCATGATTTCAATTTCTTCACTAAGCGTGGCTGATCGATCCTGTTTAAGAGCCGTTCTCGTAGTTTGAGTGAGTTTGAAGCCTCCCCTCAAGAAAACCAGTCAATCTCCCGGTACTGCCCTCACCGGAGTTTTTGCTGTCGGCGGCGGATCTTGAAATGGTAGATTTTAAGGTCCAGCTTGTTTTGTCAAGCTCGCTTGTTTGGTGTAAACGAGAGTTTTTTTTTTTTTTGTTTCTTCGCATAAAGGGTAGACTAATCGAGATTGACAAAAAAAGGTAGTCATTTTTTTTAAGCATCAACAGTTTCATTAAAATTCATTAAATCATTATTAAAAAAAGACAGAAGAATGAGCAGAAAACCAGACCCAATCTCTGCAAAAACTCACGAAAAATGAGAAGAAAAGAACGTAAATAGGGATAAATATGGAGTATATTCCAGTCTTTGACTTGTCCTCTGAAGAATTTATTAGGAAACTTAATTGTGGCCTCAGATATTCACTTATCTCAAATCTGCAAATTTTCATCCACTAATTACATGCCTAATTAGCTCCCTCTGTTCTTAAATTCATCATTGCGTATTCGTCGCTACTTGATTAATCATTCATAGGGCAAAGACAAAGGCAATGTAATGGTTTGAGAGATTTTGTCACGTGATATATATGATTGATGAGATTTATGCCCATAAGATTGGTTTTCAATCACCCATTTTCGGTAAGTCTTTTTGTAATATTTTGTTGTCTACTAAAACAGGTTTTGTATGGATTATTTTCGATGTTTCACATAGACGGGTAGAGCTGTGTTTGAACAATAATTTCAGATCATTCTCACTCACGCTAACAATATGTTGTAAGCCGATCATGCATTGACAAGTACAGACATTTGAAGTCGTACAATTAAAAGGTACCCCTTTTCAAAATCATGGAGAAATTCAAGTGACTTTTCTTCGTACCCACATGGAAGGATAGACTTGAAGTCATTACGGAGGTTTAGGACGAATTTTTTATTTTAACTAAGAGTAGTGTTACACGTACCTAATTATCCCATCTTCTATTATATAAGCTAAGGTGTTCAATATCGATTGTTTTAATTAAATACAATCAATGTGTTAAAATATTAATAATGATTTATGACATTTATTGTATCGATTATAATTTGACACGTCAACATGTGTAATAAAAATATATTATAAGAAGTTAAAAAACAATTTAAACATCACACAAGGTTGACAATAGAACACTTCAAAAATAATAACGTAGATGGTGAACATAGGCCAAATATTCTTCATGCAAAATACAAGTGGTTCATGCTTTTTAACATAAATTTCGATAACATAGCCTCATCTCGCGATGGTCCACAATGCCATATATTCGCACACTAAAGGCTATGATAATCGAAAACCACTAAAACTCGAGAATTGATGACATCGGCCTTTAGTATTTTGTGTCCAGAGGCATCAAACAATCAGCAATTAGGGTTTTTGGGATGAGACAAGCTTAGAAGATGATCAGCTCAAACCCTAATTTGTTCAATGCATTCTGCAGCCTGAACGCTTCGTCAGTGAAGAAGCAAAACATGACCCCTTACAGCATGCGTATTTAAAACCCTAATCGGACACATTGAGCCAGAAAAAGCTAGTTGTATAAGAGATTAATAGATTATAGGTCTGTTGATCTTCTATTCAGTGTACATCTACATCTTCTAAAGACAACTCTCTCTCTCTCTCTCTCTCCCTCTCTCTCTCTCTCTTCTCTCTATCTAACTGCGCTCTTGTTACTTGCATGGCCTGCATCATTACAACCTGGAAAAATGTTAGAGTTTAAATGACCCGATTTCCAATCCGACAGCAGAGTTCATTGCATTTCAACCAAAGCATGAGTCTGAATGTGTTTGTTGGGTATCCAAAAATGTTTGTTTTATATTCTTCTAGATAATAAATCAATTGTATCAACAAATGTTACGTTTTTTGAACATCAAAGCAAGATTTTCTTTGATTGAACATCAACTAAGAGGTATGCACAAGAAAAAAAGTTGACTATGAAGAAACTTTTTTCCTCTTAACTATGTTGAAATTCATTTGTATCTTGCTCTCTATGTAATTCGGTATGACAATGAGATTTGATATATGCATGTCAAGACGACTTTTTTTAATGGTTATCTTGAAGAAACAATTTATATCGAGAAACTAGATGATTTCATTGATGCACAACTAAGGTTCGCAAGTTAAAAAAATCTATTTATGGATTTAAATAAGCATTTAGATCATGATACATAAGATTTGATCAAACAATTGAATCTAATGAGTTTATGCCATGTCTTGATGAGTCTTGTGTACACACATTCCGATGACGAGAGATACAAACAAAGAATTCATGTAGAAAGTATTTATGACGTTCTACATATCATGATTTTCTTTTAAGAATTCCCGGAGTTCATTTCATTTCTCATGACATCATAATTCATGGCACAAATCTAATTCATCACAAGTTATAGCTTGTAAAAGGCCTATAGATCAAGTTTGGCCACAACATCATAATCTCATCCCTATTTCGTATAGATACTAGGAGTGCGCAAATCAGCACATTTAGCGTGGTTTCGATCAGTTCTATACTTTTGTTCGATTCTTAATGATTCGGCATGATGTAGAACAGATTTAATCAGTCTGATTATGAAATTGATGTAGTAAAACAATTAAAGCTTGGACCGGACCATTAACAAATTCATAGTACATTTTAATACTATCTTAAAGTAGATATATGTATATATTGTATGAAGCTATTATATTTGGTTGGTTGGTATTATTTTTATTTGAAAATCTTCTAAACTTTTTGTTAATTTTAATTTTTTTTGTATAAAAAATAATATTAAATAGAAAAAACTAAAATCAAACCAGACTGATTATATAATCTGATATTGACTAGTTTCTATATGCTAATAGTTTGAATCTGGCACGTAATATTTTAAATCAAATTTTTATGAATTGATACTATTTCTTAAATATCAAACCAACACGAACCAATAACACTCCTCATAGATATACGACATTCACTAATATGATCATTCTTACTATCTAGTCATTTCCAAGACTCCAAATACTAGAGTTGTAGATGGACTATGAAGTATGAACTATACCCAAAAGCTTTAATCATATTCAATGAAACAGCTAATATCGCTCTTTGATCTAGTTTATTTTGTGGTGGTTTAAACCATTTCTTTTGGCTTTAAACTTTGACCTTACTCGAATGTTATCTTTTCTACAATCTTAATTGGAACTTGTTTTGATCTGTACAGATCCATATTAAGAGTAATATCGAAAGGTTTGAAGTTATTACGCATATTATATGGAGATCTAGACATAGTGTATTGTGGCAGACGTTGGTGATGGCCGTTAAAAGAACGGTGGAGTTTACGAGGACGCTTGGGGCAACTCATGTATTCCGGCGGGACTTCACCAAGATGCAGATGAGAAGGAGCGAACGCGTTGTTCGCTGTCTCTTTGTCCATGGCAACGGAAACCAGCCGACAGCGTAGATGAAGTTTGCCTTTTTTTTCTTTCTGAAATTGAGTCTTCTGAAATGGGCCAAATTTAAGAGTTTCAGATCTTCGCGGCTTTTACTTAGATGACATTTACGAGCATGGCGAAGCGTTATATTGTCATGGTACTCATTGAATACAAAATAATTCAAAACTCTTTGATTACAAGCAGAGAGAGCTCCGAAAACTTAGAAAAAAAATATAGCTACTATGTTACAGAAAGCTACAAAATGGGAGGTATGAGATATGATAGAATCAAGGAACAGGGTAAGATTTGTGGTTACACATGCACTTGTAAGCCATGGGGCACGTCTCAGCCTCTGCAAGCGAAGCACAGACGAAGCTCACCATCACCAGCCGACACGGCGAGCAAGAGCCGCAAGCATGGGTGCAATCTGGTAGGCTCGAGCCTGCTATTTGAACCGTGTTATCCGCCCCCTTTCTCTTTCCCCCCCATCTTTCCATGTAGCCATCTGGGTGATGAACGCCATTGTTATCTGCAAAATATAGAAACCAATTCAGCACCCAGATACGATCAAACATCAGAGAAGAAGCCGGTTGGCAGTTTGCATGAACGTACGTGAGGGTGAGGGTTTTCTGCTGATATGTCTCGCAGAAATACACCGAGCTAAGAGAAGAGCGACGAAGAAAAAAGAAAGAAACTTTCTCATTTTCTCTGGGCCACAGAAGCTTGAAAGTTGCCGAAAAGAAGAAGAAACAAGGGTTTATAAAGCGAGGGAAGCCATAGCCATATTGAAGCAAATCACAGGCAAGGCGAGAAAGTGGTCAGAGTTAGTGACTGAAGTCACAGGACTCAGGCTTGTTTCTCCAGGTTTAAAATTCAAACGGGAGAAAACAAAATTCACAGATCAATATTACAAGTGCTTCTTTAACGTGAACTCTCTGAAGCATTTTGTGGAGCCATTAATGGCGTCGATATTGCTGTTCATGTTGGTTCATTTAATTCACCAAATAGTTTCCAATGTAACGCAATGCCAAGGCTTCGTTTTTCGATAGTGTAATAAATGCGTCAGCAAGATTTTGACGTGACTGAGTCGATTACATTGCCTTGCTATTTTACTTAATGTTCTCTTTGTGGTGTCATTTATTACCATTGTTCTATCACCTTTTGCTTCTTTATTATTTGGTTGCTCATGAATTATTTCTTCCCCATATTGCACGATTCTCCTGTCAAATCGCGTCCATGTCTCGACTTATGGATTCCCGATCTTGGGCACGACAACTACATGTTTGAATGTTTGGCAATTGTATTTCATTGTGAAAACCTTAAGCGTTTACTGTCCTCCGTTAAGATGTCAATTAAAAATAACTAATACTTTGAAATATTAAATAACAGAACTCGAAATTTATTAAATTGATTCAATTGTTAAGCCATTGAGATTGTACTGCGATAATTCAGCTGCTGTATTTATGGCTAAGAATAATAAAAGTGGTAGTCGAAGCAAATACATCGACATAAAGTACTTAGCCATAAGAAAACGTGTGAAGTATAAATCAGTGGTCATTGAGCACATTAGCACTGAATTGATGTTAGCAAATCCTTTGACGAAAGACATGTCACCGTCAAAGTTTAAGGATCATGTACATAATATGTGACTTGGATCTCTTATATAATTTCGTAGTTAGAAGTTAGAACAATTATTTAATAAAACTATGTGATGTTTTTCATGGTTGTTTTGTATTGTGTTTACTTAATAAAAGATCGATGGAAAACACGGACCAAGTGGGAGAATGTTGACAAATTAATAATTTATTCGTGTCTTTTGGAATTATGTATATTGCCAATAATGTGGTCCGATGTTCAAGAGTCACCAATAAAATAACTATTCGCTAATAGAAGCGATTGTGGTGACTGTCCATTCATAACCCTCCATATATACTTTTTGATGGAAAGAGTCTATATATAGATGTTGACATTGAAGACCCCCTAAGCTTATTTTCTCATATGAAAATTACATCATCAATAGAGAAATATTAAGGTTTAGAAACGATTCTTCAAGAAGGGAAAGCGGTTGTCCCGGTTTATCGTCAATGGCTGGAGGTATTTATTATTTCGCATATTGATCTAAATTAAATGTTAGATCAAATAAAGTTTTAAAGTCTTACATACTTTACATTTAAAATTTTGAATTTTGAATTTTGAATTGTTTTAATTGACACATTAATCTTATAATTTATTAATTAACATTGTTAACCGATACTTTATCTTCAAATTTAAGTTAAATAAGCATCTTTTTACAATTTAATTTCAAATTGTTATGTAGTCTCAATGATGATCGAAACAATAAATTATATTGAAAATTTAAAATTATGATATTTGTTGATAAAATTTTGAGTTTAAGATGTCGATTGAAAATAACGGATACTTTGAAATATTAAGTAGCAGAACTCGAAATTTATTGGGTATTTTTTATAGTCAACCAATAGATTTTTCATTTTTTCTTATGCTACCCTAATTTCACACAAGATTTGTCTGTTAGTCAACTTTTGCGCACCATAGTTAATTTCTTGGTCAAAGGGTCAACGTAATCAGTCTTTTTATGTACAAGTAATCAATAGCACTTCAACGACCTGCCTAGAACGATCGTTGATAATGAATTCTCTTTTCTGGACCGTCGATCTCTAGTCTACGTGGTCCAACGCATCTGGATGATCTCCACCTGTCAACAATAGAGAAACCGATGTTTGACTATAAAACCGAAGCTCATCATCTTCTTCTCTTAAAACTTCCCTGAAACCATGGCTGCTCTGGTGCCCAGCGCCACCAAGAATCTCAGTCGCAAGCTGGCTGGATATGAAAGCTTGGATCAGAGCGATCGCCGAATCTCGCCAAACGGCGAAAAGAATCTCTACCGTAGATCATATTCGATGAGGCGCAGAGAGGAAGCTAGAGCGACGATGAAATCTCGGAGCTACAAAATGGAACGAGCGAAGCAACGGCGAGTGTTTCTGAAGCTGTATGATTTATCTCCGGTTGGAAAGCTGGAAAGGGCGGCCAAACCGGCGCAGCTGAAGAACAAGGTGGCGGCCACGGCGAAGAAAGCGTTGGTGGTGGTGATTTCTTTCTCGAGGATTGGGTGTCTAAGAAGCTGTAAAAATGGATCGTCGCTTTGCATAGCCTCCTCCGGCAGACGAGCAGTGAAGTGCTTTTGATTTTCCGGCCAAGAACGATTTGTGGGTTCTTCGTTTCCGGTCAGCTACGACCGAGAAAGCGAGGAAGTAGACGGCATCGTCATCGGTTTCGTGCATGCGTGGACGTTATTTTCAATTTACTGTTTAGTGTTTTTCAATTGAAAGAGAACAAGATTGATCAAAAGAAAATAATAAAATTCGATCCATGACGTCACTCTCCTTCTATGAGCTCGGTTCTTTAGTGTTTTTCGATCAACGCAGCTCATCTTCCTTTCGTTGTTCATGAAAAATTGCGGTTGGATCACGAATTATTCAGCGAAAATTGCGATCTTGCACAAAACATGAATCTCAATCGATTTATTAACCTAATTCACATGCTTTCTAGGGATGGAGAAAACATTTATAGTTTCGTAAATTAGATCAGAATTTTCAATTTTAATTTAGTTTTAATCTCAATTTTAAAAAAAAAATTATGATTTATGGGTCGATTCTTGTTTTAAAGAGTAAAAAATTATGAAACTATAGCTAAGATTGTATGTTAATTTTTTTTTAAATCGAGCAAAATCGGATCAAAATACTATTAAAATTTGATATAAAACAATATTAAAATTTGATATAAACGTCTCCTATTTTACAACGAGGTTTCCTTATTCAGTTGACACGTGGCCGAAACAGCGGTGGAGTGGGAGCAGCATTTCATGGGGTCCAAGAACTGTCTGCTGCTTCTCTCTCCCACTCTCTCTCTCTAAACACCCTTTCAAACCCACTCCAACACAACCCGCTCTTATGGGAACCCAACTGTCCCAGCTGATGCGTTAAGTCTTCCTTCACCTCATCCACCATTTTTGCTTCTCTTTTTCTTCACTCTCTTTCCATCAACGAAGCTCCATCTCCTTTTCTCCATTTACACACCACGCCCGTTTCTAGCTTCCGCCATTGAAGCTGCTCCCAGAGCTTCTCGACATGTTCGATTTCTTCTTCGGGTGGCGTAAAGCTTCCAAATGGTAAACCAAAATCAGGGAATCTTAAAAGTTTTGATCTTTCCAGCTCTGGTTTCATTTACCAATTCTTTCTTCGGTTTGCAGCAAGAAGCTGATCAAGCGGGCCCGGCGCCGTCTGAAGCTGCTGGCAATCAAAAGATGTTCAATCGTTCGGCATTTGCGCGAGGACATGGCTCGTCTCATTAGAAATGGCTACGAGCAAACTGCATTCAACAGGGTATGAATCAAAGCTCAGCGATTTTCATGAAATATTTTCTGCAAATAACTCTAAATTCCATATGTTTTTTACCCATAATTTCTGTCTCAGGTTGAGCAGCTGATCGAAGACGAAAGCGCGATGGCTGTTTACGAATTGCTGGACAACTTCTGTGAATTCATCCTCACTAAACTTTCATATATCCGACGACACAAGTACGCGCGAAGAAGAACAGATTATCTCTAGCTCTAATAATAATCTGGAATCATTCGTATTAATTCCGTATGATTTCAGGGATGTTCCGGACGATATCAACGAAGCGATTTCAAGCCTTATATTCGCGTCTGCAAGGTGTGGCGACTTGCCTGAGCTGCAGCTCATAAGAAAGCTCTTTGGAGAGAGGTACGGCCAGCAATTCGCCATGGCTGCCGTCGAGCTATGCCCCGGAAATCTCGTCAATGATCAGGTACATCGACAATCAAACATTGTCGTCGTGATTCTCTTCTGAATTTAGAACTGATGATCTCGCAGATCAAGGAGAGATTGTGCGTTAAGTTCGTACCAGAAGATGCAAAACGTCGATTGGTGAATGAAATCAAAGAGGACTGCATCAAATCAGACGAGTTAGCACTTGAATATAGCCCAGAATGGCACCAAGAACAGGTTATTTGATTAATTAATATGTCAAATAAAATAGTTTTTTTTCCATGTCTGCAACTTCAGCTCATGAAATCTGCTGTCCATGGAATCCCAGGTGGAAGAGAAGGAAGAATCCGAGACTTGTTATGCAATAACATATAAACCTCCATTGCTAGATTCGAACAATTCTGTCGATACATTGTTCGATAGTAATAAACTTGCAATCGTTCCTTGTGAATTCCTCTACCGCCCCCACCGAGATATCGATTCCACGGCTCGTTGGTTGAGCAATTCTCCGAGTCGATTGATCGTATCGTTCCCTACCAATAATAATGGAAGGACTTCGTCTTCGGAAAGCTTACCTCGATTATCGGTGGACTCCATATTTTATCTCGACGACATAGTAGAACTTCAGTCCCCTGCTGCAAAAGAAGAAAATCTTCAGGATCAAAGAGTGTTTAAATTCACATCAAACATGGCGTCAAAAAAGTACAGTTTCAAACAAAGTTTCGACGAGGAAGACGAACCATGGAGCGAGAAGCCGAGGTTGAAATACTCGAGAATCAGGGGGAATCGATCTGGGAAACGAACGAGGGTGAGATCGGTCTCGAAGGAAAGCCTGAACCTAAAGGACAATGACTGCATTAGCTACTATAGTCAGTCTTCAAAGACAAATGCAGCAAAGAAGCATAAATCTCACTACAATTTGCAGCATCTGAAGAAATTAATGGCGGAAGAGGACGAAATGAGGAGCTCCACCATGGAAGTGAGAAGCAATGTCTCGTCATGTGAATGCCATTACAATCCAGATAGCCATGAAAGAGATGACTGTGGCTTGGAATATCCTTGTTGTTTCTGCACTAATGGCGATAAAGATGACAAAAATATCACTCATTGGACGCAAAAAATAGGAATTGAAACTCAACAATACATCGATTTTTCAATCCACCAAAGGAGCAGCAGCGAAAACAGAAGGAAAAATGGCGATATTTCAGGTCATCCGAAGAATCCGGACGAAGAACAAGGTTTAAGTTTGATCATAGCAAATAGAGAATCGACTTCTTTTCCGAGAGCCGCTACAATGCCATCGGAACGGCCTAAAGATCCTCACAAAGACATGATTCCGCGTTCAAATTCATGTCCGTATAAACAACCGAAACACGTCCATCCGCAGTTGCCAGACTACGACGACATCGCAGCGAAATTCAAGGCCCTCAAAAGAGAGCAGCTTGGAAAAACACTCCCTCCACCAAATAAAGCTGTATAAAATCAGCTGTAACGTTGTATTTTTTTCTACTTTCTTCATATTTCTTCGATTTAAGAAATAAAACACATTAAAATTTACTCTAATACAGCACCCACATAAGTGTTTTCTCTACTTACAAAGCATTCTAGTTTACTTCTTCAGAGTTCATAAGCAGGAAACCTGGCTTCGGTAGGCTCAACCATGTCGAGAAAAAGATGAGCCATGCCTCCAACACCTTCAAACAAAGAGTAGGGGCTATCGCCTCCGTGCATCTCCCCGTTCGACATCAATTTATGGCCTCTATTGAGCAGAAAAGAAGCAAACGATTTTGCTCTATACAAATACTCGACGCTGCCCGTTAATCGGCAGAGGGCGAGAAACACATATGCATTCCCGCTTATCCCGTGGCAGAGGCCAACTCGCTTGAGCAGCCCACGTTTCCATACCAACTCTCCTGCATCAACAGCCGCCTGGCGAAATTCAGCGTCTCCATACACCTGAAAACGGATTTTTTTATCGAATTAATCTGAGAACTCATGGTTTTGAATATCTCCATAGTAATCACGCCCGAAAGGGTCACAAATTAAACGAGCACCTCGGCTGCTTTGACAAGAGTGAGAGCTATTCCTGGGGCCCCATGACACCAATGGACAAGATCGTCTCGGTTCTTATCGTCTTCGCTTGCAGGGTAGTTTCCGCTTGGCAGCCGATTGTGAATCATGTACTTGAGAGTGGCTTTCACATCCTCTATCTCATCTGAATTCAACTCCATGTCCATTAAAACATGTATGATCCCAGCCAAACCGTGAGCAGCGCCCCAGTACCTCTCTCCGTACCACTCGAACATCAGCGGGGATCGTTCATTCTTTGCGAGTTCTCTTCCGTTTCTTATAATTGCTTCAACGATCGGCCTCTAGATTCAATTTTGAAAAAGAATTACAACCGAAAATGCCTACTTTTTTTTAACTAATTGAAATGAAAATAGTTCGAATGGTTCTTACTGAGTAAGTTGAAGGAATTGTTTGGCCACTAACATGCTTGTTTAAGAATTGACAAGCCCACAAGAAACCAACTCTCCCATACAGCAACTCATCTGGGAGATTCCTTGACAGCTTAATCTGTGGCCATAAACTCGAGTTAATGGATTATCTTAGTCACTCAAGAAATTAGAAAATCTAATTGCGTAGGAAAAAGGATACCTCTTTGAACTGAGCTACATAATAGTCAAGCAACTGCTGATCGCCACTCTGTTTAGCAGCCGCAGCCCCGAGAGCACAAACGCCAGCACGCCCACAAAGAAACGACACTTCCCTGCAGAAATGCCATTACCAGAGAAGCCAAAAAAACCAGAGAAAACTTCTGAAGGTGCGCCAAAAAATGGCCATTTCCTTCAGCTGTTAAACTGAATTTGACGAAAAGGGGCTAAAAGGACTACCTAGAAGATGAAGTAGCACTGTCGCAGGCCCGAACAATCCCAGAGCAGAGGGTGAGATCATTGTAGTTTTTTGTGACTTGGTAAGCTCTAAAGAGCAAGAAAGCCGTGCCAAGATCCCCACAGTAGACACTAAAATCCCGCCCGTGTTGACCCTTTGCACCGCAAGTCTCCAAGACTATCTAAAACAATAACACAACAGCTTGTAATCTCTTCGAAGAAATTTGAACTTCAAAGCCAATGGTAAGCAAAAAGGAAGAGAATAATACGGATTCTTTCAAGTCTAAAGCCGCTCGTTTGAAGCGCTCAGAGAGAGATCGGTACGGCATTGAGAGAAGCTTCATTAGAGATTCTCCAGCTTCTTCTGCCTCAACTTGGTCCTGGGAAGTTGCTTCTGCAACGAAATCTGGCATGGAATTAGGAAAGAATCGATCACCCATTGATGGGTCAGCTCAGAGTCGTCAATAGGTCGAGACGAAGGTGGTTCCGACTTCAGAGGCGATGCAAGCTTTCAAGCCTTTCGTACAAAACACCACGTCGTACAACACTCAAAGGCCTACTTGTCGTTTGCTGAAGAACTTGCTTTGATGACAAAAAACAGAGATGCCTATTTGTCAATGCGGGACGAATGACACGTTTTGCTTTGAGCAAATGAAACTTCTTTTCTAATTTTGGCTTTTTTGAAGCTGGGTCCGTCCTCGATCCGACACTGCGTTTTCATTCTCCGAGAAAACTCCCATCAAGTATCAACTTTTGCGAGAAGCCCTAGATTTACAGAGGGATAGAGAGATAAGGGAGGTTGCAAAAATGGCTTCTTTCGACTCCTTCAGCGACCAAGATCAAATAGACCCGCAGAATCAGTCGCCCACTTCCCGTCCTTCCGAAGACGATGGCTATGTCGGCTACGTCTCTACATTTCCACCGACCGACGAGTTCGCCTCTAATGACCATTCTTCATTTCCACCTCCCTCCCATTTTCACGACGATGGTGAAAACTTTAACGATAGTGGAAGCGATATCAACCCACATTCGCCCAAGTCAAACGGCTATGGTGCTTCAGATCCTAACATAGAGTATGCATCTCCTTTTGATTATGGAGATGCAAATGGAGTCAATGGGAACGCCTATGGCAACGACGGCGAAGATGATGGAGGAATTTTTGCTTCGGATGGGCCGGTTCTTCCGGAACCAAGCGAGATGCGAGAAGAGGGCTTCGCAAGGCGAGAATGGCGGCGGTGGGTATTTTCTCTTCTTTTTTTTTCATTGAAGAGCAAATCGATCATAAACTTAGAAGAGTAGATATCTTTTGCAATCGTTAACAGTTTGGATCTATAATTTCACATTCCTGATTTGAAAAGGGATAATTCTTGGATTGATTTGCATGTTCATTCAAAAACACAAACACAAACACAACCAGCCGTTTTAGCCAACTTTGTCGTAATGGATCTCGTGTTCTTCTTCCATGACATGAAGCTTGATTTTCTGAACTTGGTATTTTATTCTCCATTGTACTGATCCAACGAAAACTGAGGATTGACTCTAGTAATTATGTATTCATCTAGAGATTTTTCAGCTGCAGGCATGCTCATTACTATTAGGTCGGTTTATGGAGCCGAAAACAAGGTTTTTTATCAGAATTTCAATAAGATTGTGTATGTGTTAGTTTGAATTTATGTATGCATAGGTGAGGAACTTCAAGAGAGTTCTTTTGGGATTACATTTATGCAACAGACTAAGGGGTTGACCTCTCGATCTAAACAGTCGTATCAATGATAATTTATTTCCATATCGAGAAATTTTTGAAGCGTTTGAGTTCCAATTGTTAGATGTACTTAAATATTAAAAGTTGAAAGAAGAGGATCCGGGGGGACCCTCTGTTATCTCCTAAGAATCAATATGCAATCACTCTGTGAATTTGGTTTGACAGTCAAAATGCTATCCATATTGAGGAAAAAGAACAAAGAGAGAAGGAGATGAGGAACCAAATAATCGAAGAAGCCGAAGAGTTCAAGAGATCCTTTTATGAGAAACGAAAGCTCAATTGCGAAACAAACAGGGCGAATAACCGAGAACGAGAGAAGGTATACTTTGTCTCACTCTTGATCATCATCTTACAACTAAATTCAATGGTTTGAGCAGATCAACTTGGTGAACCAAGAGAAGTTCCATAAAGAAGCAGACAAACACTACTGGAAAGCAATATCCGAGCTCATCCCACGGGAAGTGCCGAATTTCGAGAAGAGAAGAGGGAAGAAAGAGGCAGAAAAGAAGCTTTCTGTGATCGTCGTCCAGGGCCCGAAACCCGGAAAGCCTACCGATCTTTCGAGAATGAGGCAAGTTCTGTTGAAGCTCAAACAAAACCCTCCACCACACATGATTCCTCCCCCTCCACCTCCCGCTAAAGAAGAAGGAAAGGATGCTAAGAAGGAGACAACTCCATCCTCTGCTGCATCTGCACCCGAAACCGAATCTCCTTCGGTTCCAAAAGTCGGTTCTACTAATGATCTTCTGGCCCCACCAAAACCCGATGATTCTACTCTGGCTGAGACCGAACCCGTTGTTGAGACCCAGCCGATACCCGCTGCTGAGTAAGTCTCACGATTTTTACTTGTTTTCATCCATGTTTAGCAATAATTATTCTAAATAAGCACGGTTTAGTGTAAGTTGCTGCATCTTTTAATTGCAGCAACAAGGGGATGTCTTCTTAACCTTAGATATTTTCATTTTGCTGGCTAACAAATTTCTTATCCATTGATCTCCATATCTGTTGTTTCTTTTTGAATATTTGTTCAACCAGGATACTAGTAGTACAACTAGCAAAAAGTTGTGGGGAACTCCATAGCTAGCTAATCATTCTCCTCTGTCGGGAATTCTTCTTTTTCGCTTAAAACTTTATCAGACTGAAAGAAAAAAAACATTTTCGAGGAATTTCAGAAACCAAGGCTTCTTTTCCTGAATTGTAGAAAAGATGTTTTCGAATTCATCAGAAACACATGTTGCGATCAGAAGCCTGTTGTCTCTTTCTAAACAACATCTATGAAGTTTTGTACGCATTGCACGTGAATATGGCTGTCTTCTTTTTCTCTCTCTCGAACGCACCCATTTTGCTGGAGAGTTGGATGAAATTCAAAGCTTTTGACTGAAACAAGTGGCTCGAAGCCTTGCCTTTCTGAACGTGAGAAACAGTAAATAATTTACAGAGAACTTAACCCACCACAGATGGCTACATACAATAAGGGTTCACGTACAAATCAACTTCAAACGCTCTCCCTCCTCTTTCGGAGATGGCTACATTAAAATTACACAGAGAAGGTAAAAAAATGGCGATCTTAAGAACTCCAACGGCTACTTTTCTTGCTAGAAAGCTTGAGTAAACACACAACGGCTACTTTTCTGGCACTTGGACATACATCTCTGATTCTTCTTCCATTTAGGAGAAATTAAGGCGGGAGGAATAAGTGGCTTTACGAGCCCAGTTCTTCGGAATTACATCTCTTGCAGACAGAGTTCTTCCTGTTAATAACGTAGTTAACTTCACTGCAAAAGGACCGCTGAAGGGCCCTCCGACAACGCACCACGTGGCTCCCCATATTTGTTTCATTGCTAGCCACTCGCTTGAATCTGCCTGCAATTGATCGGATCCTTAGATCTCCAACCCAAAATGGAAAAATCGTTTTTTCTTTTTAAAAAAATGTTCTTTTTGGCAGGTAAGAAACCACCCACATCCAAAAGCTTCCCCTTTCGACAAGATATGGACTTTTCAAAAATTAAAAAAAAAAGTTAGCTGCTCATGAAATCATACCTTAGTTTTCTCAAATAATCAGCAACAACAATTGAGAATTCATACTGTACTGTGTGTTTATCAACGTTTGACTTATGATTCTTAGTTTCGGGAGACCATTTTTTTACTTAACGTACTTGCTTTATCTGCATTGATCCAATGTCTCCATCTCCATCCTCGAACTCCACCAAGAGCGAAAGCCCATAATCAGTTGAACCTTCATTAACATGAAAGGCAATGTTCTTTCCGGGATATTTACATGGTGTCCTGCACAAAGACACGATAAAACAGTCTCAAAATACAAGATAATAACTAAAAGAATCGCACCGAGAGAGAGAGAGCCATTCATACCGTCGATAGATCACTGAGATTTCGCCTCGGTCCCTGAGCTGACCAGCTTCACCTGCGAAGTGGGTGTTGCCATTGGCGCAGTAGCCTCCGGGGCACTCATCGGTGACAATTATAGTAACAGCTCGCGACGCGCAAATTCTTCTATCTAAGCACCTGACCTTGTAGCACGCGCCACACCCTACGCCATTTTTAAACAACACGGGGCTCACTGCTCCAACTCTAGCCTTCAATGGCTTAAGAGCAATTGCGTCACTTAAAATATCTCTTCCGCCATTAAGTCTTGTTTTGGTAATGGGGTTGAAAGTGACGGAGCAGATCTCCAAAAACGACGTCATTTAACACAGGAGATGCTTCAACCGAACCGAAACTGGTAAATGGAGCGAAATTAATGGTTCAAAGGGATTAATTCTCTTCCGTTTATGCAAATTATAGATCCAAATTTACCATTGTGTGGGCACCTTAAGATCGCTGTCCGTTAGGTTTCCTAATTTCTGGATCTAGCCAACTAAAACTACGGTATTGTAGTTCCAAAAATAGGAAGTGAGCTCATTTCTCCCATGCTTCCCATCACTCCACAACCAACTATATATACTCATCAGGGGTGTGCAAAACCTGTCCTGAGACTACGAAATCGAACCCGAACAAAATATTTTGGTCCAGTTTTGGTCGATTTTTAACAATAAAAAATTGAATTTTGGGCCCTATAAAGTAAGATTAGAGATATCAACCCAAAATTGAATTTATTGAAGGAATTGATCTCCTTCAATATGGGTCCAACCTTAAACCGTGAACTATGGAATCAAGGTTCCTTTAGTATGACTCATGCCTCTTGGGGCTAGCACTCTAGAATGGCTTCTTAAGCCTTGTGTGAGTCTATTATCCTTCTTTCATTTCCTTCCACGCAGTTCCACTTCGATTAAACCCTTTGTGACACATGCAATAAGAATAGATCATCGTCACTATGTTTTGAGGAAAGGTTAAGTATAGTTTTTTCAATCATTCAAGTCTAACAAATAGAGAGCGACAAAATAACAACACTAGAGATGGATGACATAGTAGCACCTCACTAAGTTGGAGAACGGGCACAATGCATTGTGACACATGTGATAGGAGCAAACATAAATCCAGAGAGAGCATTAGCTTCAGGCACATGTAGATCGGACGTCGCTGATGAAGACATATTCATGAAATTCAATATTGACACACAAGAATCTTCATCACATCGACCCACCCCAAATTTAAATCTAGATCACGCCCCAAATCCAGAACCCTTGCGATGGACTCGAAAGTGATTATAAGTTGTATCTCTATTTTTATGATTTAATGAAAAAATGCTCATCAAAAGATTACATGAACAATACAATAAAGAAAGTATAGTCAATAAGATAATATAAAAAAAGATGCAATTAATAATCGTCGTAATAAGGTGAAAGCGATGGAGGATGCACCTCATAAGGTGAAATCCAAAATAACTCAACTGTAAATATCGTATGTCGTATCTTGAACACTGTGCGCTCTAACTCAACATTAAGATTCTCTCTAATTGAGCTCACGAAAAATGTTATGTATCCACCTATAATAAAAACTGGGGCTAACTAAGGTGTTAATAGATGTCTTCATCATTATCGTATGAGTCATGCATATCCTATCACGCGGTTGACATGGTCTCGTGTAATTGTAATTTCTCGGTCAAAAAGGAACGTCATCTCCCCGCCACTCTGGCCAGCTATCGTGAAGTTAGCGTAAAAAAGTCGCACTAAGTGCTTAACACATGATCCTTGTAGCGTAAGAACCCGAGCAACTCAATATCCTTAACCATGAAACTAATACTCAAACCCTAAAAGCTACAAATACAATTGATTTGGGCGGTGGGACAGCCTGAGTCACAAAAAAACATCATCAAATAACTTCTCTCTCTCTCATCTCAAAAACCCAAATAAAAGGGTTTGACTCTCTCTCTCTCTAAAGCTTCAGAAATTGGCGTGGAAAGCATGGCTTTTTTCCATGTCATCGTCCACGTTCTTCGGCAGTAATTCTCCACCTTTTCTCCCTGTTTGTTTCGAAGATGCGTACATTCCTCATACTCAAGTTTCCTCAGTTGGATGTTCCATTTTTTATCATTTATATTTGCTGTTTTTGTCGGGACAAAATCGGACCAGAACCGGGACCAAAATCATCAATTTGACTAGAATTGTTGGTTTTAATTAGATTTTGATTCTAATTTTTAAAAAACCGTGCGCTTTTTAAGAATAAAAAATTATGAAACTAGAACAAGAATCATGTATAAAAAAAAATTCTAAAATCAAATAAAATTTAACCCAAACTATAATAGAATTCGATAATTATAAATTTGTTAAATTAATTAAAATCCGAATAAAATATAATAAAAAAAATATATATTTTATTGTTATATTTATTTTTTTAGTTAAAATCAAAATAAAATTAAAACTATTGGTTCATTTTAAAAATCCAAAATTGTAAATTTTAATTTTAATTATATTTCAAAATAAAAATGACCAGGCCTTCACGCAGACCCCTAACTTTTGTTTGTTTGGTGTAGAACGCTTGATGATTAGTATTTCGTTAGACCAACCAGTCGTTTCCACCTACACAAAGGCCTTCATGCCGACCCCCACTTTCATTCATTTTTAGGATACTTTTTTTTTATTCCTATGACAGGCTAAGCGATTCAATTTCAGAATGGTAAAACACCTGATACGTATAAAATGATCTATTAATCATCCCTATAATCAGTGGCTCCATTAAATATTTGGATCCAATCCATCTCAGAGAGCAAGTGAGACTTGTTTTTGTTAGTTCCTGAAAATAATCAGCAGGATCCTTCACACGCCCAGTCATTATCCAACATCTGTCAATCCCAAGATCCATGGATGATATTACAGTCATCTGCTAGTTTGAATTCTATCCAGAAATCTAAATGATATACAATCACAACTCATCTGTGGGCAGTGACCAGAGTTTCGATGAATCTCAGACCATCGAATCTCGGTTGAAACTTCTCAGAAGAAGATGATTTCCTAGCTGAAGAGCTTTCTGCGTTGTTCCCTTCTTCCTGAAATTGAGGCAGAAGAACGATAAATATAATTTTTTTTTAATTATGATTTTTTTTTTCGCACAAAATTAAAGAAACCGACAGCAGTATTGCAAAAAACAACGACACAAAATCTTGGAAATGAGGACTTACTGGAGAATCAAAGAATAAGTAGCTCCAATCAACTGAACGTAAAGAATCACCCAGAAAGCAAATCTCATGACCCACATCGTTACCCACAAAATTTACGCAGAGAGAAAGAAACCCGATAGCAGAATTCAACAAACCTGATGAGAACAATGGTTGGCGCCGGAATCACAGAAGAAGCCCGGAGAAGGAGAAGGAGAAGAGGCGGAGAGGGCGGTGACAGACGCGGCGGCGAGTGAGGCCGCAAAGAATCCAGATTTCTTCATGTCGAGGAACAGAAAGGGAGAAGGAAGCCGAGAAAAACAGGCGAGATTTGCGGAAAGCGAAAACAGGAATTGGGGAGTGCATTTATATAGGAAAGACTGCGGTTTACTCCTAGGCGAAAATTCAAGACGATTTTCACGCGGCAAGCCAGAGATTCTCTAACCACAAAGGGAGTAAAGCTCCTCGACCGGGCCAATGACAAATTAAACCGAACACACTTTTTGCGCTACGACAGCATAGCCGCAGCTAAAGAGTATTGGAAGACAAATAACACAGCACAACAAACTATTAAATTTGTTTTATTTAAAACTATTTCGGTGGTCCGTACGAAGATTATAGGCTGTAATATATACAATAGCATTGCCATTATCAAGTATAGCAGCTGATTCAGTCCGGTTCCACCTGAAATCATAAGCATGGTCCACTTCTGGTTCAATTTTTGTTTGGTTCCAGTATTTGGTTGGGTTTTCGGAGATTAAATTGGGTTTGTAGCCGTTTTTCTTGATTTTGGGCTGGGTTTTACCCATTATTTTTGTTGGAATTTTACTGCTTTCGGTTGCTTTTTACAGTGTTTAGTTCTCATGGGTTTTCATTTAAAAAAGCCATGGATCAAACCATGAACTATGATTTTAAGGGGAGGGAATCACTACATGAAAGTATAGACGATTCAATATTTTATTAGTTGTGAGAACATTGATATATTTTCCAGTCATTTGGGTGGGTAAATTTTATGTTACATAAGTAGAGTCTTCCCTTTCTATCCATTATAATATATGTTTTGAATATAAATTCAAAAACAAATTCATGAGACAAGGCAGACCATATTATAGCAAGAGCACTCTCAGATATTTCAAGTTTGATTTTACATATCCTCAATGTTAAAGGTACACCCTGAACTTTAAAAGTCAATGACCTTAAATTTTAATTATATTTAATGTCTTTTCTCAATAAGCATGAAGCTCTTCCCTTCTTCATGGCGAGACTGAGGTTCAGAAGCTCTTCCTCATCGTCCACGCCCCAAAATCCACACTGGAGCGAGAGGGAAGGGAATAGAGAGAGTGATTCTATTTTGTAACGGATGTTTGACGGAGATCTGCATTGATATATAGCCTAACGATAAATGTGTTCAATTCAATAATTTCAAAATTCAAGATTAACACATAATTGACAAGCTGTGAATACCGAAATGAACTTCAACTATCAAAGTTGAATTCCTATCTTGAATAATACATATTTTGTTATTCATCACAAAAAATAAAAATAATTTCTCAACAATTAAAAAACTGAAGCAGGTGATTTTGCCAAGATGATTGAGAAAACTCTAAATGGTACAAAATAATAGCGTTTCCTAACCCAAACCCCAAAATGAGAATCGAAATTAGAAGCTCAGAGGCAGGTCCTCAACACAAAAAAGAAAGCAAGCCAAGTAATCAATGTACTAACCTTTCTCTGCATTGCTTCTGATTTCTGATCTCAAACTTGTTACAGTCTGCTAGATGATTCGAACTTTATTTCTTCTCACATTAGGGTACATGAAGTCTATATCCCAATCCCCTCCATGCATATCTTGAATTCTCCGACTGTATAGCTCACGGCTTTCATAAGCAGACGAGTTGCCAAATCAAAAAACATGTGCAACATTTGTCATGTATGATTGATGCTTTAACGACGACAGTTCACTACATCCATCCTCCCCACCCGGGAAACATGTGACATAACCGTTCAGGATCAGTAGCATCTTGAATGAGTTGTTGAACCTACGAAATTAAATATAGACTATGTCAAAACTTAAATATTTGATGAGGTGTTATTACATTTTCAGATAACAAAACTTGTTTTAAATCAATATATAGCTTTTGTTTGATTTTCATCAGTGTACTGTAAAAGGTTACCTGCCCATGTATACTCCTCAATTCACCGTCTTCATATCCATCTAATTTTTGTTTTACACGCATAAGTGCTCGAGCAGCATCCTTGTTTCCTTCATGTTCGTCTTCCAGTTCTTCCAAACTATTCTCCAAATCATCATCAGTTTCCTAGCAGAATCAAAATATACATTTATATAGAAAGCTTTAATCATAAATGAAATAATTATAGTGCTAAGCTCTCTTAATTTTAATCCTGCTGATTAAATCAAACATATCAAATATCTTACACTAGCAGAAAAAAATGGGGGTGCAACAAGACCAAAATCAAGAAATCAAAAGACTTTTTAACCTAGGGGAACTATGATCACTGAACAAGAGAGAAAGGATGAGTATATATTAGAGTCATAGCACAACAATACGTATTCAACATTATGAAACTCAACCTTTTGACGCTGCAAAGCCTTCAGAGGAGATAAAGCCCATTTATAAAGTGGATCATGAATGAAAACCTACATAGAATTCAGTTTTGTGTTAGAATAGAAAAACGTATGTTATAGTGATACAAGTTTGGTAAATTAGCTGATAAGTAATACTTCAACGATGGTCAACAACGCTTCTTTATTTGTTCGCATAACAGAAAGAGTTTCCTCGCAACATCTTCTAAAAATTCCTTCCACTCCAGAAACACCCATCCCATCAATTATATCCCGAGTAAGCCTGAACGGAACCTGAAAAACAATTTGACCATATTTGAGACTGAAACAACCTATATAGATCAGAACAATGCAAGATTATAAACTCAAATACCCGCTCTGGGGTCTTGAGCATCAACCCTTGTTCAAAGGCAACACCAAGGTCAATGTGAACAACTTCGGCTGTGGCTTGATCAATTAATATGTTCATGGAATGTCGATCACCAAGTCCAACAATATATCCAACCTAAATTTACTTTAACTTTTGTCAGTATTGCATATGCAGGTAGATAAAAGACAAACTACACCTTTATCCAAAACTAGAACTATGACCTATGAAAAATCTCACATCATTTAAGTTAAAAGCTAGAATTTTCAACTTTTTTAATGGGACCTCAAAGAATGATTATGTTTGAGGTTGAAAACTCAACCTTGCTTGCCAGTTCAGAAAGGGCAAGGAGAACACACCAGTCAAGAGAGATTTAGCAATTGTGGAGGCTTGGTCCAAGCAAGCCCAATAGTAGTTGCCCCCGGTAAATAGTATTATATTGAAGCACAAATTTATGGACGAAAGCTTATTCTCTACGCCCATGTGTTTGACATCATGCTCTAAAATGGGTGACCAATGATTTGGAACTATTTTTAGGACCTTACTTCAAAACCATAATTATAACCGAAATAGGAGGGGGTACATTTTTCCTAAGATTGTTTATTGTGTGAATTACCTAATATCTAGTTACAATTCATTTTGATATAAACATAATCTAGTCATTACTGTTAAGAATTAGGATTGATATGTTCCTAATTAAGGTAAATTGGATCATATATTAAATTAGTAATTAGTCTATTTAAGTATTAATTTCCTAAAAAATTAATATTTGAGAACAAGTTTCTTTAGTTATATTTCAATTTTTTATATATTTTTTTTCCCAATCGAATGAAATAATCATATGGGCTAGGGTAATAATGGAAACAAAAATTAAACCTTTAGATTTAGTTTGGGCAGAAGTTTGGGTACCAATTTGTATGAGCACAGAGGCCTTTGAAGAGTATTGGGCTGAAGGGAGGGCTACTAGTGTAATAGTGTGCAAATGAGTCAATAGGCTAAAAGAATTGTTGGAAATTTCGAGTGCTGAATCAAAATACTAAGTGGAGGTAGACCGGGCTTTCGAAGTGGACATAAACCATCCTATGGGCTTGAAGTCAAATAATTTAGTTGGATGGACTGCAAGTTACTTTGCATGGGCTGTGGATAACATTGATAACTCCCGACCTTGAGGACAAGGTCGATGTTTAAGGGGAGACTATTGATGCCTTATATTTTAAAGCTAATTATTATAATTTTAATTATATTTTTAGGTATTATGATTATGTTAGTTTTCTATAAATAGAGTCTATTTAAGGTGTATTGAACTATCCTGATCCATATCAATATGTTGAATATGAAAACCTCTCATGTTGAGAGTTTCTATTCCGGGTGAGCCTGTGGTCATCAGAACGGTTAACCACCCGACCGTGGTATTTAATTTCATTTTATTTTCGTTGTTACTACTTTATCAGAAATTGGTTCATTTTATACTCATCATGTTTCTGCTAAGGAAAACCTCCACCTCCTTGCAAGCTTGTTGTTCTTTCCATTTGCCCCGAAAAGCAAATTGTTGAATGATTTGGAGAAAAAATGAGATTGTGGACATGTTTGGGTTTTCTTCTCACTGAGGTTTTATGCACCATTTACGTCTTAATTAAGATATAGTGAGCAGAAATGCAAAACATTTTTGTCATAGTGAGTAGAATTGCAATAGAAGAAGTACAGAATATTCTAGCCATCACCATACTCTTTATGAAGATTTGTTGATTGATGTATTTGATGTCATGCCTAGTCTGAAATGATGTCTTGGTGAACTTATTTCAGAATAAAATTGTGAGGAGAATATCTTTATAGCAACTTGAGTATTGAAATCTATGCTCTAACTTGAGAAAAAGTGTTCAACATTTTCATAATTAAAGTAGATTTGATTTTATATTGAATTAATATTTAGTTTATTTAAATATTAGCTTCTTTAGAAATTAATTTACTTAGTTTTTAGTTTTTTTAAGAATAAGTTTCTCTATTTATATTTCGATTTTGTGTAATTGAAGTTTTTGTGTAATTAAGTTTTACTATACGAAAAATCATTTTCTAATTTTTTATTTCTAACGTTACTAACCTTTCAAAATTGTCAGGAGACAGAAAACAAACAAACTCTTAGACTAATGAAATCCAAATGCAATTAATGTCAGAGGAATTGTACAAGTTTACTAACCATTGAACTAGCAGCCACACTTCTTGTATAAGCAAGTCTCTTCTCAAACCAGACAGCAGGTTGTAAAAATCTTTCCAAGAAAAATTGATGCATGACAGGCCTGGAAGACAAACCAGCATATGTATGAAATAAAGTGAGATAAAATAAAGGATTAAATCTGCTCAATTGAGGTCAGACCTAAAGTTCTCACAAACTTCTTGGAATGCCTTGCGCTTGTCTTTTTCCTATCATCAAGATAAAATCCAAGGTGAAGTTTGCTGGTTTTTTTGTTTTAATTATTTCATCATTTTGACTAGAAATTATTGAAAAATGCTGTATGAAACTAAAATTTACTACTAACTTTTGTCATGATATCACGACATTCAAGAAATGACCAATCCTGCATTCCGTAACGACCATGAGCACCTCCATTTCTTGAACTGAAATATTTGTTATTATGAGAAAATTGTCAGAAGAATCTTAACAAAATATTACAGAGAATGTAGATTATTAAAATCTAACTGACCTTCCTATGAGATATTCTCCAAGTGGAATAGTTCCATCAACCCACTCAAGAACACCAGCACTCGGAGTAAATGGAACAACCTACTTTCATAAAGAAACAATTGTAATATCAAGTAAAAACATAAAACTTAAGTTCAGTAGTGTATGAAGACATGACTCTCTTGATATAAAGCTGAAGCTTAGCACTTTTTCAATGATAGAACCCGCATTCCAAAGAGGAAAATTGTAACAATACCTTGTACGTACGCACTCCTAGTCTTCTTTTCCAAGTATCTTGATGGTTTTGAAGAAAGGTGTTGACTAGACCAAAAAACTGTTCCATCACCTGCAATTATATTTTCATGAAAAAAATTTCTATTGATGGAAAATATTTCAAACAAAGAAAAGAAGCCAGATAAAAAAACTGCTCCAATAGTGATGGAAGATATTTCAAGAGAAGATAGGAAGTCTCCCCCAGCAACAAAAAAGGATATACAATAGTTCAAAACAATATAGTTTTCCATGTTCTTCCACCGGAAAAAAAAAATATAAAAAGAGTGGAGTATCATCCCAAAAATTAAAAAATAGTGTAGAGATATTCTTCTTATATGATTAAGTGGCATCTGGAAGATGCTATCTATCAGCATAATTCAAACAGGAATGAGTAACCACATGAATACTGAAGATCATCACAACTAATATATGTATTATATACTTATTTAGACATGGAATATATATTCACCTATGAAAGATAAACTCAGTTCAAGAAGAAAAAGCTTGAGTAATTTAAAATTCGGAGTAATTTTCTAGGTAACCTGATAGAAGTACACTGCCGCAAGGTCATATTCATACCACTTTTCTATATTTTTTATATAGTACTTTTTATCAGCCAATAGAGAAAAATCAAATATCGTAGAAGGAAGTTTATACAGCATCTTGTCTTAGGTCATCATTTCCAGATTTTGCTAGCTGTCGATATTTGCTGCCATCAGAACCTTCACATTCCACCACTTTTGGAGCATTTATGCCATTCATTATTCTGGAAAGAAGAATTACAGCTATTAGTCATTCTGACAGGTTTTCACACAACTGAAGAAGGTGTGTTTTTCTAGTAAGAAAAGAAGAATCTATTAGAACTTACGTTACAGTGTCTGATAAGCCTTTGAAGAAAGGGAAAGAACCTTCATAGTATTGGCAACTTCGATCAACAGGCAAGGTAGCTGTAACTACAGGCACCTAAACATCCAGTGAAGAAAAGTGAACAGATTCTATGCATGCTATAAATATACTTTATCTAAACCAGATATAATAGAAAGTTGGTATAAATAAACAGGAGACAGACAGTCAGACATATCAAAGAAAAAATGGGGTAGATTATTCAGATTAAGATTTAATCCTTTAAATAGTCTTCTTTCGTTCCCTCTGCTTGACTTGATGTCTTTTGTTCAGCAATGAGTAGCTTTGTTAATCCTTGCTTGCTAAAATATCTTATAAGAATAACATTGAACTAATTTTTTTACCCACACCAAAATAGAAGTCTAGATCAAGACATTTTTCTGAATTTAAAGGAATTGAAGGTAACTGAAAATAAATCTGCACCTACAAGTTCCAGCTGAGGAAGACTACGCATCTCTCTTGGCAATGGAATTCTTTTGCTAGTATCCTGCAAATTGAACTTTGAATTCAGGCATCAAAAACATTATGAAACACAATACTTTTTTTTCTCAAAGAATAAACAAACATGGTGACATCATTGAGGTTTATGAAAATGACTTGGCAAGAAATCAAAATTCAAAGCATATGCATGTGTAACTTGCCTCCTTTTTAGTTTCTAGCTCAGCGAGTTTGATATAAATCTCTACCATTTGCTTCATCTGATTGACAATAATAGTTTATATGAAAACAAAAACAAAAAAGAAAGTTTCAAAACAGAGAAATCTAGACTAATATTACATACTTGTCTGATTATAGGCCCATGATACGATGAGAGCTCTTCTAATAGTTTTTCTGCTGCAAGTTTTTTATCGATATCTACCACAAATGAGTTCCTACTTCGCTGCTTATCTTTGATACGATCACCATTAGCCAAAGCTAGAAGCTAAGAACAGAATAAACAGTTCCAAAATACATCAGATCAGCTCCAATGGGTCCAAAGTAGATGTTCTTTTTTGTATGAAACAATGTACTAATATGATGCTTTCTTCTATTTTTTTAAACCTTAACTCATTAATTCTGAATTACAATAGAGATAGGGGAATCAAGCCATTGTCACTCCCAATAAAGCAAAACTTTGTAAACAGTACCTGAAAGATGGTATGGTATGGATGATCAATCGCCATTTTCTTCACAAGAGAAACCAAAGCAAACTGCACAATATGACAACAGTCAAAACAAACTGTAACAAATTTAGATATAAGATGCTTCAAGTGCATATGCCTATAAGAACCTGAAATTTGTTTGGCCCTTGTACATCCTTTCCGCTACCCATCCTTGAAGCAATTTGGTACACTAAAGGTACAAACTTGTAAGATTGAACCTGCGGTGCTTGTAGTTGTTAAAAAGGAACTGATTTCAATTTTACAACTAGGAAAACAATAAAAATAAACTTAGGTAACGAAATTATAAATTTTACAAAGTTTGTTCCCTTATCACAGGAGAAGTTCACTAGATGACTGAACTTCATGTTACCATGGTTTACGTACCTCAACAATTGTACTCAGCATGCTATTAATGACATTTTGCTTAGAAGAAAGAGTGAACCACAATGATATGAGCCGGAACACCTAGAAGCAGGAGCCCAATTCATCAATAAAGAGTGGGAGAGATTAATAACAGAATCTTTTATGACCACATCTAAGTATAATTAGATGTACATACCACCCTCAAATCGTACTTATCGCCTACAACCAAGCACCGTTTATATCCCTCCAGTGCTATTGTGAGGAAATTGTCCCTGTCATCCTAATTTTGAAGTACATGAACCCAAATCATCTTATTGATTTACTGGGCACCATAATTAATAGAATATTATTAAAAAAATTACAACGGACATAAGGTAAAAGCTGACATCATAAACTTGAAAAAAACTATCAATGTATTAGACAGCTAGCAGTTTGCATCTTACATATTGAATTTGGTTTGACACTCTTAAGATCCTAGGCAATAATTTCTAAAACAGGAAAAATATCTTCCACATCGATTCGTTGATCTTAAGGATGTATTTTCAATTGCAAGAGAACATTACATGTACCATAACCTACTCCAGCAAAGTAAACCTTTTGTTAAGAAAACTAAGGAAAGGTTTATTACAAGATTCCTTCAATGCAAATAAGATAGCGAGGATACCTGCAACTTGACAGCCTCTTCCCTATCCATCGAAAGTTGCTTTTGCAGTTCTTGTATTTTAATTGAAATGTCAGTCTTCTCGCCCTTATAATATGACATGCAAATAATATTATTCTTCCACTTGCAAAGTCATGGATTAAATCATAATAAAGAGAAGACCAGTTATGGACGCATACCTTTGTTGAACTTTTTAGGCGTCTAATCAATGCTTCCAACTCAATTGTCTGAACAAAAAGGGTATGAGATTGTGGTACCACAAGATTTAAGAATGCTGTATCATAGTTTTCCGAGCAAATAAAGTTTTCTTAGCCAAGTGATACTAAAATTCACTCTATAACAATTACCTTATGCTTTCTTAGACGCATAGCTGCTTGCCACTCATTTGAATTGAGCCTTTCTTCATAACTCCTAAATAATGCATCTGCATAGTGCGCCAAATAAAAATTTGTTTGGCTTTGCCTTTCAGTAGTTTTTGTGCTTGGAAACTTCTGATCCTCAGCTAGCGAAACAGAAGGTTTTAAATACTTCTCAAGGATAGTTCTGGAACTGCATTGACAAAATTATATATGGGGATGAAAAATTTGGCTTTGATCTAGCATCATAATAACACATTTTCTATTTAAGTAGCCACACAGTATTACTTGCTAGAACTTGTTTCAGCTAGCCACTTCCCAACCAAACGAAACACATCTGAAGCCTCTTCATTAGTAGCCCAATTTTGTGATATATGTTTAGCAAGGCTAATTGCCATTGTATGCTGACCTTGGGCGCGCAAAATCTTTGCTTCTTCCAGCTGCCATCATATGAAACTAGAGTCACAATCAATCATAATTTTATATAGCTGCTGAAAGTGATAATAAATCTCATAGATTTTGCTTGACAGGACCGATCAATAGAAATACTCTAACACTCCACCTTTGTCTTTGCCATATATTCCAACATGAAGATAGGTATTTAATTCAAGAAATATTCAAATTAGTAAAGAAAGTCCAATCTTTGTTAATTAGGGAGTTTTCCTACTGATAACGTCTATTGGTAACTGTTATATGGAAAGATCTTGATCAGAGCATTTCTAATTATAAATTCTTAGTGGTCCCATGGTAAACATGATTTTTGTAATGATTTAGGTGATATTTTTTTTCCACTCCTACCTTTTGGATGGTAGAAAAATTTAGTTAAGGGCTCATATTGGTTTCTTGCTTTTAGCGGGGTAAAAAATTAAAGTTAATTGAAAAATTTAGACTTTTATCTTTTTCTTAAATAGTTTTGAATAACAAATCAGTTCCACAGTTTTCCATCGATAATCTTGATATAAAAGCATTTCCCCACAAGGTTATTCGTTACACAATAATAAAGTTACATTACGAATATAATTAATGATACACACTGCAAACTCCACAGAGTTTATACTCCCCCCTTCTCTCAAGCCCAGGTGTTAAAAAGCTTTGATGCACTGCAAACTCCATTGTGTTTACTAGCCATGCAATCATCAATGAATTTTCTAAATGGCATATATTTTCATTATGGCATATAGGTACAACATTCCTCCAATTTAGGAAATATTCAATGAAGAATAACATAAATAATTTTGAAAGAAAGAATGTTCCATATGATGATTTCTAATGGCAGTTTCTCTGCCGCAAGATTGTTGGTTCTTTCCTAGTGCTATACACCTTTAGTTGGCAGGATCTTCATCATGATTAGGTAACAATTCCAGCAATCACAAAAATACCAATAGATGATCAATCCGAAACTCGTCAAGTAAAATAACTTGCAGTTCTGTAAAGAATGAACGGAAATAGTACCCTTCCTTGCCAATACAATGAGGAATTTTGTTCTCCCATATCAACACACAAATATTTGAACTCTTGTATTGCTGATGCAGCTTGAGAAAACCTAGATTTCTACATCATCCAAATTAATCAATTAGAAAGTGAATGCACCATTACAAATCAGGATTGCAGGAATCTAAGAAGTACCTTTCGAAGTATTGAGGCAGATTGCACATGATGTTTCATTATACTTTCTTTACAACTTAAAACTTGAAGCAAAATCCGACGAAACACCATAAAAGGTTCTAAAAGACTCATATGCAGATGTGTTCTTTTCAGAAAGGAGCTCCAATCCGCATTCAGCCAAGTTAACTAGATATACACAAAGTAATTTGTTGAAGAACATAATACGCCAACCACAAAGACATGTATTTTTGTTGTACATAGATTCATAGCTAACATGTCAGTTAATGAGATTAGATGCTTTTTAAATTCTTTATTACTCTATCATCATTTAAAGGAATAATCAATTTCTTTATCATTATATGCACTCCAACTTTGATCCTCATAAAGTATAAACTTTAGCTGCAAATATATACAAGAAAACTAAGTTTTATACTTGGCCATATAAAAGAAAGATTCACAAAATGAATTATTTTCAGTATCCAAGGTATGCTTGAGAAACACCTGATCAACTGTTGGAATTACAGGATCCAAAAACTTTCTTTGAACATCAGTTTTGAAACTGATACTTTCAAGAGCAGACATTGGCCAGCGTAAGTCCCATGCCATACCAAGATGATAAAATATCTGCACCAAGGATCATGATATAAATGTCGGTGCCAGGAGTAGAGTTGTTTTTTGGGGAAAAATATTAGATTCATTATGAAGTGGGTTAAAAACGCAGTAATTTTCCATATGCTTTTCTTTTTTCCAATGAGAAGAATATACAGAAATCTTCAATTCAATTTGATTTTCTTGTAGGGAGACATCTCATTCTCTCCAACATTTAGTTCAAAGAAGTTCTTTTTTTTCAATATAAAATACGGTTATTATCAATGGATACCAAATAGGTAAGGGTGTTTTTCAAGTGACACCCTAAACTTGTAATATGTTATAGCTAAAAAACCAAAAGCGTTAAATTTGTCTGATCCATCAAATTTGTTTGTTAACAATCATTTCACATTTCTGTACAAAAACAGAAAACATCGAAGCCACAATGAAAAATCATAATTCACCCAGATCTTTGGCTTTGACGAAAGGTCAACTTTGTGGTCCAAATGAAAGCAAGGCAAAGCAAATGCAAAATCCCCCAGAACTTAAGCTAGGATGCATCAGATATCTCAAATACCTGGAGTTTGCTGATTGTTGAGTAGATGAATTCTGTGCTCTCTTCACTTGCATGAGTTATTGATTGTACAAGTTCCTAACATACATAAAAATTCAGCAACATAATTCCCAGTTGTCTGCTACTTAAACAAGAAAATCAGTAAAGAGAAAAGTTACCTGCTTTGAATCTCTCATTTTTTTATGAAAGTCAGTAAAATCACCATCTTGCAATGCCCTCAAACAACTATTTAAAAGAAAATGTGTGAAGGACCTTTTTCATTCAGAGGGAACATTGAATTAAAATCATTACAAGAAAAGTACCTGTGCAAATTTTCATTGAAATGACTTCTTTTACTATTATGAATTGAAGAATCACTTCCAACATTTATTAAGGAAAAGTCCCAGTTCCCTGCACGCCAGGCAGCTTCATACTATGATAACAGAAAGGTAAAAAAGTATGTTTAGGCCCCATATCCTAATGAATTTAAAAGTCAGACTGTAGTGAAATTAGAAAGTAAACCTGCTGTTCACAGAACTCAAAATCCTCCTGAAACTGGCTACTCCTGGAAGTTAAACCTTGGCAATACAAATCTAGCACATGAGAGCAACCAATTTGTTGCAATGATCTAACTATACCCTTGTGTGGTTTCCTCTGTCTAATAGCATCATCCACTGAAAAACTAGATAAATGATTTCCTGGTCGAGTTGCATCTACAGGCAAGTTTCGCAAATCAAAAGAAACATCTGCTTGTGCCATAGATTTTGATCGCACTTGTAAGTCATAGTATTCAAGGGCCTTGCTCCAGTTTCCCTCATGCTCAAATGTAATGATTTGCGAGCTTAACTTTTTATTCCAACACCATATAAATAGAAAACAAAAAATGAACTCAGATTCACGAGGATTGATTCATGAGTAAAACCAAAAATGATTGTCATAAAGTTTCCTATGAAAAATATGATAATATAATCTTCATTAAGTACAATCAATTATGAAACACAAGTCCATGTAGGGAGTAGCCAGATTCTGATGATATATAGAGCATTTTTATTTATTTTATAACCAAGAAACAGAACATGTCTTATTTATACTAAAAGAATCTTAAACACATCCATAAAGCCTAGACAACGTAAATTTAGATAGCTAGAAGCAGAACAGTCATCATCGACAAACAATTTATCATTAGTTCCAGGTTGAAGAAAGAATATTAATAATTGCTCAATTCCCAGTTAGTGTCCCGGTTCCTGCCCAATTGAAATCCTTCCGAATCTCTGCGCAGGAGATCACATATAAACTTCATAAACACAAGCAACACAAAATATGGGAGCATCAAAGGTAATGGAACCTTTGTTTTACAGAGAGAGAGAGAGACAGTTGAATTTTGTAAGAACAAAAGTTTGGAGAACTTTTGAGTGTCAAAGATCATGTAACAACATGTGATATTATTCTAGAATTGAAGTAGGATTATAGAAACAAGTACATTTGATCCAGAGGCAAATGGAATGGTTGGCATGTAAGGATACAGCCAACTAACAGGGTGCTCCACCAGTTGCTATCGACTGGCCATAACTTCTGTATTTGTCAAAATTGGATTTGTACATAGGCATTTTGAAGAGAAGGTCCTAGGATATCCTTTCTGGATATAATTCAAATATTAGGTAGACAAGACAATAAAAAATTCCTGCTTCAAACCAACCCCCCAAACCTTGCTTGGAAATTTCTTACTGTCAAGCTATAGAGAAGATAATCACAAATCATACACTTTCTATCAAACAATCATCGGAAAGGAAGATTGAGCTTCATCAGTGCATGTAGATGATGTTTCAAGGAAGACTGTAACATCTGAATCTTTGTTGACAACAAAATGACTAAGCTGTCTTATTTTTTTATGAAATTGTACATAAATTGGCCATTGTATTTTGATAAACAATCTTGATGAAAGAGAATATTTTTTGGTTTTGACCTTCATCTCCGTGAATAACTTCTCACATTTCATTGATATTAGCAAATAATTATTTCTACTGGATACTCCCTTAATAGCTGAAGAGTTTCTGGATAATTTTCCTTTACCCTTTACAACTGGTGTTCTTCTTTTTGTATCCACTGCCAAAAAATACCTTCTCAGCCTACATTGCTGAGTTTCTTGTCATTGTTTTTCAAAAGGGAGGTAGGATCTCTTTCCCTTATGTCATTTTATAATTTTTTTCCTTAATGAGTTGTAATTCACTATTAGTATTGTTGTTTTTGTTTACATTCGTGCATATGATGAGACGAGGTGTCAACTTGTGTCTTCCGTGCTCATTTGTGCAACCCGTCCGCTCTGGCCTTGCCCCGATAATGGGTGAGTTGCTGACATGTAGCTTCCTCCAAATAGATCTTGGCTAGAGTAGATATCGATGTAAATTTTCTTTTGTTTTAATATAATTAACTTACCAAAAAAAAAGACAACAACATGAAAATGAAAATTCCAAATGATGGCACTATGAGATACGTGAAGTAATATTTAACCAACATTTTGTCAATAGATGAATCCTTAGCTAGAATCTCATCGGATGGCATACATAAACAGCCTAAATATCATGAAACATGACATGACTGCACCAATTTGAACACATGTAGATAAAATTCTACCGCAATGAGTTGATACTTGGGACAAAATCTATGATCCATAGTTCTAGCAAGAGTATCTACTATGAAGTTTTGAGTTGTCAATTTTCAATGTGCAAGAACTAGATGCTTGGGTTTTCTAAGCATAACGATATCTCACAATCAATCGGCTCTTCAAGGTCAAGAAATTTGATGTTGCTACAATGTGTTTTGACGGAACCCTAACATCTTGGCTGCAATGAGAGAGAAGCTAGATTATGGCCAAGAAGAACTTAAGAGCATGTTGCTGAGTTGTTTAGTTATAACAAGAATGGTAGCAATTGTGTTAAACTCTTTTTGCTACAAAAATGGCTAGAACGGACAAACACGGAACCATATTCAAGAGTTTGAATGCCCACTTGCCACAATTGTTTGAAGAAATATTGATGAGTGCTTTTTTCAAAAGGCTTCCAAAGCATTATCACAGGTGAGGTACGGTTGGATTATGCTCTCATGGAATTTGCACAACAAGCCAAGGAAAAATACATAAAAAGAGTGCGGGCAAGGTACGCAACTAAAGATAGAGGTAATGAGGTTGATAGCAATGTTCCTTTGAAGGAAGGATGGGGGACCTTGAGCCAACCTTTCACCATTTTCCCACAGCAACATCAACCAAATCCCCAATAGCTAAGTCTTAGCGAAGGAGATTAAATTATGTGAAAATACATTTTCCCAGACAAGGAACAATGAGGGGACATACTTGACTTTCCAAGAAGAGATCCATTCCCTCATTAAGTTGTCATCTAGTCTCTAAGAGGAACTTTCTTCACTGCACATCATCAAGGTACTAGGATTTGTAGCACAATGGCCATTAAGGATTCTTCTTGACAATGAGGCCCACAACTTTATCAGCAGTGCTTTAAACAATGGGCTGAGGTCTCCATGGTCAATAATAGTTACTACCCTTTATTATGTTACGTTGGTTAGTGCTATAGCAACTTGACTAACAATGGGCAATATGGCATTCTATGCAAATTTTTCTTTGATAAATATGCAGCGAGTAGAGGAGGTATTTGGGTTGGGAATGGTGGAAGTAAGAAAAACACAATTAGGAAAGAAAGAGAATCCACTTTTCCAAAGAGAGAGAAGCAAATCACTTTTTTGAGTTTAGAATCTACATAATTGGAAAGCGCAACTGAGAGAATAAGTAGCATAACACTAGTTCTTGTGAATGCATCTTTAAGATCATGCACGGCTGAATCGTGTAGTAGTACCGAGTGTCAATGTTAGCCACCCCCTAATAAAGGCACAACAACTTCCTTTTGTGCAAATATCGTCACAACTCTATGAAGTGATGAGAGAATTGCCTAACATTCATGACAATGTCGTTTCTTGTAGGAATGCACAGACTGGTTCGAAACCGTCGACCCATGCTCACCTCTAGTTTCTCCCAACAATGATAAATCAACAAAATACTTGAGTTTACAATTAGAAGAGTAATATTAAACGAGGTTGGGTATTTTAGTCATTTGAGAATGAAAGAGAAATACAAGTAACGATTTTATAAAGGGTTGGTGTTAGTTAATTGATTATCTTGTTCAGTGGAGTCGGCATAGCGAGGGAAAGGCAAAGAATGTTGTTCTTTGTCGAGGTCTTATCTTTCCTCTATCTTTTTTTTTGTGTTGAATTTAATCATTGCAGGATAATCAATTTTGACAATTGTTCATGTTGAATCTTTAGCTTTATTAGAATCTTGATAAATTGATTCATTGGGCTTTTCTATATAATTTCTAACAAAGTATTACATATATTTCTGCGCTTATCTAAGTATTATTCACTTTATATTTAAAGGGTAGGTAAGCTATTTTGTTTAAGGTTAATTCTCTATATCAATAGGTCTTTATTTGGGAAATCTTTTGAACATCAATATAATGAAATTCCTCCCCCAATGGTTCTCTATGAACTTTAGCTCATGGTCATTTGGAACGACCTCCCCCGATGGTTCTCTCTGGAGATGGAGGAATCTGGCTGCAAGAATTCACTCCTCATTTTTACATCTATCTCCTCTAGTCCTCGATTTACAGAAGTTCAAATGTTCCAATCTTTGTCAAGTTCTGCTCAAGCTTCATAGTAGTTTAGAGAGAATGTAAGAGATGATGGTGCCTGGAGGTAGGGTTCCCTCTCAAGATTTCAAGTACATAGTAGTTAATTATCAATGGGTAATTTAAATATTTAAATTAAGGTTGTTTATTTATAAATATACGCATCAACTTTGAATATTATATATAAAATGAATACCTCTATTAGAGAGTATTCTTATCCAAACACTAACTCGTGGTGTTTGTCAGAACGATTAGCCACCGGTCTATGGTGTATTTCTTTTTCTTCTATTTCCACTATCCACGATGAGCACGTTTCAAGCTCATCAAAGTTCTTCAAAGATAGGTCGTGGACAAAGAAAATAAACTATTACTTTTTAATCACATTAATGCTGGCAATCTACCCTTTTAGCTGACTTCAGACAAATTTTATTTTATTCTAACCAGTAAATATATTGTAAACAAAAGATGATAGAATTCCAGTAAAAATAGACCAAAGTTTCAAGAAAGAGAAAGTTCAACTGACCTTGTGTGACTGAATGATCCCATATAAGCCATCAGGTTCATTTATTTGAGTAATTGCCGATACAATTATTTCAATGTGATGTGGAAGCTGCCAAGTAAAAAGGAATCATAAAAATCATAGGAACCATATAATGAGAGCCAACTAGAGAAGAAAATAAGTTCAACACACTTAGTAAAAGGAAAAAATAAAACAGATCCCAGGTGAATAACCAAATATCAACATTCTTTTTAAGGTTGCAAGATATGAATTCCGCATGCAATAATTTGCGACAACCATCAACCAGAATTATTCAGCCAGCTTCAAAGCTCAGGCTCATTTAACACAAGGGAACCGTCCCTATCAATAGTGGATTGAAGAACGCAAATGAGAGAGCTTCTACCATTATAATGTCAAGTAGCAGAAAATCAGCAATAATACGAATGAATTACAATAACAACTCCTTATCAAAAAACTCTTCGCTCTAAGCAAAAACAGTCCTTCACCTTATGTTGCAAAAAGAAATGTTGGGCATAAGATACAAACAAATACAAGGAAATTACACCTTGTTCATTAAACATTTAGCTTCTGTGGGAATTACAGCTCCACTATACAAATGAAAAAAAAATTTAAAAGACAATAATGACAAGGAGAAACAATTTCTGAGTGTGTATAGCTTAGGAATTGGAGATCAAAGCTTTGGAAAGATTGAAATATTTTATAGAGATTGAGAAAATTCTCTACAAGAATTTTCGTTTCGCAGCAGAAATATAATATCACTAACTTGTTCATACTTCAAAGAGAAACAAATAGAATGAAGTAACTGAAAAAAGACATTAATGGTCGGTAAGAAAACTTAATTATCTATCTCACAAATGGCTTAATATAGCATATGCAATAAGTATGACTGGTCAAATTATGCATCAACTAAAGGAAATTCATAGCAAAAATGAAATGAAAGGCACTAATATTCAATTTTTAGTGGATACATAGAATAACATTTAGACGTAAAATAATAAAATAGGTTATTTATTCAAATCATTATTCTTAAACATATTACTCACCAATTCGATGTGCGAGAATTCAGGGTTTCCCAGAGTGAGACTATTGAAATGTTCTTTACACCAATGTTCCACATACAGTAAAGATGTAAAATATGAGCCACAAAACTACAGAAAAAAAAATTAATTGGAAGCAGAAACAAGAATCAAGATACAAGAAAAAAATAAATAGGAACAAAATTTGAAAAAAATATCTACGAAAACTGACTCACCAGTGCTGCTCTAGCAACAATGAGATAATCAATGGAAAGCCAATAAACCTAAAAAAACAGCAAATAATGAAAGTGATAGATCTGCAGTACGTATTTATAAGGTAACTATTAGAAATCCAGTCTACTATCAATCTGATAAGCAGGCCAAATAACCAAAATCAGAGTTTGCCTTGTTTTAAAACAAAAAATCACATTACAACAGAATTGAAGTGTCCATGCCGTACTTTGTTCCACAGAGACGTAGAGGTCATCAAACCACTTGATATTGATGCTGAAACTCTACCCTTAGCAGCAGTGGACCTGCTCTTAGAACTATAACTTGATGGCTTTCCACTCTGTAGAGGTGCACAGAACTGTATTTTTCAATAAAGAAGCAAGTATATGTAAAGTAACTTGAGTAAAACTCTTCAAGTTTAGTAATCTTAAGTCCCAACTACTTATGAATAAAATTTGGAAAGTCTCTTGAGGAGTCAAAGAACTCCAAAACTTGTAAATGAATAACCAACTTCACAGCTTTCTATGTTGCACAGTTTTTCTTCTCCTTTTAACCAACACAGGAAATCCTTTTCAAACAATCAGCAAAGTATATTTTAAAGAATAGAAAGGATAGAACATATGAAATAAAAGAAAATAGATATATTCTCCTTTTGTATGAATTAAGCCAGAGTTAATTAAGACAGCTCTTTAAGAGAGCACTAATTTGGTTGTCCAACATCAAGAAGTAAACCAAAGAATTAGATGACAAACCTTGAGATTTTCTTGCCGAGATGATATCTCAAATCTTTCCAGAACATGACATAATCTAAGCTCATTCAGAGAATTCAACATGACTTGAATTGATTTAACTGATTTATTCGACTCTGTAAATAAATGTTCCTGAACCTGCTTATTCAAAAAAGAGCCACCTTGTCACTAAACAAAAACGATTAAAAAATATCTCAGAAGGAAACTAGAAATCCCCAAGCATGCATTGAATGTTGTAACGTTCTAAAAATATTTTCAAACAGCAAAATCTTATGATTAGAGAACATCTCATAGATGAAGAAATCCAAAAACATTTAATCCACGATGTAACACTGGGAGATACCTAAAACTCCAAAAAGAAATAAATTTGAATCTAAAGGTTAATTAACATTTGTCAATGCCTATTAGCTGACGGACACAAGCTATCAAGTTTACAGCCACATCAGTTAAAGAAGACAATCAGCTTATAGTCATTGACAAATTGAAGTCTACTTAAAATTCCAATGTCCACTGTATTACGTGCTTGAACAGAATCCTAGCAGACCATGTGTTTTAATTCTGTTTAAATTAAAATGAGATTTCTCAAGGGGCTTTTTTGTTCCTTGTATTCCTTACGAATTACCTCAGCAAGGTCAAATAACTTTGAAGAGTAGTCAGTTCTGAATTCCTTTGAAGAATATAGAAATTGACATACCAAAACTCCCAAAAGCCTTTGCGCTGAGACGAAGTGTGAGCATCTGACTTCTTTCATAATGGTGTTACTAGGAACACGTAGCATTAATATTTTCAAGAAGGAAACAGTTTTTACAAAATGCAAACTTTGGACATTAACTGGGGAAAAAATCTTCATAATATTGAAACTTTCAACATATGTGCAAATGCACAAAATTCAATGATAGTAAGAGTTACAACTGTAAATATTTTTTGTAATTGATTCTAAGCATGTAAATTTGTTACTTAGACTGGTGAATTTCATGTATTGTTAATTTTCAACTTACTACGTAATTCACTACAATTTTTAAATAATGAAAAGAACTCTCATTAGGAGCACCAAACTCAATGATAGTAAGAGTCACAACTGTAAATACTTTTGTAATTGATTCTAAGCATGTAAATTTGTTACTTAGACAGGCGAATTTCATATATTTTTAAATTTCGACTTACTAGGTAGTTCACTACAATTTTATATGATGAAAAAAACTCTCATTAGGAGAAACATTTAATTGACTCCAATCTTGTTACATATGAGGTTGTTATCCCATTTAGTTGAACATGACTCTTACTGATATATCCTTGGTGTCAACAACCTTTGGCAGAAAAAAGATTCTAAATTAATCTTCCTAAAGTTTACACCAAACATCAACCGCTCAGACCAAGTAAACAATTTGCACTTCTCTAGTATACCATTGATGATTTGGATAAAAACTAAAAGGCAGAAATAAGAAGACACCGATTTTAACTCATATCGACACAATTCAGAAAATTCACAAATCTAATATGATCTCACAAAATCTGGCCAAACAATAATATAACTCATATCTAATATGCTTCCATGTTATTCTATCAGTGGAACATGGTATCCTTCAAATGTCAGACCCCTTAAATCAGACAAATTATACATCCAAAGTTTATTACAAATACACGGAAAACCTACAAACATTATAACACAATATAAGCCCAAATCCGACTGGCCCAACATAACTATTTATCAGAATTTATTAAATAATTTTTTATATTATTTTAATAGCTTAATTGTCCTGTTTAATAGTGGTGTAGTCATAAAACTGTTCATAATTATAGTTTTATCAAATTGCCTACTTTTTTTTTTAATTCTTATTTTGTTCACAAAACAAAACTTTTGCTGCATCAAATTAGTATCAAAATAAAGATTTTGATCTCGATATGATGGACGATGCTATTGGAAAGCAAATTGTCAACGACAAGCAATGCACCGAAATCATCGAATGACTTGATCCACACTATCAAGAGCTTGATGGAATCAACAAAACTCTTGACAAAATTACACCAATTTTGGCTGTAATGACTGTCGGGCGACAATAAAATCAGAAAATTTAAAAGATTTATAAAGAAAAGACAAGTTTTTTTAAGAAACTTAGATGGTAAAAAACATATCCCCCTGTAAAATTACAGAGTTATTGAATGTGGATGACTCGAGCTACAAAATTTTTGTAAAACTCAAAGATATGATTTCATTAGAAAGTCCTAGGAGAGCAGAAAAAATGATGAGCAAAGAAGACAGTCAAACTTTATTTGGTAAATGAAGAACAGCCCTAATATTAAGGCGACGACAGTGACCACTCATCAAAGCTCATTAACTTCAAGACACCTTTGATTATGCTCCTCTCCACATATTCTCTATTTCCAAGTCCCTCATTTCATTCTTCCAATAAAAAACTTGATTGTACCATTTTTGTACTTGACCATAAATATCCTTCAAAATGTGATCCAAAATAAGTGAAGTATGTCTTCATAAGGTATTCTTCAACACAAAATGGGTACAAGTGTTATTCACCTACCCTTAATTAAATACTTTTTTCAATGGATGTCACATTCTTTGGAAAAACAATTATATTTTTTCAAGTCCTCAATTCAGAGGGAGATTCGAGATGAACTTAAGTCATGGAAAAGTTGAGTATCCAAACATACATCTTCTCTCCCTATACCAACCACTTATGAACTCTCCGTATCTATTGAGTCACAACATGAAACATCATAAGAATGTTGGAAAAGCATCGTATATTCACGCAAAAGGCATCCTTGAGAATGTGACAAACCTGAAACTCACTAATGCAAAGTGTATAAACCTATTCTTGCTCCTAATCCTGAAGCTACAACTAACAATAAACTATAACATATTATATCCTGAATCTTAATTGATTCTCGTGTCTTACATCACAAATCATTAATAACAAGCAAAATGATAAAAGTTACCATGCGAGCACATAGGAAATATAAAAAGGTGGAAGAACAAATTAACAAAATCAAAGACTAAAAAAAGTAACCACAAAAAAAAAAACACATTTTATTTTATCATGGACAAACCAAACACAAAAAAGATAACCTGCATTGAGACTAGCTTGTGAAGATCCAAATCCACATCCTTCCTTCCGGCTAGATTGACCATTACAGAAGGTAATAATAGCTCAGCAAGCTCAGCTTCGCAAGATACAACATCTTGACACAATCTGAGAAACAGAAAAAGAATAACCACAATAAGTATAGATAATAAAAGATTCTTAAAAAAATATTTTGAAAGTTGGATTTGCACCTTAAAATAACATCAGAGCAATAGCCAATAAGTGAGTACACTAGTGGGCAGATCCACCCCTCAAAACTCTTATTATTTGTTTCCCATATTGTAGAAGTCTGTAACGAATTATCTTCAGCTAATAATAGGAGAAAAGGACAACAATTAACAGAGGAACATAATAGAGAAAAAACATATCAAGCACATCATCGACAGGAAACAATGGGAAAAATTATATAACATTACAAAAGAGCAACCATATTTGGTATTAGAAGCTTCACCAATGAAGTGTCTGTAAATGACCGAACATGTGATAAGATAAAACTAACCAAATATGCAGATTGACTTTATGTTCTCAATGAGGTTAAAACAATCAACCGTCCACAAAAACTAGGATGAATGGTCAAAATTAACATGGGTGAAGCTTAATGAGAACATGGCGAACATCCTTTGTAGGGTACATACGAGTTTAAAAAAAAACCAATTTGACTATGGCGGACATCCTCTGTAGGGTGCAAATGTCTGCCTGATATTTTTTTTCTAATTTTAAAACAATATTTTTAGTATCCAAATGTCATCGAATCTCTTAAAATTTTTATCACGTATTCACAATAGTATAAGACAATTCTAAGAAGCTTCTTGAATTTCAAGCGCTTACTTTCAATTTTGACATTCTTCGTGAATTTTGACATTCAAAGTTTTAACACAAAATCACGCAGTGTTTTTAATAACTGTGACTTGTGATTACTTTCAATTTGAACGTTTTTCCAATCGTTTCACAACTTTAAAGGAAGATGGTATACGAGTTTATCCTTAAATCTTTAGAATTTTTTATTTACGTACGTAGTTTTAATGAATTTTTTTTATTTCTTGTATTTAAAAAATTATAATAAATCGTACAATCGTTGAAAATTCAAGAGACTTTCTATAATATTGCTTATATTGTTTTGGATGTATAGTTAAAATTTCAAGTTATTCTGATAACATTTGGATAGTGAAAATAGTTTTCAAAAAAAAAATCGAGCAAACATCTGTACGCTACAGAGAACGTATGCCTGGTCAAATTAGGTGTTTTTAAAACTCGTGGTCATTTTGACTTATTTATGCAAAACTCATGCCAATTTTGACCTCTCCCCCAAAAATTTGTACCAAATTAGAACTAGGAATTAACCAAACACTGAAATGTTGAAAAAAAACATATAAGCACGTATCTCAAATCTCCTCGATCATGAGACATATAATTTTCACAATAAATAAGAATCAAAACCACTAATAAAAAAGTATTTTAAGAAATATTCTTATATTCAATTTCTCACTAAGCTCTTAAAAGCTTTTTATGGGATTTTTTCCTCTCATCTATTCATACATTTTTTCTTAAATACATTTTTTTTCTTACAGAAAAAAAAGAACCAAAAAACCTTGTTGAAAATTAATAGTCTTGCTAGGAAACATAATCATACTAGTCGAAGGGTTACAGAAAAAGTAAACAATGTTCTCTTCCTACATAGAATTTTGATAAAATTGTGAGATGGAAAATTAAAAAAATAATTATCAAAGGTTAAACTCATGACTAACTGCATGGAGATCGTTAATTACCACAAAACATTCTGAAGTTTAGTGAACAAAAGAAAATCAGTGTCCTAGATGTCAAAAATGGATGCCAGCTTGTGCAAACAGATGACAGGCACACATATTTGCATGTCGGACAATACTTAGATAACTGGTGTATTGACAAAGCAAGAGGAATAGAAAAAGAACTACCAGTAAAAGAAGATAATAGCGTTTATTCTTACAGAAAGTTAAAGAAGCAACAAGATGCAACAAAAATATAATGCCATCTGCATCCATTATAAATGAAATGACGCCTGTAATCATGCAAATTCATGATTCATCCAAACCAAAGATGAGGGGTCATTCAATTATTTATTGTGTGAAATGAGTATGCTTGAATGTTTCAATTTAGACTTAGAAAACAAAATAAATAAGCTTTGAACTATACCATTGAACTTTGTCTCAAGATCCAACAAGAAATTATTCACCAACTTCAAATTAACACCTTTGGAATGAACCTGAAAAAGACAGAAATGTTCTTCTAATGAGTATCCTAAACATTTTAGTTAGTGAGTCAAGATAGAAAGACAAAAGTAAAAAAAAATTTCAAATTTTACCAAATATAGAGCATGGATATAAGAAATGAAAATTGAGTGGATATCGAGTTGTCTGTCAACCCTTTTGAGGTAAATAGTGAATAATTTCAATCTTGTCGAACGCCAAATATTAGAAAGCTAAATAATATAAGTGACATTAAATACTTGCCTCCATAAGGGACTTATCATAGGAATCAAATGTCATTAAAGCGCTTTGACCTCTCTCAGTTGAGAGTATTGCCTGGTTGTAAAAAAAAAGGTATATCATAGCAGAAAAGATATGTTTCAAATGTTGCTTTTGAAAAATATCTTCACATCATCATTGGATAGCATGATTTTTTTTTTTGAACTATTGCAAGTAGGTTTTTTTTTTCTCAGAGCAAAAGAAAAAAACAGCATAATGTAAAAGAAATTAAAGATTCATATAACACTTTTAGAATCGGAATTCTGTAGAATAATTTTCATAGGAGTCCACATTTATTCCTCGTGTGTTTTCATGATAGACAACACAATGAAAATCTTTAATAGGGGTCCAAAGCCTTAACTAGCAAATTACATTTTGAGCAACCAAACTTCGGTGAATTAATTTCGAATTTGGAAACTATGAAATGGAAGTATGAGTAGATCTAGATTTTCAAGTATAATTAGAATTTAATTTTTATTTTACATCCTTCTGCATATAATGTTTTTAGATATACAATGTTATAATTTGATAGGACCCCTTCTCGAATAATCGCATAAAAAGAACACTACTAAATGGAAACTAAGTGCCACATGATAGAAAGAAAAATGAAAAAAGATAAAATAAAAGTAATGCGAAGAGCTTGATTACTCCCAAGGACATTAATGGCTTGACACCCTTCAGCAACCCTCAAATGTTCATTTGCTAATATCAAGATCAATGATGTCAACATTCTAGCTACGTGCTAGACTATTTCAATCCATCCCAATGAGATTATATTTGAGGATATAGTTCTGAAGAGTGACTGTATTGTGTATAGGTCCATAACTATAAGTATTTTAAAAGTCATCATTTTCATCTAGTTCCTCCAATTAGTGGGATATTAAGTATCCTTAAGGTCGTGGATAATCTGTGAGGGATTCTTTTCCCTATTCTCTCTTTTTTACATATTTCTCTTCGTAAAAGAATTTACTCTAAAAAGTTTCTATTTTCATCTATGTCAGTACCTACAAACTACAAATATTTAAACACACTTAATTTGCTTTTGGCGATCAAACTATAAGACCAAATCTTAAGCTAATCACATTGTATTTCAACAGTTGCATAGCTGCTAATTAGCAAATACTACATATTTGTTGCTTAATTCTAGGACAAAGAAAAATATTTTTGAATTCAATAACTAACAAGATATTGTAAATTAAAATCTTTGCCCCAAGTTATTTAAAAAATTGAGTAAGAAACATCAAAAATAGACGTGAGAGAACATACAAAAGCTAGCATCTTTTGGATTAGAACAATTTAATCAGTAGGACTGCTAAACCAATATTGATCCTCCTATACTCACCCGAAGAGCTTGTGATGTCATATCAACTATTTTCACAGATTCATCCATAAGGTATTTTTTCAAGAGTTTTAAAACTGCAATAAGAAGATCATCAGATAGCCCAGAACACATGTTGAAAGACGTTTTCGAAGAATTTCCATCATTTTTAGTCCAGGAAATATGAAAATGATTAGAGTCCTCGAAGGGGAAGTGAAAAACAACGCATCGTGGATCCCCAATTCCAACCTGCAAAGCATGTCCATATAAGTGAAGCAACCATTCAATAACAGAAGAAAGGGACAAGAAAAAATCATACCCTTGATACAAAATCAGAAACCAACTCTCTAATATTATGTGCATTCTCTAACCCGCACATCCGTACAAGTTTCCACACTGCTTGCACTAGTTCATGGTCACAATGCCAATTTTCATTTGTCACATAATCAACTTTACTATCACTCTGAAATACCCCTTCCGTTATTAACTTGTTGCGCAGTGCTTTTAAACTGTAACATAATCCAAAGTTCTTAAGTAAATTCATAAAGTCAGGGGGTCAATATAGTATATTTCTCACAACTACTTAAAGGTAATAGTGAAAGAGGAAACACCTCCATGGAAGTAGTCTAGGAGGAAGCTTACAGGATCTCTGGGTAAACTGAAAATAGAGAACACGTGAGATAAACAGAACACAAAAACAAAACGAAAAATTAAAAATGTCAGTAGAAACAATAAGCATAGAGCTGAAATCAGTTTACCTTCAAAAAATGATCTCTAGTAGAGTAACCTTGGCATAGCTCCATATGGAACTTCCGTATTTCATCAAATATCCCTATTTCGGGGAAGGGTTCAAGTTCCTACAAAAGATTACAAAGCAATAGAAAAATTTTAACATTTAAATATTGTTTGAAAGTAACAAAAATGAGACTGACTGGTCATTATAGACTTATGCATCTGGCGAATCATGACCATATAAGCACAATGTTCTTGATATTGCAAGTATTACCGCTAATATATAACTGCATAGCTTAAGTGACAAAAAGACGGATCATAATATACTGTTAACAAACCTTGACATAGTGATAGAGTGATGGATCAGAATCCACGGTTAATTGGCGAAGCAAGGGCAAAACATGAGATGATTCAGAATCACAAGGTTCATCATGAACTTCAGAGGGGAGACAACAAGCCACCAATTTGGAGACCAAAAACTACATTCAAATTGATTAAGAAGCTTACCAAGTTAGTATTAAATCCACAGCCAATACATAGTATGTGGTTCTATGATACACTTACTTGGAGTTGTTCGCCAAGCACGCTGATAGTTTCCATGGATGGGTTGAGTTTGAAAGTTATAAGTAACGCTGAAAGGATACGGCAGCATTGGTCTTTTAAAGATTGACAGTTGATAAATTGCCCAACCAAATTGAATAGATAGCTGAAATAAGAAAATGAGGATTAAAAAGAGTCTGCTAAGTCTCCCAAGACTTTGGTTTATTCTAGGAAAAAGAAGAAGAAATAAAATAACAAAGAAGCAATAACGTCAGTTACATTGAAGATGAAGAGCTAAAGGTCACATGATTATGAAGACTAAACGACGTCGGTCATGTTAGTAATGCTTGTGCTTTTATTAGGTGTCTTTTTATTTTCTTTTGTCAAGTCTATAAATACTCAGGTGCAATAGGAAGTGGGCATCAAGAAATTTAGTGAAGAATCCTTGAGGAAAGGCGAGTCTCCATTATTTACTCGTCAATTGTTTTCTCAAATTCATCTTTGTTCTCGTGGCTTAGTTGGTGCTTGATTATCAAATAGGATACATCCATTTGGTATTAGAGCGACTTCATCCTGACGAGAAAGAAGATGATGGAAAGGACTAATCAAGGACGATTCGAGAAGATTGAGGAAAATGTGTCAGCTCTAGGCACAGAGTTGTCATCGCTAGGAGTAGAAGTGAAACCACTTATCATTATTCAAGATATTCACAAGATAAACAAAAGAATTTATCTTTCTCGTCCCCCAATAACTAAGATTTTTAAAGAACAAAAAATCTCTCCCCCAATAATTACATCTACAGTAGAAGAAATCTCAAAAGATAGAGGAGATGTCGAGGTAAAAATAGCAATGGAAGAACTATTTGTGTAGAGGAAAAGAAAAGGAAAAGACGACAAAGAAACCCACAGTAGAAGTTGTGAGCGGATAATGAGAAAGAGACTTTTTTCTTAGTAGACTTTTTTCTGTGTCAGTAGCAAAACTAGCGTAAAAGGACTACCGAACTAAGAATGAGGAAGAAACTCCTCCGTTGGGACAACTACACCGTCAAAAAAATTTTGCTCTTATACCATGAAAAAATTCTTATATATTTTTTATGTTGGTTTATAATTGTATTTATAATATAAAAACTACAAAAAAAAGATAAATCTAAATTTCCCTAATGAGAAAATGTTTTCCTAAATCATAAGAGATACCATAAATAAGTATAATTATTAAATTATAAATGAATATGTTAAAAGACATCACCAATGAAGTGGGGCGAATTGCTAATAGCCCTTATATAAAGGCGCGATAAGGCCATTGAGCTGAAATGCAATAAATATAAAAGACAAAAAACAGCGTACTTGTAAAATGAATTTCATAAGAGTTGAGGTTTCAAATATCTTTGAGCTCTCAAGATCAAAATATGTATCCAACTACGTACAAATCCTATCATTTTTATTATGAGTTATAGCATAATGCATATAAAATGTAGTCCATCTTCAGTTGATAATTGCTTGATCTTAGTTTAGTCAGGCAATATGATCAAGAATAATGGTAAAACTCACTTTGAAGTGCTTGAAATAGCAGCTCTATGCCCGATACTGGTTAAAAGAACCTCAACTCCAGCCAATCGATGACATTTATGCCTTGGATGAACTGCTGCACCAATTTTGTAGTGTAATTCTATAATAAACTGCACCACGACAATCAAACACTTGTGATAAAGAATCTAGAATGTTTATTATTCGATGACGAGAGGCTTTAAATGAAAAATAGAACTCTGGGTGATTTGATAAAGCAAAATGTATTTGATATAAGTAAAACTAATAACCGTGAAAACTCGATCCGGTCGAAAAATATTGATCTTGTCAATGACTGCGGCACTCATCTCATTCTCTTTGCTACATGGGTCAAGATAGAAACACATCAACACAGGAAAACCATAACTACAAAGAGGAATCTTCTAAAATAAGTCACACAAAGAAAGAAACATATGAACAGAGAGAATGGAGAGGAATAGCACATTTCCACGAAACCATCAACAACTGTTCGTATTGAACGTGATATTGCATCTTTGGAAAAGAAAGGCACCATGGGATCTGATCCACAAGAGGTAAGAGAGAGAATCTTGCTGACGATTGTCACCTAATTGCATGATTGGGAAACCATCAGAGTTAGTAAAAAGCCTACTAAATTTTTATCCCATTTAATTGATAGGACTCGCCTTTAAAACATTCATTCTCATTTTTATCAGAAGTTTCTAATAGTGATGTAGTTATAGTTACTAACCTTTGCATGGATGCCAACCATATACAAGATTAGATTCCTTCGAACCATAACTAAAACATCAAAGTTCTGATCCTAAGTATTACCGTGAGAACAAAAGTCAACCAAGATGCTATGACAAATAAGACAGAATTATTTGCGATGAGTTTTTCAACAAACTCATGCTCAAATGAAACATTTAGCTGAAAAGAGATAGGACCTAGACGTGAAGATATTATATTATGCAAGCACTTGCTTTTCTATTTTGTAAGAAAAAAAATTTCTAGGTGAAATCTTCATCCTGATCAAAATTTCACTGTGTTGCCACCAAAGTTGAATCAAACATACCATATTTTTCTTTATGAGTGCGTCTCGTTCAATTTCAGATATTTGAGCTAAATTTAAAATTGAACCCTGCAGTACGAATGTTCCTTTCTTGCACTCAGATCCCTCACTGCAGTGCAAGGCAATGGCAACTGCAAATATTGGCACAAAATGATCCTTGACTAAAGTAGACACCGAGTGGCCAGAAACCTATAACAAATACTTCAGGAAGATAGGAGACTAGAACAAAAAAGAAAGCACAGCAGATATACAAGTAAGGACTAAAGAGAGTCTGATAATTAATGATCCACAATAAACATATTTTTTAGCAGTAAGAAGTCTCATCACTTTATAAAAAGTTGAGGTAAAAAATATTTGTATAACTTTCAACACAAGCTAAAAGATATATTGCGTAGATTATAATGTTGTATCCCTCGAACCTTAGAAAACCAGTCAAGGTTGGGGCGATCACCATGAATAACTAAAGCTGGAAGAAGCCAAGAGGAACAGTACTGCAAGAAATAATTAGGTTCGGCATCTGAAACAAAAAAGTGCCTTATCTGCATACAGTCACAACATGGTAAGACCAAAAATTAGAAATATTTCAAAATCTGAAATCACAAAAACAAAGTAAACCATTAATTTTAATTTAAGCCTGCTAGTCTCTCTGTCTCTGTAGAAACTTGATTTGTGGAGAATTTGGATTCTATTTTGATGTTCTTGAGTCTCATTCCCTATTTCATTCTCTTCGTTAGCTACCTTTCTTCTTAAACTAATCCTACATCAAATTAGTTGGTTGGAAAGTGATGCAACTATAATAGCATTTTATTTGATATTATTAGTATATAATTATGAGGGTATTTTAGGTATTATAATTAGGGTTTATTTTCTATAAATTGTAGTCTCCGGGCAACCGCCCGTGATTCCCAGAGCGTCTTTCTTCGCCCATCGATCGCCGAAACAGCTTCCTGCCGGACCGTAGAGTCGAGCACGTTACGTGTTCAACAGAAAGTTTATTGTTTTCTCAAACAATAAGCTTTTGTAGTATCGTTTTTATTTTATTTTGCTGATAAAAAAAACAACAATTTTTTCTCTTCTTTATGCTTCGGTCAACAATAGAAACCCTAGCCACTGCCCAAGAAGAAACAAATACTGTCCCTTGCTAAAGCTACGTAACAAACATCGATGAAGAAACCTTACCCTTGACCAACCCTTTTCAATTTTTTCTCAATAAAAGTGCATTTCATTGATTGACTTAAAACTTCACGTCCTTATTTACATTTCAATTATATACAAATGTATGGACCATGTGAATGAAATATATAACCAAAAATTCTTGCATCACTCTTTTAACACTTTTCTTAATAAACTTTGTTTCTTACAATATAATTAAAGTAAAAAATAAAATAACGAAGCTAGGAATGAAGATCAAAAATTTAACAGCTCAAAGGGCGAGTATTAATAATGAGAAGTAAAAGTTCTGCAAAATAGTAACATTGATCAGACAATGTGTAGCAGGACTTTACCTCGACCAATGCAAGTAAACTTACACCACAAGCAACCCAACAAAAGAGAATCGATCCCATGAGCTCCTCCATGTACTGTAAAAGAAATTTTAATGAACAAAAAACAAATGAAAGAGAAAATGACAATGTCGTGAAGCTACGTGCACTTGAACCAATAATTATCATCTAGTCAGATAGTCATCTTGTCGCCTGCTAAATAATTTATAAGCTAACGTTAGTACTAAATTGAAGGTGAGAACTAGTTACCTTTTGCCGAGTTGAATAATTAAGTTGCTTGGATAGGTTGTCCAACAAAGCTAAGACCAATTCCCTAAAGACAAAAGAAAGTGAAAAACAAAAAGTAACCACAGTGCCAATGATATAGAGATATTACCTCTTACTAGGGTCAGTAGCTGAAATGGCACACATCACGAAAACAGTCTGTAGAGTCACAAAATTCATTAAATCAATGATATTCAAAGAAGTAGATAAAATATTAAGTAACAAAGCTTCCTCCCTCAGTAACACTTTTAGGAAAACCTATTTAATATCGTTGTTTATGGTATGGTTCAATGTGGGATAGAATCAAACCAAACTGCTTAAAATTAGCTCGGAAGAAATTATTGAACAGATACGGGAACGTTTTGATCCAAGAAATGAATCGAAGTGAACCAAAAGACATAGTTCAATTCCTAATTAAATAAATGTTGTATTTGCAAAGAAAATTTTAAAATAAACTTTCTATATTTTTGAAATTATGATAAATTAAAAGGTAATCATCAATGGATACCCCAAAGTTAGAGATATTTTTCAAATGACACTTTAAAGTTTTAATTATATTAGATACCTTGGAGTAAGAGCATTTTTCAAATGATACCTTAAATTTTTAATTTTATCAATTAGCACCTTAAATTATTAGTATATTTTAATTGTCACCTTAAATTTCAAAATATTATCAACGGACTTCCCAACCTTAAATTTTTGTTATTATGCATTTTTTTACATTCAATTTAGATTTTTTCAATCTACTTTTTTATTTTTGATCATCTTAATCGAGAAAATAAAATATTAAAAAAAAACTAAAATTAATTTATAAAAGATGATTATTTAACTTAAATTTAACGATAGGGTGTTAGTTAATAATTTTATAAACTTTGAAGTGTTAACTGATAAATTAAAAGTTCAAGGTGTCAGATGAAAAATAATAATAATTTGAAGTGTCAATTGATAAAATTAAAATTTTAAGATATCAGTTAAAAAACACTTCTAACTTCAGGGTGTCAATTGATAATTACTAAATTACAAGATAAGCTTTGGAACACTCATTATGGTTGGCTTGTCACAAGTACTTTATGCTCTTCTTTTAAGGCCATCAATAAGCCTTTGGCCACCACTTTAATATGTTAAACCCTCAATAAGGTTTACCTGTAATAGTATTAGGAAACAAAATGCCAAGAAAGAGGGAATTAAATTAGGCAGTTTAAAGAAGAGAGGGGGAGAAACTTGAAGAAAGAGACGACAGAGTCTCTAAAACCTGTTTGCAAAACAATTCTCGTTTTGTGTTTTTGTTTGATATAGGGTAATTCTCGTTGTTCTGTTTTGGTTGTAACACACTCAATTTGAGATTAATCTTAGAACAACTTTCTTATAACATATGTAGAGTAATTAATAACTCAATACCTGCATTTCTATCTTCTCACTGTGAAATGCAAGATGCCCAAGAGTAATGATGATTGTCTCCATTGTTGAATGAGGCTGTGGACTGTCTAGGACCTCCTTTGCCGTTACAACCTTCTCTTTCGAGCAAGTGACCAATAAGACGCCAAAGTTGCCACTTGCAAAAGATATATTGCATCATATCAATTAAAACAACAGGATTAAATCAAAACGTTAATTTATAAAAAGAGTAGAAAAAATAATATGATTAAGGCATGTGTCACCAGTCCTACCTTTAAGCAGTAGGATATCATTACTACAAGAACATAACAACACTTATATTTCAAGTTTTGCTTAATCAAGCTAGTTCAGAGGAAGATAGAAGATCCACTACTCATGATTGTGTTTCTGTTAGAGGAAATTGAATGACATGGAAAAGTCTACAACACAATCGTCCTATGATATCACATAGATTTATCAACTGATGACCTAAGTTGGCCTTAGGACATCAATTACTCACTAAATTATAGTGTGATAATCAATATACTCTTCACATGACTCTAATCCAGCACTTCATAAACCAAATAAACATGTTGAAAGAGACTGGTCATCTAATCCATGAAAAAATACATCGATAACTTATCCCTACTAGATATTAAAATATTAGAAAGCAAGTAAGATATCTGCTCACAAAAGCTCTAAATAAAAATCGAAAAGATTATTTTTGTAAAAATTTAGATTGACATCAATAGATCAACTGGAAGGAGAGTGTTACGAGTTGTATATATTCATTAGATTTGATAATAGTCCCAAGTAGAAAAGAACTGGATACTGTACTGAATTAGAAGACAAATTAGGAAGACTTTATGAGGCAAATGTCTTTATTTCTCATTTATGAAACTTGTTTAGAAACATCATTTTTACAATGATTAAATATTTGCAAGGAAAAATTATTCTTCTTTAGAAATTTAAAGATGTCTTTAATGGTAGGCTTCAACTTACTATCACATGACACGCTCATTCAATTCTATGTAGATAACATGACGACCAAGTCAAACACACTCCTCTCAAAGGGACAGCTCTAAAAAGAGCTGTGATGTAACAATATGATTATTAATCATATGATTGTTAAACTGATCGTATAAAAGAATTTGTACCAGCACAAAAACAAATACAACTAGGTATAACAAAAGATCATAGAAAATTAACCTATATTTTGACTTGGAAAATATTTGGAGAAGAAGATATTTTCTTGTGAACGTACAAAAGCAACAGCAAAGATGTCTTATCATAACAGAACACTTGATGGGTGCGGGAATATACTAAACTAGGATAAATGGTGTTAAAAAAACAATCCCCACAATATTTGTTAGTCTCTACAGGGAAACCTACCAAATATCCTGGAAGAGCTCGTGATGGCCATCCCATGTCTGGAAAAGAACACTTATGCATTGAGCCAGGCAAAACCTGACTCGATAATCAGGATCTTGAAGCATCAACAACAGTCTTTCGATCATTGTCTGAGTGAGCCCCATGACACCAACATGAAAAGAAAGATTAGACACCATGTACACTATCATTAGTCTACCAGCGGTCATACAGAGATCATAAATTTCAGAAAAAATAACAGCATTGTCCGTCAGCTAAAAAATATTCGAAGTACAAAGTTTGCAATACTACCTTGAGTACATTAGTTAACCTCAAAAAACAATATCAACACCATTCTCGAACTTGGATTTTCATATCAACTCAAGAAAAAAAATGGCTAAGATAGCAAAAAAAAGTGTATGAAAAACATTAACTTCTTATCATCCTAATACCCAACATCTCAGTCTGGCGCTTTCCTAATGCCTGACCTTGAACAGCAGCACTTGTATGGGTTCCTTAGAAGAAATATGCATTTCATGTCTATAGATAATTACCTGACCGATTGCAGGTCTAATCAAGATAAGATCACAGATGCAATCAACCAACATAATGCGTCCAGACCAATCAAGAAGATCATTTTCAGCAACTTTGTTGACCAATTCACCAACACGACGAAAGTCCTGTTAGTAAATATAAATCCTTAGTCGATTAAATAATTCTTAGGTCAATACATTTATAGCTGCAATAAAAGAAAACAAGTATTTAAAAGGAGCAATAAAATGGGACATCTATTTGGAAGATAAAACAAAACCTAAAATAGCAATTGAAAAATTTTCATCGAAGCCACATAAAGCTACGATACATAAATTCATGACACTGAGAAAAAAAATATATAAATGATTAAAATTAGTTTTGATGTCACAAATCAAGTATAAAAAAGAAGCTAGAAGTACCTCTTCAGTTATCATATCTTTAAGGGATTCCTCTCCCATTTTAAATGATAATAATGATTTCAGCAGACCATGAATGCCAGACAATACAATACCAGAATCCAATCTTAAACTAGCTTGTCTCTCAACCAATTCATTTATTATATCTATCTGCAAGGATAAAAGCCAAAAACAGCTTAATAAAAAAAATTTAAGTAAGAGAAATTTCATAAATGACAAATCAAGGTACAATGTTCTTCATCAAAACAATTAAATCCATGTAAATCTACACTTTCAATAATTGGCCAGTTAAAGACGAAACCGAAATTGGTAACTTCCAATCTACAAACACGCAACTATTTGGAGAATGACCTGGCCATAAACACATGTACCGCAGAGGTCTCTCTCAATTAGGACGACCACAAGTATATTTAAATATTTAACAGCAACTAATGACAAGTGGCGGGTTTATTCTATACAGAGTATATGTAAATTCTCTTCCACATCACCTTTTTGCAATTTCAAACTAACTTCAGACCATTGCATCAACTTACTAAACAATTCTCAAATCTCCAAAACTCTGTTATTTTTTCCAAAACAAGGTCAACCACCCATAAAAAACGAGGTCGACCTCACCCTAAATGCGGGGTACTGCAGAGATCTCTCTCAATTAAAATGCAGCCGACCACAATTATATTTAACAGCAAGTAATGGAAAGTGTTAGTTTATTTAATAGATAATTTAAGGTTTGATTTGTACTCAAACAATTTTTAAGGTTTAAATTGTCCATTACACAGTATTTAAATGTCTAAATTCGACTTTTTCCAACACAAAAATTTGAAATAAAATGAATAAACGAGTCATGCACTTATTGGGCTTGCTTGAGATTGAGTCTCAGTACATCACTTTTCCTTCTCACACAAATAATAATTTTTTTAGTCTTACGTACACCACTAAAGGTTAATCAAGAAATCAAACAAAATTTATAAAGACATTCTCCAGAGATATCTAATCAATGAATATCTAGTCTTTGTTTTAGGATTATAAACTAAACAAAATCTAAAACTCATTAAACTAAATAAGGAAACATAATCTAGCAACAAAAAGTGTTGAATTTTTTGTCAAAAAATAACGATGAAGCAAAATGCTCTAACAGCCTTCTTTTTTTCTTACCAGATGTGGCACTTTCTCATAAGAAGACCTGGAGATGTGTCCACAAATATTATAAAGAATCTTTTCGCCAACCTTCATAAAAAAATTGAACTAATTAGGCTATTAAATTTCTTAAAATAAATCCCAGAAAAATAATAATAATAATAATAATAACATTAAACAAATGTTATATACCTTTAGATCAATCTCCTTTTCAAGAAGTTCAAAAAGAACTTTCCATGTATTATCATGCAGAACCGAGAAAAAACAAGAAATCATTATTATGATGCTCAACTTCCAATGCCTGGAAGAGGGGATTCCATCAATCCCCTGAGCAGTTAAACTGTTTGTCTCTCTGGAATCATTATTAGCGTCCAAGTCCATATCGATTAATCTGTTTTCTTTGCAATCAAATTCACAATTTTTTTGTTGAGATGTATTAGATCTAGAAAAACCATGATGAACCACCTCTGACTGAACAAACTCAGAATATTCTTGATACAATTTGGAAAGCGCTTTTAGTAGACTTTCGATGGATTTAATGAATCTATCATAAAGTACACCATCAAGTGCATTTTTATCACTCTGTTTGGCAAAAAGAGGACAACAGAAAAAAGTCTTGAAGGACGCTAGAAGATGACTTCTTAAACCAAACATGGAATCAGAACCAAAGAACCTCCGATGTTTAAAAGCAGTGCTGCTTTCTTCAATCACATTTACAGCTCTATCTAACAACTCTAAGATGTAATGGGCCATTTTGGAAATTAATGATGCAACATGTTCTCTTTTCCTGAAAGTATAACCAGGAAAACATCATTAGGAGAAAATTTAATTGGCTTTCAAAAGAAAGAAGGAAAGCCTACACAAATGAAATTTAAGATCTATAACTAATGATAAAATGAGAAAGGAAATAATTTAATAGCCCTTAAACTGTTTTAAGAAGACATGAGTTTTTGTGACATAAAATTGAAAAAAAAAAGGAAAAAAAAGTATTAATGGAGATGAGGCAAACCGTATCAAAGTAGAACAGTGAATGAAGTTCAAAAACAAAGCACACGTGAAGAAAACGTTTGAAAGGGATTCCTTCCCGCTCTCCATATCTATTGCAGCTCCAAGAAGAACATTCTCCATTTCATTCAATAGAGGATCCCTCACATGGCGAGGAAGATGTACACCAGGGGGCCACGACCATTGGGGTACCTGGACAGCATTCAAATTAAACTAAAACTGACTTGTTTTGCAAAATTCGATATGATCCATCACCTTAGTGGTCGCACCAAAATGAATTTTGGCTATAACTTCCACAGAACAGTCAAAAACTTCTTGAGGATTTTCCTTATCATTTTCTTCCATCTACAAAGATAATTTAATCTGTTTGAATTGTAATGAATTTATAATATAAAGGTAATGGTCAAACGTCATGAGTAGTTTTAAGTGGTATTTTACCATATCATCGGCTTCGGCAACATCTAAAGAGTATGACTGGGACATTGCCTCACAACATTGAGGTGAAGCAGCACAACCAGAACAAAGTGAATAGACAGCTGCAGGCAACAGTAACACCAATTGATGATCGTCAACAGATGACTCCTATAAAAAGGAACCAACATTGATTCACAGTTTCAGAGAGTAATTATCACATAGGATCACAGAATACAAATAAATAAAATATTCACCGCATAAACAAAGCAACGAATGAACAAGAAACTACTTATCCACTAAACTGACCAGCATCATTTGTATAAGAACTTACCTTCCAATGAAGATGAGTTAAAACTGATCTCAACAAATTTTTCCGTACGCGCAAAATGTCATGGAGCTCAACCTGCAAAACAAAAATGATCAAGCATATTTAGTCATCTATCATGATGATAGTACAGGACCAAACTCATGCAAGACCAAGCACATGAGTATTTTATTTTAGTTATTAATTTTTACTTCACTTTCATAGTTGAAGTTAGATGTTAAAGATGAGACTTTGTTCTAGAATAATTTATGGACTGGTACTATTAATAATCTAGTACAAGCTCCAACTCAAGCAACGCATCCAAGCACATTAATATTTTATTTTATTTCAGTTATTAATTTTTTTCTTCAATTTATTAATTGATGTTAGATGTTAAATAGTAGACATTTCATCGAGTTATTGAATTCCCTACACGTTATTTTCCTATTTTTTCTTAATCCCTTCTTGTTCACAAAACAAAACTTTCATTGTACCAGGGAAACATAGTTTGACCGTGATCAAATGACTTGCAAAGGCTCTAGCGGAAAGCAATCGATAAAGAACATTGATTTGAATCGTCAAACAATGATTTGGAGGCATTGATTGACTATTTGAACAACACGGTCAAAGGTTCGATAGAATAAAAAAAAAAACCTTCAAAAGAACAAGGAGCGAAAACCTCAATGAAATTGATGAAATTTGAAGACGATGATTTGGCGAAGAAGTTACAAATTTCATTCAGCAACTATTGCTAGCTCCCAAAAAGACATCACTTACAATAACTAAAGATCCCTAAAAAGACAGACCACTTACAAGGACTCAAGATCTTTGAAACTCCATGCCATATTTGTAGCAAGAAATATGGAAAGCACGACTAATTAATTACTTTTTTGATAAAGAAAATAACTTTTTTTATGATCGGATTTTTAACCAAAGGCCAAATTGTCATGAATTCAAGATGAATACCGAAGGCCAAACTTTGATGTTTCCATATAACTAAGTCTAATTTTCCAGAAGTAGTTTGTCTACAAGGGGTTCTATGTTCAATAAATTTGGATATAAACGTCAATACTTAATCTACCGTTGGAAAACTTTATAGGAGTAATTTGATACCTCGTTGAAATATAGCAGCACCAGTCATCCAAAAGCAAATGGAAAAAATGAAGCAACATGATTTGATAGCATTGTTTAATTCTTCTATCTATAGAAGACCAATTTTGAACTAGTTTACATTAGCACTCCAAAACATATTGTTGATTTATTTCGTCTTCCTTCCTCGATAATTACCTAAATGCTGAAGAATTTGCAGAGGGGGTTCAACAGATTCATCAGGAAGTGAAACCAAACTTGGAAGAGAATAATTAGCACTATAAGTCAGCGCGCTAGATTAGCATGGACCCCTCAAAACATTAAATGTAGGAGATTTCATTGATGATACGTATGTAAGCATTGATTTCTTGTTTGTACTTATAACAAACTCAATTTTTTAAATATTAGTCCATTTTGCTTCCTCAGCAAATTGGTGACAACACTTACAAGTTTGTTTTACCAACAACATGAATTTTTAGTTTTTCCCTCAATGAGCTTTCCTTGCTACCACATGATCCGACGTAAAGTTTTGTTCTAGGAGAGGAGATTGATCCAGCAAAAGCTCAAACCACAGCGGTCCAAAGCCAATTATTGGTTTTTTAATCTTTTATTCTAGTTTAGTTAATATTTTACTTTTATTTTTAAGTTTATGTTAAACATTAAATATTAGACTTTGTCATTGAATTCACAAGATGTTATTTCCCTAATTTTCTTTTTGTTTGCAAACAAAATTTCTGCTGCACTATATCATAATTTACTATTCGCACAATATAAATCTATCTATGTCCAACTTTGAGTAAGAAAGCATACATGCCCACAAGAAAAACCAAAGGCTTGTACAAGGCAAAGAAATGATAAGCAGATCAATCCAAGGAATATTTAAACATAACAAGTAGGCATATAGCTTATGGCATGTTTAGGTAGTATTTACATCTTGAATAATGAGGTGAACAACAAGTAACTTGATTACTGTCCATAATTCATATATCTGGACATGCATACATACTTGATAGTTTTTTAAAAGATACCAAATACCTAATTATTTTTAATAAGTAGAAAGAATGCATAGTTAAGTTAAGTAAACACTTTTTTCCCTGAAAGAACAGTACATTTGCTCATGCACATTTGAGAATGGTATTAGTTTAAACATGTATAAAAAAATCTCACAGGGAAATGTAAAAAAATGTAACTACAGAGAATCAAATCACTTACTTGAGACATCTTCCTCGAAAAGTAGCATGATATGAAGTACATAACAGATCTGAAAAGGATCACAACCATACAATTGGATGATATAACCATTAAAACAATACAACTATGTATTAGACTTTGTATTCCTGCACAGACTAACTTGCAGTCACCGAATCTCACATCATCGATAGCCTATTTTGGAACGTCATTAGTTAAATCAAAATGCCCCAAATAGAGGCGTGATTGTTTGGATAAAAGATTTGAAATACCAGAACACTGAAAAATCAAACGAATAAGTACAATGAAATCTACGGAGCTGAACCTTATATGGAAACAAATAAAAATAAAAACTACAGATCGAGAATTCACAAAAGAAGTCGAGTGCAAAAATGTATCATGGATTAGTGACTCCATCCCCAATTAACATGGTTATTTACGTTGATTTATCTTCATCATACATAATTTTAGAGATAACATTGAGAATAAAAAAATTATGTAACTCTAATTTAGCTATGCATTAGAACTTACGGTGATGGCTTTCGTTCGAATACTGAAAGGTCCCATAGGTCTTGAGGTATCACGTATGCACTCACTAAATCCTAAATCAAAAAACTGACTTTAGGAACTTTATTTACGAAAGAAACTAGTCATACCTCACTTTTTTCTACCAAAAGATTAATAATATTTTGAAAATCCAAAATAAAAAATTGGTAAAAGACAAATGAAACATTTTGCACACACACGCAAAATTATGTTCCCAAGAAGAATCATGGCAGCATCCACCTGATAATACATAAAAGATTAAAATTAGAAGGAATTCTGATATGTACTTAGAAATAATAAGAAAAAACTAGTCAAATCCTATATAATTCACATAAAGAAATATTCCAGATAAACAGTTAGAATACTCAGACAGCTAAGTTAGCTACAATATTTATGTAAGTTAACTATATTTTTTTCATAGTGATTAGATAATCAACATTATCTTCTCAATAGGTCAACTTCTATCTAGCTGTGAATTTTTTTTGGTTCCAGTACAAGAAGAAAAAACATTTTTTTCTAATCACACAAACGAAATATTGATTAGTAATAAAACTATATGCCAATAGCTTGTTCATGAGAAAGTGAAACACAAATCTCTTTATCAGACATACAAAGTGAAACGCGGAAAGTTCTATTACCAATAAAATAGATGGAAAATGGTCCAGAATTACTAAAATGAAAGGCTGTGGAAACATTATCAACAACACTAAATATCAGCAATTACATCACTTGCAGCAGGCTAAACTTACTACTGCAGACACATTACTAAACATGGGAAAAGCATGCAGCAGACAGCTCCAAATCAACTGCCAACCACGTTCAAACTGCAGAATAAAGTCCAAGATACAAAGTCTTTTCTGAGTTAGAAATTGATGTAAAAACTATACTATGACCAAACTGCAAGATTATTTACAATATCCATAAAATTAGATCATAATTGAATATTTATGTTATACCCTAAATCGACCAGTTACAATCATATGCATAAGACTCAACCAATATGGGAAGACAAAAGATGATATCAGCTTCTTAACCTAGGATACATGAGTAAGCTTCTTGCGAACTCTAACATGCACAGTTTGGTCTGCAATGGAAAGGAGTTTTAAAGGAGATTGTTCGAAGAAAGTAGATAAGAGTTGGCTTCTTAATAATTGTTAAGATTCTCATCAGAGAGTTTATTTCTAGAACGAGTAATCATTTATCTTCCTGTCATCGAAAAATAAACGAAAGAAAAAGAGAGAATATAATAACGGAATAAACTTGATTGATTGATTGATTTTAAATCTTGAAGGGTAATGCTTATAAATAGGTTACAGACTACTTAATTTGAAATAAGCAATTACCATAATATCTCGTAATTAAAGAAATAACAACTAAGAAAACAATAATTAAAAATAATAATTAAATAAATAATAATTAAGGAAATAATAATTAAATATTAAACAAGAGATTTCCTAGAATATTGTTTCCATATGAAAGCATCTCTAGGATTTTTTTCAATGACAATAACACTACAAAAGCAGCCAGGAAGGTCGGAGATGATTTGATGGCTGCTACAAAATTGTCAAAACAGCAACCCTATTGATAAATGATAAAACAAGTGAAAAAGGCTAGGCCTTTAAAGCCAAAAAATGTGTTGATGGCAGTCTTCACGCTCTCAGGGTAACCAGAGGGAAACCTTAACCAAAAAAACCTTTAAGAACTTAGATAAAGGTCAAACAAAATATAATTAAAATTAGATAATAGTTCAATTTATTCTTAAAACTCGTCCAATCACAATCATATAAAAAACCCTCCAACACAGTCTTGAAATATTTGATTAACAATAATACTAAGGAAAAAAAATATTTTCAACTTTCTATAATAAAAAAATGTTCCTAACAAATAACGATACTTGCAATACAAAACCTTTTTACCAAATATATATTGGACCTATATTGCGATGTTAGAACATAATTAAAAAAATTTAATCATGAACCACAACATGTAGTGAAAATATGTAAAACAATTAAAATCATGACTACGATAGTAACAAAATAAAAAAAAATTGAACATTTGTACCTCTTTTGAAGTAGAAACCACGGCAGAAGAACTTTCTTCTATTGAATATGAATCCAGAAGCACCGAAGAGAGTTCTTGCAACCCCCTTAAAACATATACATACAAATAAGTCCAAGTATGAAAGAGCGTAGAACACCCTAAATGAGTATCATGAAATAAATCATAGCAAATGATTAGTAGTTTTCAAAACTGAGGCATGAGATATACTGCCCCAAATTTACAACAGCAATAGTAATATTTTTATATATTGCAAATAGAAAAAATATAAATGAAAACCAGAGAAATTTACCGTAAACTCCACACCAAACCATCATATGAATGTTCTGTATTGGCATCCTTCAAGATTCTGCAATCGGTTACATTTAATAAGGTAATGATGCATTGAAGGAAAAACAATTCAGTCAAACTTCCTCTTGCTACTGTGTACATGCATCTCATAATACATTACAAACAAACAACAGGCGTATAGACAAGTCCACACTGCAGCAATCTCTGGTGCACAAAGCTTACCATGAAAAAAATTATAGAAACTAGTTTGCATAGCTTTAAACTTTTTGCAAGAAATTTGCCGAAGGGATCACTAAAACAAAGATGGTGAATCCACATCATATAGGATAAGTTAGTGAAGAAGTTTCATAAAAATGAGAAAAAAATAAGATTCGAAGAGTAGGAAGTGCAAAGAAAAATATTTTTTTACAAAAAAATATTAAAAATAAATAATTAGCACCCTAAACCTCTATATTACATTAGCTATAATCATAATCTCATCTATTAAGGAATCTAATCCCAAATATTAAGAAATAGAATCTCATCTCATAAAATTCAAGATATCATTTTATTTACAACTCAACAATCCCCTTCAATAGGAGAATAGATGTTTTCCATTCCCAACTTGAATATGAGATCATGAAAGCATAAACTATTCAGTCCTTTTGTCATAACTTCCATCAGTTGACATCTTGCTGAAACATAGGACATTTACAATAATCATGTCTCCAATTTTCTTTGATGAAAGCTCTTTCAATTGCGATACGTTTTGTCATATTATGTTGTATAAGATTATGAGCAATGTTGATGGCAGACTTGTGTCTCTATAGATCTTCATGGGACCTTCCAGTTTGACTCTCAAATCATCCAGAACAATCACCTACCATAGTAGTTCACACAACCCTTGAGCAATCGCCTTGAATTCTAATTCCGCTGATAACTTTGCCATTGCATTCTGCTTTTACTCCTCCATGTTACCAAGTTATCTCCAAGAATAGTGAAATATCTTCTAGTTAATCTACTTCAAGGGATCCTGCATGAACTGGCTAATCATACTCTATGAGAAACATGCCGAGTGTAAGTGAGGTACATGAGTTTGCCAACCAATCTCAGATACATCTTTTTTATCATCAGCAGAATTATAGTTTGAATCCATAGAAGTAGAGTTTGACTTGCATCCTTGTCTTGGTTAGTAGGTCACATATTTTGTTTAGGCATGAAGATCCCTTGCATAGAGTAAGCTACCTCCGTAACAAGAAAATACTTTAGTTTTCCCAACTCCTTTATCTCAAATTCTTTCTTCATTCTCTTTTAAAATTCAAGTTTCTCTTGCTCGTCCATCGGCAACTAAATCCTTGATTAATAGTGTAATCACCTTGGTTTTGTTAGTACCTCGATTCATTCATAAGATTCACAAATCTTTCAAATCATGATCCAAGAGATAATTTTAACACATGGAGAGTTTATCTTAATTTACATACCTTATTACTAGTCCCTTTATCAAAACCCAGAAGAATGTTCATTTAGATTTCTTCATCTAAATCTAAGAAGAAAACCATAATTAACATCAAATTGCAGGAGTTGCCAACTAAAATCTTTCACGAGTTCATTTTTGCAACAAAAGCAAAAGTTTTCCAATAATCTACTCCCTAAGTTTGGGTATACACTTTGACTGCAAATCTCGCATTATATCTTTCTAGGGATCCATTGGCCTTATACTTTAGTATGAAAATTCATTTACTATAAACAATATATTTTCCTTTGAATCTTGTTTTTTAAAACCAGAACAAGAGGGAAAAACACAGTATAACATCTGACATTAAAGGTAAACCTGTAAATGAAGAATAGGTAGGGAGCCAATTTTAATACATGGAGAACATTCTTACGCAGGAGCATCTGTGTACTATATATGTCTCCAAAGTTTGCAACTATGGCAAAGAATCCATTGGCTACGACAATTTTTATATTGCTTGGACATAGGGTATAGGTTCAAAAAGATTATGATTTATGAGTCATATGTTCTGTGGATCCTGAGTCTATTATCCATGAATTCGCATCAGATTTTTTTTAGCCCTTTTATACAAAAGAGAATGAAGGTTAGGGAAGATGAAGTGCGCAAGTAGCATAAGGATTTTCCTTCAATTCTAAGCCATGTGTGCTTGAGATCTTTCTTGTCCTCCACGATTTTACCCTTGTCAAGAGAGACTCAATCAAGTCCTATAGTTTCTCAATTTCTTCATGATTGAGCCCCCTTGTCATGGGATTCTCCTCAAATTCTGACCCATGTTTCCTTGAGATATTTGTTGTCATCCACGATTTCCCACTCTCGGGTTGATGGTTTACTTTGAGATGGGTGCGGGCAAACTAAGACTATTTTAGGTGATTTCTCCCATCGAGCTTATGAAGGCTCGAATATTATAAAAATCACTGGTTTTCTATGTAATGTTGTAATTGTCTAAAGAGTTGAACTTACTATAGACATCGAATTTGAATGTTGACAATGTATCACCGTGGGTAACTAAAAAAAAATGAGATTTTAAAGAAAAGTTTTGAAACTATTACGTCAACAACAAAGGCCATAAAAGTTGTTACAAGAACCTCACCAATGAAGGCCCGACGGAAATATTTTGAGAACAGAGGACAACAAAAAAATAACTTCAGACAATGAAGACTAGAGAGATCCTTACTGCGGCTATGATACAATGTGAAGAAAAATATTATTTACAGAAAAGTTACTAAAAGAAATAGTTACAACTTAAATGCTAGCCATAATCCTAATCTTATATACTAAGGGATAGAATCGCACCTGACATATTAACATATATAGTCTCATACATTAAGGGATATAATCATTTCCCATATATTAAGGGATCTATTTTCATATATTACGAGAGAAATGCATAAATTGAGAGATTTGATTCTGCTAACAACTCAATATGAAACACATTTTTTTAAAATAATTAACATGCAGACTTCTAGTAGAATATACTTCTGTATGTGCAACATTGTGATTAGGAAGAAATAGAAAATAATTATTTAACACATCCTTATGCAATAATACCTTTCAAAACTTGAGCATATGCCTTCAAACCAGAAGAAAAAAAGATCCTTATTAATGGAGGAAGTGAAGTTGCGAGCAAGACAACAGAAGACAGCATTCCTATCCATAATCACAAACAAAGTCAATAAAAATGTGTTACTTCTATTAGTTTGAGCTGTACAAACTGGAATGTAGTACAAAGCTGCATCTGAAAGTATACCATAACCATTTTCCTTCCATAAGGGCCTCTTTAAGATGAATTGACACGTGTTCCTTCTTAACCCGTTTTTCAGTTGGTAATGCTTTTATAGGAGTAGCACAAGCCTGAACAAGTACGATAGCATTTTGATCAATAAGACAGTAGCAAACACCACAAAAATTAACTTCAAATGACCATAAAAGAGTGAAAACCATAAGAGTTAAATGAACCAATATAATGCAAAGATTTATTTAAGCAAAGAATTGTAAGAAAAATATATTATAAAAAATAAATGAATGAATGAATGAATAATGGACCTTGAAACAGAAATATCGTTGAATAAATATAGAAAATAATTAATAACTAGAATTGGTCAATCAATCAAAAGGATCTGAATTTCTAATCTAAAATTTTAATGATATTCCTCAAGAAACCTTAAAAATTAATAGAAAACTATCCTTACAGATCGGAATGACATTGATTAAGAAACAGCAAGCATGGGTCAAAAATTCTATTTGGACTTAGCACCTGTTGAATTAATGTCGCTGATAGTTCAACCAAGCCACATAGTGAGTTATTTAAACATCCGATCTTATCTTCTTTAGCACCATCACACCTGCATGAATGGACATTATCTGGTTATTGACAAGCTTCATAAGAAAAGAAAACCCATACAGATTGAACCAAATATGTATAAACCTATTGATACATGGAGAGCATACCACAAACCAGAGCTCAACACATTGTACTGATTTAGTTCCTTGTATGCTAAATCTAGAAGTTGTTCAATTAAATGAATCCTTTCCTCGGAACCCCTTATGTAATGTAATTGTAACTTTGCATAAAAAATGAGAGTATCCTGCAAATCAAATAGAATTTCAGAATACACAAATAAATCAGTAAATAACTTCGTCAACCATGAATACCTGACCTTGAGAACTCGATCATGAGTTGTCACCCACCATCGAAACACAAACTGTTGTACAGCATTATGTATCTCAATAGTGTAACAACCCAGATTTGGTCCATCCTTTACTAAGTACGTGTTTACACACTCAATAAGCTTCCGTGAAACTTTTCCCTCATCCCTGATATACAACGAAGGAAAAATAACTTCAAAATCAGTCATATCAACTCGACCAAAATACTAATTCTCAAGAGGTAAATATTAACCAGACTGGAAATCATATTTGTAAAAAAAGACTTATTTGCGGATAAAGTCATAGATTCATATTGTTGCAATTCCCCATGATTTGTCATCTATTTATTATCTTATCTGTAATAGTCTACTTTAGCAGGCACAAAGGTACCCTCTCAGTGACCTTGTTGACGCCACTCCACTTCATTTCCAATTGGGACAACAAATTAAAGAACTAACAGATCAATATATTTAGGAGTATGCACCAAAAAAACAAAAGAAAAAATCAAGGATCTTTAATCTATAACATAATAATACCTGATGAATGAAAAAATCTCACCAATACCCTTCACAATATCTTCTCTAACATTCATTGGAAAATCCCCAGGAGGATTTTCAAAAAGGGAATGCAGCGTCAATATGTTGCGGAAGAGCTCCTCTTTCGAATTATGCTGATTGTCATTCTTTTCACGGAAGCTTGCTGCCACCTTTTCCATATAGAAAAGTACTAGACCTTTCAAAGGGAGATTGAAGATAATTAGATTATCATAGCAAAACAAGAATGACAAAGGAACATATTAAACAATATAATTTTTTTATTAGAAAATAAAAAAAAATAGAAAAAGTACAAAATACTCACTGTTATATAGCCGCTTCCTCAGATGGAAACGATAGTCTCTCACAGATAACAAATGCCGGAGAGCAATCCCATACTCTGCCTGAAAGCTTGAAACTTTGCTTAGGACATCCCATATATGATTAAAAAGAGATTTGACAACGCATAAGAGTGGTAAAATCATCCCTGAAAATACAAAAAGAAAAAGACAAATAAATATTCTTCAGGAAGACACTCTAGGAATGAATTAATCAGCACTAAATTGTGATATATATATATATATATATGAAAGGTAATACAATGATAAATAACCAATTAGCTTTTGTATAAAGACCCTTAATTTACTTTACAAAAATATAGAAAGAAGAATACTGATATAGACCTAATATATAGTCTTAGTTCTTGTATTCATATCTAGGGTCGATTTAAAAAAATGTCCCAAGCATTAGATGTTAAATGGGATTCTCTATTATCTTACAAGGAAAAGTGCTGGCTTCAATGTTTAGCATTAATAAACTCAGTCCAACACTATAAAATTGCCAACTTTCTACAAGAATTTTCAAATTTCAACAGTAAATAATTGCGAATTGCATGTGTTTTAATTAAAAGCATAAAATATAAAGCGTGAAAATAAACAAGTAATCACATATACAAATTCAAAACTTAACAAAAAAGATCGAAGGAAGATAAAATAAATGCTTTATAGGAGGAGCATTCCCGCAAAAGACAACCTCTAGAGTGAAAGGTCTCTTCTAAAATAATTCAAGTTTCCTGCAAACCAATATCGTAAACAGAACAGGGCGAAACAAACAATTATGGGAATAGCTTGAGTAATATCTTTGATTGTTTGCTTTTGAGGCTAAACTTGAGCATGTAAGACATCCTCATCATTCACCACCAGAGCATTAAACATACAAGTCAATACCAGAATATTTTGTTTCTACTGCCTTCTGCACGACAACTCGGAGAGTCTTTGCAAATATCAATTTTGGTAGCCGCCTCTTGCTCGAAGATATTTCCAGTGATGCACATTGGGTCAACAATTTGACAATGAAAGGCCATGTTCCAGCTGTAGAAATTCAATATACTAATATAATTATCAATGATTTAGAATGTACAGCCTCTCAAAAGACATGGAAACAGATCAAATTTACCCTGAAAAAGTTCATCTGGCTGGAGCTTCACAGTATTCTGTGAGAGATACCTACAGAAGTTAGTTACTCTTTCTCCTTCTAACCATGTACTTAGCAATTTTATTCCTTCCTGGACATAGTATTTAAATTAGTATATGGAGCATTAAAAAACTATAAATCAAAATCATGTAGTTATGTCAAGTTCATTTTTTTAACAGATATGCAAGTTGGTATATTGGATGTCACATTTTATGAGGGAATGTAGACAGCTTAAACTTTAAACTGTCAATATCACCTGACAATCAAAAACAGTATTATTACATTAGCCTATTTTCACAAGGCCTTTTTCTCATCCATTCCAAACGAAGTAATGTTATTGTCAGCAACGAAAAGACAAGCATCCCGACATTCACATTAAAAATGAATGATAAACACAACCAATTAAAAATCAAATTTTCTGGATTTTCAATCTCTTTCCACATATTATTTACACGCAATAGAGTCTCCATAAATAACCAGATAAATTTCATTTACAGAACGGCTCAAGCACTTCCCTGCGCTCAAAAAGAGGGAACAAAAAAAGAAAGGAAGGGAGCAAGAGAGTTTTACTTCGCGAACTTTAGCTTTGTCGGAAGACAATTTCGATACGATTTCTTCAATGTCTGCTGAAGTGATCATGACAACTTTCAGCAATGCTAACCAGCTGAAAACCTTGACCCTGTGGATTCTTGAACCGGACAAGATAGACAGTGCGAAGAGGAGTTAGAAGTAGACGGTGTAGAAGCAAGTAAAACGCTTAAACCTCATCAGTGGGATAGCTCGAGCGAGTTAGAGACAGAGAGTAGTGGAGCAGAGAATGCAGGACGGTGCTTTTGAGAAACTTGGGGAAGACACCAGACCACGGGTCTTGGCCTCTTGGGGGTTTTGATCAAATAACCGACCGTCCCTCGCAACATTTTCTCTCCTCCCGAGTCGCATTTACGAAATTTGACCATTAAAAATATGAAATGACTACATTACCCTCCCGTTATTCCTAATTTCTTGATTATAAACTGAAATTTCTCTTTCTTTAAGAATTGGTTCTTCATCTTCAGAATGCTAGTAAGATTTTATTTGCATTAATAATTCGAATATTACCACATTAATAATTAAATATACCATAAATACAAGGCTCCATCTGCAAAAACCAACAATTTGGTCGGTCCGGCTCTAATCTTATCGCGGAACTCGGACTTCAAGTCGGCGTAATCTCTCCGAGATTTTTCTGTTGAAACACCGGATTTCTACAATTCGGATACTAAGGAAGCTATATTTGAACTCTAGTTTTATCGTCTCGATTTCCGTTCTATCTGCTGCTATCCATGGCTTCTGGATCCTCGGGTCGCGTCAATCAGAGCTCCAAAGGTTTTGAATTCGGCTCCGATGACATTCTCTTTTCATACAATGACTTTGCTGATCAAGAACAATCGAAGGGAAGCCTCAGTGAAGCTGTGATCGAAGCTGATTCGAGCGCGGTAGGGTAATTATACCTACGTCGGTGGCATTAGTTGAGCTTTCACACCAAAAGATTTATATTAAATCTGAAGTTGTAAATTGGATCCTTAGTTTATGTATTTAACCTGAAATCAATGCGCATGTTTTTGTAGTCAGTACCTATTCTTGACTTCTAAAATTGAGTAAAATGATATCTTCTTTGAGCAGGACTTTCATAAAAGTAGAATTGCGAGATCTTCAGTGTTTCCTGCTACTTCCTATAGTAAACCAGAAGGTTCGTTCCATGATGATATGGTTTCCGTTGTTGAAAAAAGCATAACAAAACACACTGATAATCTCATGCGATTCCTTGAGGGAATAAGTTCCAGGATGTCTCAGTTGGAGCTATATTGCTATAATATTGATAAGTCGATTGGAGAAATGCGATCTGATTTGGCTCGTGATCACGATGAGGCAGACTCAAAACTCAAATCCTTGGGGAAAACTGTTCAAGAAGTGAGTTTCCCTTTTCAATGTTAGGGCTTCAGTTCATGTGGCTTTAACCTGATAAAATGCTTCGGATATCAAATATTTAATTCTTTATTCTCTTTGAAAAATATGTCATGCTACTCCACTCAAGTGACTTTTGGTTTTCCACAACTTTAATTTGATGGAAAACTGAAGTGTGGTTACTGAGCTATTGAGATCTATTTGCTTGTAAACTATCTGCTACATTATTATGTTACCACATTTTATTGACACGACAAGTGTTTTGTTGTTGGTGTTCTTTGATTGAAATTTTGTTTAGTATGCATGCTACTTATGCTTATTTATGTAGATGCATGATTCCTTTATAAATTACATTAGAAAATCAACAAAAAGTTGCATATCTTGGACAGAGAAGTGAAAATTTAAGAAATTGCATTTCGTTTGATGTAAAGTATTGTTTCGGCTGCCAATAGTGATGGTTAACCGATGAACCCTTTGTCCAAGAATTTTCATATGTCGGTATATCCACAGCTACAAACGCATCTGGTCCATGGAATGTTTCCTTTTAGTTATCATATAGCCTTGAGGTCCTTGTGTGCTGAATTCTGTAAAAAATTTATTTAATGTTAAACTTTTTCTTTCCTGACAGATGTTATGGAATTGTTTTTGCAGGTCCACAGATCTGTACAAATATTAAGAGACAAGCAAGAACTTGATGAAACTCAAAAAGAGCTAGCGAAGCTTCAACTTCTGCAGAAAGGGTCCTCTCCTTCAAACAAATCCCAAGGAAACGAGGAAAAAACATCATCGCCTGTATCAGACCCTCAGAAAGTGGAACATACTTCGGGGCCAGAAAACCTGGAATTAGCTCTTGTGTTGCCGAATCAGGCTGCTCCTCAGCAACAGCCAGTTGCTCCTCCTCCCTCAAATGCACCCTCACAGAATTCTGCTCAGCATTCATCCTATTTCATTCCTTCCCCGCAACTTCAAAATCCACAAGTCCTTACCCCAAACACCCAGAATCAGTACCTTACTCCTAATCCTCAGTATCGTGCACCACATTTGCAAGATCCAGTTCAGGTCAATTCACAGCCAATGCCCTCAAAAGTGAGTCAAATGGCTCCAATGCGACCACCCTTCCCTCAATATCAGCTACAATGGCCACAACAATCACCACAGATGAGACCTCCACCAGCTGCAGCATATCCTTCGTACACACCAAGTCAACCATCTATTCCTCCTCCACAGGAAACATCCCCAATGCAATATCCTTCTGTGCCTCAGACGGGATCACAAATGGATACACAGCCTTATGGTTATGGTGGAGTTAGCAGAACAAATCCTCCTCAAAACATGACTTCATTTGGAGCACAAGCAAGTGATGGGTATGTACCTTCTGGACCCCCAATGGGAAACACATATATGATTTATGACAGTGAAGGGGGAAAAGCTCATCATCCAGCTCAACAAGCTCAGTTTCCTCAGGGTGGATATCCTCCTACAAATGCATCTCCTCATAATCCAAACCTCTCCCAATTCATTAGAAATCACCCTTACAGGGATTTGATCGAGAAATTGAACAGCATGGGTTTCAGGAGTGACAATATTTTAGGCGTGATTCAGAGGTTGGAGGGAAGTGGTCAGCCTGTTGATTTCAATGCAGTTCTGGATAAGCTGAGTGTCCCCTCCCACTCGTCTTCTGGCTCGCAGAGAGGATGGACAGGTTAACATATATCCCTTTGATTAAGTCTGGCATTGGTTCAGTAAGTAGATAATTACATTGAATATTTCTATTTGGCTTCAATGTCTCCATCTCGTGAGTTGTTTTCTTGGTTATTTTCTCTGATTTCTTCAAGATTGACTGTTTTGGTTGCTCGGGGTTATTCACGGATGCCTCGGAAACCTTGTTCCTCTGTTCAGTATTTTGAGACAATTTACTTTGAATGATTTTGTGTTTTGATCACATGCATGCTGTCAACTTCTAGTATGTACTTCACAGCACGATCACACATCAAAGAGCATAATAGTCGCTGATTGGTTGATTCTTATTCTTTCTTTTTCGCTTTTTACGCCCACAAATTTTATTTTAGTGAAGAATAGAGTTGAAGGTAAATTAATGGAAGAGAATGTGATAGTCTGATAAACTACAAGCACCGGAACTTTATATTTAGTTTATATTCTATTTTTTAAAAATTTGTTACTTAATGACATGATAAGTATTAATTGATTTTTTAGCCAGAAATAAAGAGTTTTTTTTTGCTTCCATCAGATTTTTGCTAACCTCTTGTTTCATGAATTCTAACTCTAGTACTTGGTCGTTTTGTTTGCTTTGATCAATTCTAGTGATAAAATCGACGGGTTTGCTGACTAATAGAAAGGATCTTGTCCTGGATTTCCTTTATCATCCGAACATGTAAATTCTGTTGTCAATATTGTCTTCTTTGTTTTTCATCCTTCTTTCCCACAGTTCTTTCCAGTTGATCTCATCCTCGTATGGAGATGGATATTGCATTCATGGTCCGGTTGTTCATCAATATACTAACTTCACCGAGATTTCCCGGTTGTATCGGAAACATTACTAAATGATGGTCCTTTCTTTTCAAATTTTCATTAATTGGAACTAATTCTCAGAGGCATTTGATTATTCAAACCTTGCCAATTACCAATTTCCTTACAAATTTCAGGGCTGGTGAGGAAGAGAGACAGTGAAAGTGAGACGTAGAGGTGAGGGAACTGCGTTAAAAAAATTATGGGATTAGGGTGTTTTATAATATTTCAAATCAAGAGATTGATTGACCAGTTAAATTTGAAAGCATTCCAAAATCAAGATATTTCAATGAAATTAACCTTTGAAATTATAAGGTGGGAAATTGAAATTGCCATCAAATAGGTGGATAACAGATTAGAGATGGATATGGGCTAAAATCGACCCCTCATCTCGTACAAAATGTGGTTGCCTGCACTAGATGCTTGGGAGGCCGCCATTGACTAGCATATATGATTGATTCGGATCAGTTGGTTCAGGGATGTCAGATTTAGATTAAAAGTCACGGTTCGAAATGTGCGTCATCACAGTGTGGGAGTTTAATCCTTCAATGTTGATGTTGCTCCTTGTGGTATCAGGTAAAGACCTCTCATCTCTGAGCCGCTGAGTCATCGTGATTAATGTTCTCACATGCTGTCAGGCCGGGGTGTAAGAGCCCTGGGGCGAGAGATTTCGCCTTTTTTTGGATCAAGAGATAATTGATTTGAAGTTTAGTTGCATCAAATTCTTTTTTGAAAGCTAGAATTTATAATTTGAAGTTTATTTGTATCAAATTCTTTTTACCTGGTTAAAATTAGGGTTTGACAAAACCGAACCGACCAATCGGGTTAAAAAGAAATCGAAGGTTTTGGATTGAGTCGGAATAATTCATTCTATTTATTATAAAAAATTGGATCGGGTTATGATATATAGTTGGAAGGGTTACGTTTTTTGTCAAAATCGAATGGATCAACTGTTTCAATTTTATGAATTCTTTTGCAATGGTTGAATTGAAGTTAATTTGATATGTATTGCATGTAACTTTGTTAGTTAGCTATGTATTTGTCAACTTAATCATTTCTTCTAATAAATAGTTATGTGCAAGAATGAAATTTAGTAGATTATATTGGTGTCAATTACGTTAGATTGGCCTACATAACCGACCCGAATCGAGCATTGGTTTAGATTTTGGTCAGTTAAAAAAAATTTAAACCCGAAAAATAACCAACCCAACTATAACAAAATAGTACTAGGTCGATTTTCGGTTAATTATCTTATAATCCGACCCAGTATGCCGACACTGATAACAATTTATGTTTATTTTTTATTTCATAGTTTACATGTCTAATTTATTTTATCTTTTAATTTCTAATACAGAAGAACTCATAATTTTGTTTATAGAAAAACTATCTTCGCGATCTGCACACCAATTACATAGATAATTGCATGTATTATAATATTTCATAATTATACATTACAATTATAAGTAAGACATTTTGATGGTAAGATATGTTTTTTTACATATGTGATATGCATTTTTTAATGAATTTTTTGTATACAAGGAAAATAATTTATCCAACCAGACTTAACTCGCACCAAAACCAGCCCAACCTTCAACTTAACTCGAAGCATAACCTGAGAATCAAAATCGAACTCAACTCGAATACTTGGATCAGGTTTAATTCGATTGTCATAGTCGATCGTTTATGCTTTGGATTTAATATATCAAAACTCAAACCCGTCGGATCAGTTATTTTTTTCCATAAATAACCGAACCGAACTTGTTTGTCCCACCCAAAATAGATTATTTGGTGGATATTACTTTTTTTTATGGATAGTGTTCTTTGTTAAATTCAAAATATTAATTGCTAATTGCAGGTCACTTAGAGTTTCAACTCTCAAACTAAAAATTGATTGAGTCAATTTTGATAAATTCAACCAATCCCAATTTAATTGTGTTTATATTTAGCTAAAATAGTTTCTCTCACCTCACTAGCTATTGGTGTTTTAAATTGATAGGAAACAAAAAGTGACGTAATGAATATGTAGGCGTGATTATTGGATAAATGGTCACTTATATCGACCATATAAATCAATCGGAAACGGTCACACTAACCTTTTGAATTAAATTTGAAGGAATGATTCTTTAATTTACCCACTTTGTTGTTTTTTCAACTCAAAGTCTCAAAGTAGTTGAATACCCCAAAAAGAAGTTTTCAAATATAATCAATTATACAATTATATAATGTGTAACAAAGGCCATTTTCATAGCTGTTTTCAATATTTTCATCACAAATAAATGAAGATCGATCAATTATAATTAATTATTTACATCATATTACTTAGTATGTAAGTAAGTATATTTAAAGACAAGCTCAATTGGTTCCATATTAAATTATTAATAAATAATTTATATCATTTTAATTATTAAAAGTGTGCATATAAAAGTATAATTTTGATGCTACATTAATTTGAATTTGAAGAGAGCATAGAAATGGTCGGAGAGATATGGACATGTCCATCGACGGTCCAAAATTATACCCATCACTCGACCACGTGCACACCGTTCGCATCCAAAATGACATCAGGAATCAAGTAAAACGGCAACGCGGAGAGAAAAGGCCGTCTTCTTATCCCAGTCTGTCGTCGTTTTGTCTTCCCTTTTCTTCTCCCTCTCTACGGAGAGCTGAAGCTAAGCTCGCCGGAGCTACATCTTTCCGATCCAAATGCTATGACTTCTCGCCAGCGTCCTCCTCCGTCTGGTTCTAGCCGGACCGCTACGCTTGGCGAAAATGAAGTGTACAACATCATTCCCGTCCATAATCTGCTTGCGGACCACCCTTCTCTTCGATTTCCGGAGGTACGTGCCGCCACGGCCGCCTTGCAGACCGTCGGTAACCTCCGGAAACCCCCGTTTGTTGAATGGCTACATGACAAAATGGACCTCCTCGATTGGCTCGCTCTATTTTTTGGTTTTCAGAAGGATAATGTTCGGAATCAGAGGGAGCATCTCATTCTCCATCTGGCTAACGCTCAGATGCGGTTAACTCCTCCTCCTGATAGCATTGATACTCTCGATGCCACCGTATTGCGTCGTTTCAGGAAGAAGCTTTTGAAGAATTACACCACCTGGTGTTCGTATTTGGGGAAGAAGTCAAATATCTGGATATCAGATCGTCGCGAGGCGGATCAACGCCGGGAATTGCTGTATGTTTCCTTGTTCTTGCTTATTTGGGGAGAGTCTGCCAATTTACGATTTGTTCCTGAATGTATTAGTTATATCTTTCATCACATAGCGATGGAGTTAAATAAAATTTTGGAGGATTATATTGATGAGAATACTGGTCAGCCTGTGCTTCCCTCAATTTCTGGAGAAAATGCTTTTCTAAATTGTATTGTGAAACCAATTTACCAGACGATTAAAGCCGAAGTTGAGTGCAGCAATAATGGTACAGCCCCACATAGGGGGTGGAGGAACTATGACGATATCAATGAGTACTTCTGGAGTAAGAGGTGTTTTGAGAAGCTCAAATGGCCAATTGATGTGAGCAGTAACTTTTTTGTGACTTCGAGTAGGAGTAGGCATGTTGGTAAAACTGGCTTTGTAGAGCAAAGATCATTTTGGAACTTGTTTCGTAGTTTTGATCGCTTGTGGATCATGCTGATTCTGTTTCTCCAGGCAGCACTGATTATTGCAATGACCGAGAAAATGCCTTGGAATGCATTGAAAGACACACAAATTCAAGCTGAAGTGTTGTCTGTGTTTCTCACTTGGAGTTGTCTTAGATTTTTACAGTCCTTGCTGGATATAGCAATGCAGTATAGTTTGGTATCAAGGGAGACATTGGGGCTTGGAGTCAGAATGGTGTTGAAGAGTGTTGTTGCAGCAACTTGGATGGTTTTGTTTGGTGTATTTTATTGGAGGATGTGGCCGTGGGATCAAAGAAATCATGATAAGTTATGGTCTAGAGCAGCAAAAGATCGGTTGGTCACTTATGTGGAGGTAGCTGCAGTTTTTATTCTTCCGGAGCTTCTAGCCATAGTTCTCTTTATGCTACCATGGATTAGGAACTTTATTGAGAATACAAACTGGAAAATTTTTTATGTGTTATCGTGGTGGTTTCAAAGCCGGAGTTTTGTCGGCCGTGGCCTGAGAGAGGGCCTATTGGACAATATTAAGTACAGTATATTCTGGGTATTTGTCCTTTCTTCGAAATTCAGTTTCAGTTATTTTCTTCAGATCAAGCCATTAATTCCCTCCACAAAGGCAATATTGGATCTTAATACTGTACACTATGAATGGCATCAATTTTTCAGTGGGAGTAATAAATTTGCAGTCGTCCTATTGTGGATTCCCGTTGTTCTAATTTACCTCATGGATATACAGATCTGGTATGCAATCTTTTCCTCGTTTGCTGGGGTTGGAGTGGGTCTGCTTGATCATTTGGGTGAAATAAGGAATATCCAGCAGCTCAGGCTGAGATTCCAGTTTTTTGCAAGTGCAATTCAATTTAATCTCATGCCAGAGGAGCAGCTTCTAAACACAAGGGGAACGCTGAAGAACAAATTTCAAGATGCCATTCGGCGGTTCAAGCTGAGATATGGTTTTGGTAAGCCATATAAGAAGCTTGAGTCTAACCAGATTGAAGCCACCAAATTTGCTATTATATGGAATGAAATTATCACAATTTTTAGGGAGGAGGATATTGTCTCTGACCATGAGGTAGAGCTTTTAGAGCTTCCCCAGAATTCATGGAATGTAAGGGTTGTACGTTGGCCCTGTTTTCTTCTCTGCAATGAGCTGCTGCTTGCACTTAGTCAAGCTAAAGAATTGGTTGAGGCTCCTGATCGGTGGCTTTGGTATAAAATATGCAAGAATGAGTACAGGCGTTGTGCTGTGATAGAAGCTTATGATTGTATAAAACACTTGCTGCTTGAGATTGTTAAACCAAATTCTGAAGAGAGATCAATTGTGACTGTTTTGTTCCAGCAAATTGACCACTTCATTCAGATTGAGAAGTTCACGAAAGAATTCAATATGACTGCACTTCCCAAGCTCCATACCAAATTGATCAAACTTGTTGAACTATTGAACAAACCTAAGAAAGATTTACACCAAGTGGTGAATACTCTTCAGGCACTTTATGAGATTTCTATTAGAGATTTCATCAAGGATAAAAAGAGCAATGAACAGCTGAAAGAGGATGGATTAGCTCCTCGTGATCCAGGCCTTCTTTTCGAAAATGCCATAGTGTTGCCAGATTCAAGTAATGAAACTTTCTACAGGCAGATTCGCAGATTGCACACAATTCTAACCTCCCGAGATTCAATTAATAATATCCCTGTCAATCTTGAAGCAAGGCGCCGGATAGCTTTTTTCAGTAACTCCTTATTTATGAACATCCCGCACGCTCCACAGGTTGAGAAAATGATGGCTTTCAGTGTTCTAACACCATATTACAGTGAAGAGGTTCTATTCAGTAGAGAACAACTTCGAACGGAGAATGAAGATGGGATTTCAATCATATACTACTTGCAAACAATATATGTTGATGAGTGGAAAAATTTCTTGGAGAGAATGCGCCGCGAAGGAATGGTGAAAGATGATGAAATCTGGACGACAAAAGTGAGAGATCTGAGGCTTTGGGCATCATATCGTGGCCAGACACTCACTCGAACAGTAAGAGGAATGATGTATTATTACAGAGCTTTAAAGATGCTGGGTTTTCTAGACTCTGCCTCAGAGGTAGACATTAAGGAAGGATCACGGGAGCTTGGATCAATGAGACAAGACAATGGTTTGGATAGTTCGAACTTAGAGATGTCTGAGTCTTCTAGAAGGTTGAGTAGAACAAGCAGTTCAGTTAGTTTATTATTTAAAGGCCATGAATATGGAACCGCTTTGATGAAATACACTTATGTGATTGCCTGCCAGATATATGGGACACAAAAGGCAAAAAAAGATCCTCATGCCGAAGAAATCTTGTATTTGATGAAAAACAACGAAGCACTTCGAGTTGCTTATGTTGATGAAGTTTCTACCGGGAGAGAAGAGATAGACTATTTTTCTGTTTTAGTGAAGTATGACCATCAGTTAGATAAAGAAGTTGAAATTTACCGTGTAAAATTGCCAGGTCCTTTGAAGCTTGGTGAAGGGAAACCAGAAAATCAAAATCATGCCATTATATTTACAAGGGGTGATGCTGTGCAGACGATAGATATGAACCAAGATAATTACTTTGAGGAGGCTCTCAAAATGCGAAATTTGTTGGAAGAATTTGGTCGCCATTATGGCCTCCGAAAACCTACTATTTTGGGAGTTAGAGAACACGTATTTACTGGCTCAGTTTCATCTCTTGCTTGGTTTATGTCTGCTCAAGAAACAAGTTTTGTCACTTTGGGCCAGCGTGTTTTGGCAAATCCTTTGAAAGTTCGAATGCATTACGGCCATCCGGACGTGTTTGACAGATTTTGGTTCTTGACTCGAGGAGGTATCAGTAAAGCTTCCAGGGTGATTAATATTAGTGAGGATATATTTGCTGGATTTAATTGCACTTTGCGCGGAGGCAATGTGACTCATCATGAGTACATCCAAGTTGGCAAAGGAAGGGATGTAGGGTTGAATCAGGTGTCCATGTTTGAGGCCAAAGTCGCTAGTGGAAATGGTGAGCAAGTTCTCAGTAGAGATGTCTACAGATTGGGTCATAGGCTGGACTTCTTTCGAATGTTATCATTCTTTTACACCACAGTGGGATTTTTTTTCAACACGATGATGGTAATTTTGACTGTGTATGCATTTTTATGGGGCCGGCTTTATCTTGCTCTAAGCGGTATTGAGGAGACCATTGCCGGGAGTGTCAATAATGGAGCACTCGCCACAATTTTGAATCAGCAATTCATTGTTCAACTTGGTCTTTTCACTGCGCTCCCTATGATTGTCGAAAATTCCCTTGAGCATGGTTTCCTTAACTCAATCTGGGATTTCTTGACTATGCAGCTCCAGCTTTCATCAGTTTTTTATACATTTTCCATGGGTACCCGTGCTCATTACTTTGGTCGGACTATTCTTCATGGTGGTGCCAAGTATCGAGCTACTGGACGTGGCTTTGTCGTGGAGCACAAAAGTTTTGCAGAAAATTATAGACTTTATGCCCGCAGTCACTTTGTGAAAGCAGTTGAACTTGGTCTTATACTTACCATTTATGCATCGTACAGTCCAGTATCCAATGACACATTTGTTTATATTGCAATGACTATCACAAGTTGGTTCCTCGTAATGTCATGGATATTAGCCCCGTCAATTTTCAATCCTTCCGGCTTTGATTGGTTAAAAACTGTCTATGACTTTGATGACTTTATGAACTGGATTTGGTTTCGTGGAAGTGTCTTTGCAAAGGCTGAACAGAGCTGGGAAAGATGGTGGTATGAAGAACAAGATCATCTCAGGACTACAGGTTTGTGGGGGAAGATCTTTGAGGTTATCTTAGACCTCAGATTCTTCTTTTTTCAATATGGAATTGTGTATCAACTTGGCATATCTGCTGGGAGTACCAGCATTGCTGTTTATTTGTTGTCTTGGATATATGTCTTTGTTGCCTTGGGAATTTATGTCGCTGTAGCATATGCAAGAGATAAATATGCAGCTAGAGAGCACATCTACTATCGGTTGGTTCAGTTCCTACTCATCATACTGGCCATACTTGTGATAATCGCACTGCTGGAATTCACAGATTTCAAGTTTATGGATATTTTTACTAGTTTGTTGGCGTTCATTCCGACAGGATGGGGCCTAATATTGATTGCGCAGGTCTTCCGTCCCTTGCTTGAAAAAACCATGCTTTGGGATGTAGTTATTTCTGTATCTCGACTTTATGACATAATGATTGGAACTGTCATCATGGCCCCTGTAGCCCTACTCTCATGGTTGCCCGGGTTCCAATCGATGCAGACTAGGATCTTGTTCAATGAAGCATTTAGTAGAGGTCTGCGAATTTTCCAGATTGTAACAGGGAAGAAATCTAAGGTGGACCTGTGATTTCAAGGTAATCTTCAATCATCTACTTGCTTACTTCTCCAGTATTTTTCCATTTCAATGCTGATATAAACTCTTCATCATTGATCCTCTGTTCCTGAGAAATCAGTTGGGTTCTGCAGGGATTATATGAGAGCAAGAGATGGAAAACCGGAGGATTTGATAGGCTAGCTTTGTAAAATGGTCTGTCGAAGAATGTTTAATCCGCTTCAGAAGATCTACTATCGGTTTCGGGGCTGGCATGGGAATTACAATCCATCGAATAGAAGTCTGATTGTTTTTAGTGGGTTTGGCGATGACCAACTTTGGGGGATGAGGTTTGGTTTTTCTTTTAATATCTGCATAAAATCCCCAGTTTTTTTGGGCTATTTTTGTCAGTACATATGCGTAAATCAGAATTCATAGTGTGGTCTTGGTACTTTGTTACCCTGTTTGAAGTTTGTCCAATAGAAAACGGCCAATTTGTCTGATTTCTTCCTCCCATCGGCTGCATCGCCAGAGTTTTCGGTTTCTAGCTGGATTCTTCGTTCTTGGATTCGAACCTTGTTCTGATGGTTCCTTCTTTTTCCTATCACTTCATCATAAGCTCGTTCGCCATTTTAGAATGCAAAAGGTTAGATGTTTTTTCGAGTTATATGTCTGCGTGGGCAAAAGCAGAGCGGGGCTATGGATTAACCTGATTTCAATTTTGTTAAAACTACGGTTCATGGTTTGATCCATGGGGTCAAAATCCATGAAACCAGAATTGAATCGAATCAAATTGTGGCTAAAAATATTGACCCACAATTGATTAAAAATCCATCTGAATTGGGCAAACCCCAATTATCAGGATTATCTATGGATAATACCCTTTTATGAGCTTTAAATTATTTATAATTTTATTTTGAATTTTTTCAGATTACGCCGTCATTCTTGATCGGAATGATCGAATGAGAGAAATTAAAAAATAAATCAAAATCTAATTATCAGAAACTCAATCTAAATATTTAATTTTTATTTATAATGTGTTAATTAATAACTACATTAATTAATATTTTATTTAATTTCAATTAAAAAATAAAACAAAAATTGAGCGAAATTGGCCCAAATCGCATCTTGTCCACCCCTTATTTGGCGGGGCAATATATTCGATCTCCGTAGCCAATAGTTTCCCGCCATACTAATTTCCCGCCGATTTCTTCCGCCATTGGAGCACTTCTATATAAACCTAATCCAGATTCTGCAGCACTCGAAACCTTTCAGAAGATAGCACTGATTATTCGTTTGAGCTCCACCACAATGGTAGTCTCTCTTGGCCCTGGTAAGTTCTACGGTCGGAGTCTTCCCCGCCCTCGTTACTACACCGACGTCAAGTTCAACGATTCTCGCGTCGATCCGCCGGTCCCGGTTCTCGATCCGCTTCTCGAATGGGCTAACGAAGCTCACTGGTCCATGGGGGGCCTCAGCTTCAAGCGCCTACGCCTACAAGGCCGCATCGAAGGTAGCGTTAGCAAGCTTCGAGTTGAACGCGAGAAGTTATCGAAGAAGAAGCAAGAAAATCAGATCAAGACATCTGGCTCAGAAAATTCAGACAATGTTCGTGACTTCACAAAATCGAAATCACTGTCTCCCCCGCCGGCTCCAATCGCTCCAAAGCGTCGAAGATTTATGGCTTCGTTTGATGAAGATAACGAAGAAGAGGAAGGACGGAAATCCATTCCAGCTGTGAAGAAGCGCAGATTAGTGAAGAAGCTTGGCGATGATTTCGATCGAGTAGCTGCGGAAGAAGTGATTGACAGGCCATCGGAAGAACTTCGAAGCTCAATTTTGAGGGGGAAGGGAACTGGTGAAGTGGTGATGAATGTGGTAAGGGATCTAAACAAGGAGAATTCCAAGGGTAAGAAGATGAAAGGTGAAGATAGAAACAATGGCGGAGAAACCGATTCTGGATCAGTAAAATCAACTAGATGTTCACCAAGATTAGCTAACAAGAAACAACCATGTTAGTTTATTCTTCAAGTACAGCTTCCCTTTCGTTTATACCTCGTCGTCTTCTGTTTCAATTCGATCTGGTTTTCAGTTTCTGAATTTACTTGCTCGAGTTCCTGACTAAAATACTCTGTTTCATGATTGTACGAACTCCACCAATGCAGTTTAATCTTGAACCAAAAAAGCTCAAAGCTTTACACACTCTGCAACAGTTTCATATTTTCATCTGCTAATCTAAACTCATCATTTCTATGAAACAAAATCCATCAGAAAGATTGAGATCCTCAATTATCCTTTGAAACACATATCATATACAAGAAAACAAACGAAAAAACAAAACAACACGTGGGGTTTTCATCTGTCAAAGGATCTGATGCTTATTCATCTCCTCTTAGAACACAGCTCCTTCAAAGGACGTTGAAGCTGTCCTTTTCTCCCAACTCTGGCCAATCTGCATGATTGGTCGACTATCATGTGATAAGTGGGCGGCCTAGCCGTCGGTACAATCCCAAAATCATCGTTATACTCCTCCATTCCATCGATGAGGAATTGCCAGGCCAATGAACCTGCTCCGGCCTTGTTTCTCTCTGCAGATTTGTAAATGATGTCAAAAACGGTTCTATAGAACTGGTCTCGATGTTTCGGTTGGAACCATTTGTTCAGGTTCGAAAGACCGAATTCGGTGAACATGACCGGTCGGTTCAGTTCTTTGTCGCCATCCTCAATGTGGGAAAGCATCCACTTAGAGACAAATCTGAGTTTGTCCTCTAATCCTTGTTCATGAAACCTAGTTACAAACAAACATGGCTTTCAAAATTTTGGTCATGCTGTGGAAAAATGAATCTTTAGACCTTCAACCCGAGTGCTTACCAATGGTCTGGATAGATATGGACAGACGCGAAATCAATTCCCGATGCGTTCGAGTTGCTGACAAAGTCAGACCCGAGCCTGGACGCCCATTCTTCTGGATTTACAGTCACTCTCTTGGGGCTTTTAGGACCATAGAATCCTTCAAGACCCACAGTTAGCAGATGGTTATTGTCTATTGATTTTACAAATGCTGACATTTCTTCTATCCACTCCTGCATTTTAATGGCAATTCAACAGATTAGATTTCATCATAGAGTTTCCAAATTTAAGAGTAGTACAAGCAGAAATAGAGCGAAATTAAACTCGTATAAAATCAGATTCGGGCTTACCTGGAGTGTATCTCCAGATGCATCGGCCATGCAACGAGGCTCGTTTATCAACTCCCACCCGAAAATCGTGGGGTCGTTTCGATATTCAATTCCGGTAATGGTGTTCCTCCTTGTTAGAACAGTCTACAAAAGGTAACTCTTGGAGTATTTCACAAGAAACATTTGAAAAATTACAAATTTGCGCAACAAGTAGAATATATATACCTTGATGTGATTTTTGAAATAGTGTCGAATGGAGGGATCGTAGAAGAACGAATCGTTCGAAGAGCTTAATCCAACGCCGTCCTGCCAAGCCCATTTGACGTACTGAGTCTTCCCACCGTATGCGTGCAGGTTATTAACCAAGCAAAGAAGAAGCCTTATTCCGTGTAGCCTCGCTTCTGCAATGACAAAATCCAACGCCTGCAAATTCCATCGAAGTGTCACAAAGATTACACAAAACCAACATTGTTTTAATCAATAACTTGGCCATTTTCCTTCACGAAAAGACCGAAACAGATATAAATCACAGCAAATCACATCGAATTCACCACCGAAACCGTGTTCGTTGGTCATATTTTCGACCATATGGCCAACAAAAATTTCAGTTTGAAGAAAAAGAAGAAAAGGGTAGCAAACAGATGGACTAGATGCTGTATTGAACACAAGAAAGTTTATATGAGATTTCTTCTATCCAGTCTTCACATGACACAAACTAAGATCAAAACTAGTTGCCTGTAATGAAACCATAAGACATCTAAATACTCCGCCTACGAAATTGAAACAAAAGTAGACCAAATCTGAGCAATTTTCGATACCTTAAACACTTTCTCATTGTACTGGCCGGGAGAAACTTGAAGGGCATTGTAGCCGCCGTCGTTGAAGGCCCAAGTCCGGCAAATGGTGAGCCCCATCCGAGCACCAGACTGCATCATCGCCCTGATCCTCGGCCGCTTATATTCCTCCACCGCATGCTCCATGAACCAGTAAGAATTCCATCCATTTATATAAAAAGCCTCACCGTTCACCACAAACTGGGTTCCATTCCTCTTCACAAAATCCAGATTCGTTTCTTGCTTGTAGCTAGTCTTCAGTTCGCCAAAAGACATGTAAAGGAAAGCCATGCAAGATGCGAGACCGATAATTTGGAAGAGTAGCCCATTTCCGACCACCATTTCTATGCACCAAAAGAAGCTCAAAACGAAAAATCGGCAAAATTTGAAGATTCTCTCGACTACCCTGTTTGATCTATCAGATTTTGCAGCCAAAACTAAATTTCATTCATGGGTAAACCCAGATCCCTACTTCGAAAAAGCAAATCCTCTTCCAATCGGGGCAAATCTGGTGGGGGTTTGACGAGCACGAGTTTCAAAATGCAAAAATAAAATAGCTTTTCTCGGATTCAGAGGTGGGGTTTTAAAAGAAAACAGTCAGGTGGAGGTCAATGCTGAACATTGGGGAAGTGCAGAGCATGTAATAGACGAGCAAATAAATAAAATCAAACCAACCCCCACCAAGAAAAGCCCAGAACGAGTTAAGCTGCAGAGAGATTATGGTGAGCAGTTGATGTCAATCTTCTTGGATGAATCAGATCTGAAAATGAGTTTCGATGATTTTCTAAACGACCAATGTTTTCTCCTTGACCAAGCGTCTCGCTCGAAGACCTGCAAATGGGTTCTGTGGTGCTCTGATACTCTGGTTTTATCTTCACCTACAGAATACAATAATGTTCGACGAAATTATAAATAAATAAATCTACTTAAATCCGCGATTTATCATCAAAACAAAAGAATATTCGCCAGAGCTGCAGAAACTTCAAATTTACACTAGCAAATATCAGCCGTAAATGAAGCCATTGATCCCGGGTGAACGCTTGGATTGAGATTTTTCAATGAAAAACATCTTCTTTCTTTGAAAGTTTGTGAAGTCCGATGAAATACAAGAATTGCCGTCCACTTTTTAGAACGAGGACGAAGACTTTGTAGATGTGTTAAATATATAGCTGTCAGATTGGTGTATGCTAATCTATTTTTACGGATCCAAAATCTGACATTTGATCAGATTATAATAATGTTTTTGCACCGACAGCAGACATTAGACAATGGAATTTAAGTGCAATTATAACGGCAGTTGTACCAAAAAATAAGTTCCCAAAATAAAACCAAAACTAGATATGCTGGCCTGCAAGTGCTAAGCATTTCTTGTCCTGGTTTTTAATTAGTATACTTTTTAACAACAATTAGCTTGAACTTCAACACAATTTTAACAGAAACTATACATATCTAGAATTTCTGGTAGCATGTACTCTGTTTCTAATTCGACAATCCTTCAATAACCCTTTTTTCCTTGTTAAAATTGTATTAAAATTAGGAGAAGTAGAGTCCAAGATCAAACAATGGAAGAGAGTATATCTCTGTCAAACTATCCGGGAGTTGTATCTTTAAGCACTGTAATTGAGTTGAGCGGTCGTAGTAGACTGAGCAAGAAACGCACTCGTGTTGTCTGATTCCTCGCCATTATTGTCTTCTCTTTAAACCACTCTCACCCGTTGCTTCGATCAGATCTACCCATTAGCGTTCATGCATTGATACAGTTGTCCACTTCTCCAAATATGCGTTAAAGAACAAGTCCCATGCAACGGTGCTCAATCAAACCTTGTCATCCTAGAGAGAGAGATAAAGATAGATAGAGAGAGAGAGAGAGCTTTCTTCAGCTTTGGGCAATCAGAAGCAGAAGATCCTTTGCTTCTTACTTACCCATTTGAGCATTTCATTCGTAATTCTGAAAAAANAAAAGCTAGAGAGAAAATCTACACCAAACTCTACGTTGTACAATTTCTTTGAAATTAAATTGGTTTAGACTGCTGGCCTACCCAAGAAGGAATTCAATCAACTATCAGTCCAATTAGTTTCTCATTTAGTCATGATCCCCTATCTTGAGTATGTTGCGGAAGCTCGGGCACTTTCAAATAACGTGTAAGCTATTATACTAAAAAATTATACTAGATAGATTCTCAAGTAAGAGAGGTGAGTCACAACGGACCACTTAAAAACCAAGTCTTACCTAGCTAGAATTATCCTAGTAATTTATTAGTACAATAAATTACAACAACTATATCTGAAAAAAATAATAAACGACTATTAAATAAAGCAATAAAAGAAACACTAAATTTAACGAGGTTCCGCCAAAGAGAGAAGGAGTAAGAAGACTAAAATTACCAAAAAAAATATAAGTAATTTCGGAATGAGATGAGAAGAATGGAGGAAGAAGAAGTTAATTTATAGGGTTTAAACCTCTCTCTCTAAAGATATCCTCCCGATATGGAAGAGAAAAAAGTCAAAAAACAACAGAGTCAAGAGTAAAAAACTAAATAAATCTTACAACTAGCCTTTCGAAATTATGGCAGTAATTTGATATCCGTAACACAAAATCGACCCATAAGCGTCGATGTTTCAGCCAAACATTCTAGGTTTAAGGTTGGAATCGAAATTAAAAAAGCTGCACGCTCGAAGAACAATGTTAGAAACCTAAAATAATGACATCAAAGACTCAAAAAATCACAAACTAACACCAAATTTTATAGGTTTGATCAATCGATTTAAAGAGCACGATGATATCAAAAAATGCTAAAAATTACTTTAAAATTCTAGTAATTAAAACTTCACGGATCCTACAACAGTTCAGCTTCTTATTTTTATCGTAAATTTTTAAATTTATATTTTAGAAATTAAATATGCCAGGTTCTATTAGACTTTTATCACGGCAGTGGACTTGGCCTCCCTTGATCTAACCATTTTCATTGATGTAGGTTAGTAGTTAGGTCAACCGGGATTTGGAATGGCGGATGAACGCCCTGAGGGAGACTGTTGTTCACTCTTTTTTTCTTTTTCTTTTTTAATTATTATTATTATTATTATTATTATTATTATTATTATTATTAATTTTGATATTCTTTTAGCTAGTTGACTGAGTCTTGCGAAGAAGCCTGCTTTTGTCTAATCCTACTTAGAATTTTTTAGTATTTATTGCCCATATTAATTCATTGGATAGAACACAAAAATAGCAATCAAGGTGGAATTAATAGTAATTTTAATATTGATAAAAATATGAAAAAAAGATGGACAGTGAGAATCACAGAGGTTCTTACTTCTTAGTGGATGTTGTTGAAATGTCTTTTATGGGCCACCTTGAGCATTAAACTCAATAAAAATAAATGATAATAAAAATTTATCATTTTTTACGATAGTTTTTTATTAACTTTTGAAAAGATAAAAGATCACTAAAATTAACATGTGACATATGAATTTTTATGTTATGAATGTCTAGTTCTAATGATTCAATTTTCAAGTCATTCTGAGCACTGTGAAAGAAGAAAAAATCTAAGAATTACTTTTTATTTGATTTAATTTTTAATATTATTTATACAACTTTTGTATTATATATAGTGACTGAACAAAATAAAAATGACATCAAGAGCCCACAATTTGTTTTTTGTTCTATCTTTTGTTATTTATCCTCTCTATAAATTCGATTTGCTAAAATTCTAATTTAGTTAAATTAATATCAAATTTATGTCAAACGATAAGAGCTTAACATTAGAGCTATTTAAGAAGTATATTCTACATGAAATACATATCTTGCATGAGAAATATAACATTCATGTAGTTATTTAAGAAGTAGATAATCGTAATATTATCAACACATGAGATAGAATATGTTACAATTTCTTACTGTGTGTCATGCAATATTAACAAGAAATAAGTCGCACGAGCATATTTCAGTTGGCTCAGAGATGATAGATTAAGTATAAAAGCCTAGGTTCGACGTCTGCACTGTCCTAGTATGAGAGTTGTTACCCTCAATGTTGGGGTACCTCCTTGGGATATCAGGTAAAAGCCTCTTATCTCTGGGCCGTTGAATCACCGTGATTTAACCTCCTTGTAAACTGTCGGGCTGAAGTATGAGATACTGAAGCGATTGATTTGGCCTTTTGAGCACAAAAAATTTAATAAAAGTTTAATTCTTTTTTATGCGTTATACATTCCGTAGCGAGCTTGGATGACGTGGGTTCACAGATGTTGATGAGTTATATTTAAAGCATTTATTGAACAAAAATTCTTTCGTACTTACCCTCTCTCTCTCTCTCTCCTATCTTAGCCATTTGCAGAGGCTTCATGGTAGTTTCTGACTTTGCTTCTCAAAATTCAAATATTATTATTTCATCGTTGCTGCGTGCTGGTGGGTTCTTAACTGGCCCCAGTTTAGGGTCTTGGATAGCTGTCTTTTACTGGATGAAAGTGTTGACCTGTTACTAACCATTGGGTAAACTTGCATTTTCGCTAGCTAATAATTGGCGGCTTCGCCCTTCTCCATCCATGACACTTGTTTCACCAAGTCTTTCAAAAATTGTCCCTTTGGTGGTCTCATCCATCGTTATTAGTTCTAGCTTCTGAATAGTATCATTTGTGATAAAATAGCGACAGAAACGGTGTTTTTGCTAGGAAATTACCCTTTTGATGGCTTTGAATACGTTGGTTGTTTGTTGAATCAGCAAGAATTTAAAGCTCGAGCTCTTGAAAAGCTCTTAAAATGGAGGTCTAGCGTGTAACTTCAAGGCTTGTTCTGCGTGATTGTTTTCTGGGTTTTTGTTTTTTGTTGGATCATGGGTTGCATATGGTCGAAGGTTTTTGCTGTCGAAGACAGCCATGAAGTTTCGAAACCAAATTCTTCGTCCAACAAGTATTTCTCAGAGCTTCATTTTTCTTCCTATTATTCTTCGAAACTCAACGAGGAGATTCTGGAAAAAAGGAAATCGGACGATAAGAACAACGGTGGTTCAGTTTCTTTAAATGGCGGCCAGATTGAGAGGAAAAGCAATGAAGTTTCACCTCCTAATTCGCTCTGTCCAGCGAGGATCCCCAAAGCTGCGGAGGCTGAGCAGATCGCCGCCGGGTGGCCTGCCTGGTTAGCCACGGCGGCCAGCGAAGCTCTCCAAGGATGGATACCGCGACAGTCGAACACTTTCGAAAAGCTTAATAAAGTGAGTTCTCTTCACTTTAATTTCATTTTACACGGTCAAAATCCATTCTTTTCTCCTCAAAATCTCGTCAAGTTTGCAATTGAGATTGTCTCTCTCAATAAAACTTGTAAATTGCTGTTCTGATTTCCTCATTCTTGGGTTTAATCTAATGGATATGAAAGCCTATAATTCCTGCAGATTGGCCAAGGAACTTACAGCAGTGTTTATCGAGCTCGGGACGTGCGAGAGAACAAAATCGTCGCCTTGAAAAGGGTCCGATTCGACAATCACGATACCAAAAGCATCAAATTCATGGCGAGGGAAATCGTCGTGTTGCGTCGACTCGATCACCCAAACATAATAAAATTAGAAGGCATAATCATATCTCAGTCATCTTGTTCCATGTACCTAGTTTTCGAGTACATGGAACACGATCTTACCGGATTAGCCGCTTGTCCAGGAGTGAAATTTACAGAGCCTCAGGTAATTATAAAATCAAAAAGTCTAGTTTGAGTTTGGTAATCTTTACTAATTTTCTAGCATTTTAGGTGAAATGTTATATGCAACAGCTTTTGAGCGGGCTCGACCATTGCCATAGTCGCGGAATTCTTCATCGAGACATAAAGGGTACGAATCTCCTGATCGACAACAATGGGATCTTGAAAATTGCTGATTTTGGATTAGCCATCTTTTTCGATCCCGAGAAGGTGGTTCAAATGACTAGCCGGGTGATAACTCTGTGGTACCGACCGCCAGAACTTCTACTCGGAGCATCTCAGTACGGGGTTGAAGTGGATTTATGGAGCACTGGCTGTATCTTGGGAGAGTTGTATGCTGGCAAGCCAATATTGCCTGGAAAAACAGAGGTACATAGATGAATTAGTTTTATGCTTTTGACTAAATTCATCGATTTGTTCATATTTTCGATCTTTTAGGTTGAGCAGCTGCATAAAATATTCAAACTTTGTGGCTCACCCCGGGACGATTACTGGAATAAAATGAAATCCCGGCATTCGATAGCGATGAAGCCTCCGACGACGTATTTGCGCCGTCTGAAAGACACGTTCAAAGATTTTCCTAGTCCTGCTTTAAAGCTTATCGATAAATTACTCTCGGTCGATCCCACAGAGCGAGGAACTGCAGAAGAAGCACTCAAGAGTGAGGTAAAATCCATTCTTTAATCTTGAAAATGTTGAATTTGTTTTACAAATCCGATAGTGTGAAATTCTTTCTGCAGTTCTTCACGAGAGGTCCTCTTGCGTGCGATCCTTCGAGCTTGCCGAAATATTCTCCTTCCAAAGAGATTGATGCAAAGCTGTGGGAGGAAGAAGCAAGAAGGTAGCTTCAAAGTTGGCCAATTTTTTGTTACCGATTTAGAATTTCTAAACTCGGAATGTTTATTTGTTCAGGAAGGGAGTTTTCGGCTCGAAAGGCCTGGTTGAGCTAGAGAGGAGAGAACAAAAGGTACCTGGGGATGTCAAGGCTGCTGAATTAGCCAATTTAATGCAGGTTAGTCTAAATGAAAATTATACTATAGTTTTGCATCAATTTTCCAACTCTTTTTTTGAGTTGCAGAGGGTTAAAGAATGCCAATCGAACTCGAAGATGCGAAATGGAGCAAATAGGCCCCCAGTTCAAGGTGTTTCTCCTTTCCCGACTGGCCGAAAAACTGGATTCTCTCATTCGGAACCAATAATTCACATACCAGAATTTGTCAAATCTCGATATGAATCTCGTCACGCCTATAAAGATTCGAGGAACTTTTTAGCTCTGCCCATAGAAACCGATCAAGCTGCTCGTCATTCCACAGCCAAATCTACGAATCAAGTTAGTGATGCAACTGGTCACCAAGCTGGTCGGAAACATGAAAGAACACACCACCGCAATATAAACATAGAACACGATCCGGTAGACGGCGAAATTGCCTGCCTCAAGGAGTCATCTCTGGTAAAGTTTTTCTTCCAACTCAATCACTCTTTTCTGCATAGCATAATTGCATAATTTCATTTACATTTAGTTACCGAAATATGTTTTTTCGCATAATGATCGAAAGTGGCATCAATCTCAAACCGAGGCTGGTCATCGTACTAATGTTGGTATATTCTTTTTACCAGCACGGACGAGGACCGAAGGGAAACCAAATCTATATATCCGAATCCTTTCTCGTTACATCAAGTAATGTCTCCAAGATGTTCAAAGTACATGACTGCCGTATCCGAGAATACACTCGGCAAGCACGAGTTGAAAAGGGAAGAGTAGAAAAAACATAGAACGAAGAGAAGTCTCTAAAATTTTCACCATATGTGCATAATCCACGAGGACAAACATGTTTTCACAGTCGGTGGTAAAATCTCTACTTTATTGAAGTAATTCTCGAGTAAGCACTGTACTAGACGTAGCAATAAGTAGCAGAACTATGTATGATGCAGTTTTTGGAAGGAATTTTCTGCAGCTAGTGTGGATCTTTTTAGATAATCCGAAAGCGGAACGAGCACTTAAAGTCCTGTAGTGCTCCAAATACGATAATTTCCATTTGGGTCCGCATTCTTCACAAATTTATTGATAAACTCTACTTATATACAACATCAATTTTACTTTATCAAATGATATAAGATTGTTCACTACGAGTTGATTCTCACATATTGAGTCGCATTGCCTTCAAATAGCCGTTCACCCTATGGCATAAAAAGGTCGGACTCACAACTATTCTTTGAGATGAAACATAAAGAGGAAATTGATCAGAAGTACGTGAATTCTCATGAATAATTTGGATTAGAGTGAGGAAAGGGGTGACTTTGAGCGTGAAAAAAGAAGAATATGAACCGAACCCAAGAGAGTTGAAAGAGCAGGCCAGGACCACATCCAAACAGAGTCCAAACCAAATCAAGTTAAACCAGCCCAATACACTTGAAAACTAAATGCTGAGCAAGCTTACATCTATTATGAGCTCGCTAATCGTTGTGCTGTTTCGGGTTAATCAACGAAGAAGTTTCTAAAGGAATTAAATTCCGAATCTCTACGATGTGGATGCCGGAGATCATTACCCGTCGAGGGTTGCCGGCAATGTTTAAAACGAGAAATATGCAGCCGGCTGCGAGATTCAGGCTACAATTGCGTAATCTGCAAATCCAAATGGAAGAGCTCGTCGGATATCCCATCGGGTAATTTGAAGGCGGAGGTGTTCTTCGGAAAACTAGAGAGATTGAAGGCGTTCATCAAGATCCTTTGCTCGGCGGCTAAACGATGCATGAAGGAGAAGAAAATGCACTTAGGACTAGGGGTGGGCAGATCCGGTCCGATCCGACGGTCCGACCCAGTTCGATCGGATTCGGTCGGATCGGACCAGGTATTCGGTAGAGAATTTTTTCATTTGATCCGACTTTCGGATTGTTATCGGATCGGATTGGCTATCGGATTCGAAGCCAAATCCGATAGTCAATCCGATCCAATCCGAAAGTCGGATTGCTTAATTCAAATCGGCCGAAAGTCGAAAGTCGAAACCCTAAATCATTCAGCATCCCCGACTCCGATTTTGGAATCCGAAAATCACCCGTCCCAATTTCTCGACTCCGCTACTCCGAAAACGAAGCCGAACCGCCCCGCCGACCCTCTGCTCCTAGACTCTGAGTCTCCCTCCAACACGGCCGCGAAGAACAGAAACAAAGATATAAATAGGTATGAAGATTTGATTTTGGATTTGTAAATTATTTTTGTAATTGTAATTATAAATAAGTGGATTCGTTAAAAACGACGAAGAACAGAGGATGAATCGACAGAGAACTGAAAATTTCTGAATTACAGGTTTTTAAGAATCCGATCTGATCCGATCACACAAGCATTCGAATCCGATCGGATCAAAATTGTTGATCTGATTGTTATCGGATCGGATTAAATTTGCCTCAATCAGATCCGATAACACCACATGCCCACCCCTACTTAGGACCATGGAGGAAGCACAAATACATGGAGGCCAAGTGGTTGGGAACCTTCGACGGAACGGCTCCTCCATCTCCGTTGCCGGAGGCTTTCTCCTGCCTGCCACAGAAAGCTAAGGCATCCATGTTGACCTTTGATTTGGGTGAGGATTCGCAGCATGCTTTGAAACGTGCTTGCAAGTGCAAGACTTAGGTCATGTCACGAGAGCTTGATCGTCCTCTCAATTCAATGGCCTACAATGACCTAGTTTTGGTTATTAGTACTGTCTAGTTAGATGCACGGACCCCTTTGGTCTTTGGTCTAGAATTTAAAGTCAAAGGCCGACCTAAAACTTGCAATATTTGTGACAATCCGACCCAAAAACTTAAAAGTAACTAAAAAAAACTCTTTGATATTTTATGGTAAAGTTCATAATTTTAGGTTTTTTTGAGTCAGATTTGTGGGTTCACTCAGAAACAAAAAAACCAACCCAAAACCAACACAAAATATTCAACTCTACTCAATTAATAGAAAACCCTATAGTATCGTCACCAACCCGACCCGACCCGAAGCTGGGGTTGCATTGACAACATATTCTACTTAGATAGCATGTAATTTCCTCGTTATGGAACATGGAGTTGCATTGGCATCTTTAGACATTCATTTTGGCGAGAGTGCCTGTGCTTATTATTCATTTGAGAGCTGCTTATAAAGTCCATATGTCGGTGTTTTCCAGTTGCCATGGTGGAGGGAGATTATGCTCCACAATGGTGCGAAGAAAAAGATAACATGATGGTGTAAGCTCTAAACAATAGAAGATCACATAAAGAGATATATTGTCATTTGTACAGGAAAACAATCATTTCAAATAAAGAGAGGGCAATATCAAAACAATATGATATGTAGGGTGTCATTCGAGCCGGTCCGAGCGAGTCTAGCCCAAAATCGTCTGGCTCGTCGAGTCTGTCGAGCTTTTCGAGCCAAGCCTGTCGAGCCTATTCGAGCCGAGTCCGTCGAGTTTTTTTTTTCAAACATTTTGGCTTGAGTCACCTCACGAGCCTCGAACCTATTCGAGCCGAGCCCGAGCTGAGCCGGTCAAGCCTGTCGAGCCTACATGAGCCGAGCCAAACGAGTATAATATTTTCCAATAAATATATATTGTATATATTTCAATATATTATTTTTGTCATTATAAGATTAAAAATGCGATAAACACTTGTAAGTACATGAATAAATCTTGATCATATAAAAAATTAAGTTGAAATTTTAATTTATTTAGATTTATAAATATAAATTAATATTTAAATTATTTTATAAGGGTATGTATTGTAAATAAAAAATTTATTAAGATAAATTTAAAAAAAAAATTTGTTTCCTCTTTTTTTCCCTCTTTTTCCCCTCTCTCAGCCGGCCTTAAACCTAATCTTTCCCTAGTCTCTTTCCTCTCTTTTTCCCTTTCCTTTGTCCCCTCTCTTTTTCCCTTTCCTTTGACCCCTCTCCTTTTCCCTTCTCTCCCACCGGCCCAAATCTCTCTCTCTCTCTCTTCCCGCCACACGAACTCGGCAACCTTGAAAGAGACGTCAAGCGAGAGAAAACGACGTGATTCGGTCGTTCGGTCGTTCGACCACCATCCCGGCAATTTGCCAACTCCTGAATATCGTCGTCTCTCCCGAGCAACGATGGACACCGGTAAGCCCCATTGTCGTCGATTGACTGACCAACGATAGAAAATCGGCATCCGAAACTGACATTCGTCGGTGGCGAGGGCGAGCTGGCGAGCCTGGCTCGCTCACTCGACCCCACGAGCCTGATATCCGAGCTCACCTACTGGGCTCGAGTCTGGCTCGGCTCGACACTATAACGAGCCGAACTTGTTTGCCACCTCAATGATATGTACAGTTAGGTAGAATTAAAGTTGGCTAGGGGATGGTGGTCAAGTTACTATAGCGAGCCAAATAGATAAGATATTGAGCGGGTCAAAGCCTTCAAAAATGCAGCCGTGCAACCCACCACAACAGGTAGGTTGCCACAAAAACATAATAGTCTCACGTGCCAAAAATCAGGATGAATAATTATCGAATTTCTTGAAATGACAGTTTTAGATGGACAATTTTTTAAACATCTATAACTTGAGTTCTATGAAAAATGAATTATTATTTTAAAATTTTAAAATAAAAATATTATTAATTAAAACATATTAAAAAACTTTAATGGACCAAAATCAAACTGAATTTTTTGGGTTGAGATAAATAAATTTTGATTTTTGGATTGGTGTTCGATTCTTAACCTCAAACCGAAAACCAATTGGGTTGGTTTGAGTTTTTTAAAAAACTCCCAAAGCAACCCATGATCATCCCTAAGAAAGGATAACCAATGTCTGCACGGGCATAGCTCAGTTGGCTCAGAGATGGTAGATTGAGTACAAGAGCCTAGGTTGGACGTCTGCGTTGTCCTAGTGTAGGAGTTGTTACCCTAATGTTATGGTAGCTCATTGAGATATCACGTAAATGCCTCTTATCTCTGGGCCGCTGAGTCACCGTGATTTAACCCCCTCACAAACTGTCGGGCCGGGGTGTGAGAGCAAGAGATTTTGCCTTTTGGGTACAAGAAAAGATAACCAAAGAGTAAAGAAATAAAATAAAAGAATTGTCCATGAACTAAATAGTCTCATAAAATCCAATTGTTTATAGGGTAAAAGTAAAAAAAATCTTAAACTTTGAAAATAATTAAAGCAACTTTCGAATGAGTCAAGATATTATTGCACTCCCGCACCGCACTACCACCGGGGGCGTGTGGGACTAGTTCACATTCTCTCTGACACATCATCACGAAGATAATGCTTTTATATATTTTTTTTATCAATTTTTATCTGCATATATTATTATAATGACTTAAATTTTTTATTACATATTGATACTATAATAAGACGTTATTCTGGAAAGTTTCGTAAATTTTAAATCATTATACAATTTATCATAATTTTTTTATCACTAAAAATAAAATAATTTATTAAAAATTAGTAAATATCCAAAAATTCTAAACCTTTGATGATGAAATTTTATAATATTTTCATTTAAGTTTCAACTTAGTTTGAAAAAAAAAAGTTACCAAAATATCACAATCATGAGAAACTTTTGTAGTATATTTATTTTTATTAAAACCATATAAATATGTATAAAAATATTTGTTTGGTCCTTTTTTGTCAAATGCTTAAAGATATTTTAAAATTTTTACAAATTTTAGATGATGTACTCATTTTTAATTAATTATTTTAATTTTGGCGATAAAAAATAATAATAAATTGTGTAATAGCTTAAAATTTACTGAACATTCTACAATATATTCTTATTATGGTCTGGATATGTGATAAAAATTTCAAATTATTCCGATAGTATATGCGTAAGAAAATTGATAAATTATTTTTAAAAATAAAAATGTACTAAAAAGCACTATCTGTATGAACGCGACATGCAGATGATGAATCTCTTCCTTACTAATATCAGATAATAAGAAACATACAAAATTTTAAAAAAAATGTAAATAATGTTTGAATTATTTTAGAATAATCTTTATACGAATGCAAAGTTGATGATGCTCAGCCGAAATCAGCACAGTGTTTACACTCCAAAGAAGAAGATTCCAGGCATTCTCACCCATGAAAGAGATGGATAGTGAGTGGGTCGTAGGTCACGACAACACTCCAAAGTCTTTCAAGATCATCTCCTTGGTTGGACCCCAAGTCTTCCTCTCAACTTTTTCATTAACCCTAAATAATACTTTCCATAATCAAATTTATTTAGTGACTTTTACTGCCATATTTTATTTCGTTACTTTACGTATTCATAAACGTAAAACAATAATAATAATAATTATCTTTGGGTCTTGACAAGTCACCAAGTTATGTCGAGATGTTATTGCATCAGTTACAGATATTGTAGCATGCGATGAAAATGAATAATAATCTCATCTTTTACGTCTCATGAACCATTCTTCCTTCCATTCAATCGCTTCTTCGTCGTCTCCGTCATCATCAAACATTGGTCGTTTTCTATCGCGCAGTTGTTATCTACAAGTTAGTTGTTAGTTAAAATAATAAAAAAATATATATTATGTAAAAATTATCATAATCATTTCTGGTTTTAATTTTTTCACAAAATTGTTTCGCAATTTTAAATGAAAATAGTATATGAGTTTATCTTAGAAGTATTGAATTTTTAGATGGATTACGTATTTTTATAAATTATTTTGTTATTTGAAATAAAAAAAATTATAAACAATCACATTATAAACAATCACATAAATGTTTTAAAATTTTGAAACTTTTCCGATTATTGTCTTATATTTTTGCAAATATGTAATAGAAATTCAAGTCATTGATATATTTGATTACTAAAAATATAATTTTTTAAATATTAAATAAAAAACTATGATTGAGAGGCCGACTTCTATCCCTCGTGGATCCATCAGCCTTGAGTTATGGGCACTTAGTCAGAGTTTTTTTATTTATTTTAAAATTTAACAATTTTTTAATCTTTTTATTTAAAATTTGAAATTTCTTAAATATTTTAATTATAAGTATATCTAAATCTTAAACTAGTAGGTATAAAATTTTGTTTGCACAGGAACAAAATGACAAACGAAAATCCCTCGGACCCTTACATCATAAAACCTTAATAGTCACAAATAACAATGATTATTAATGGTATAGGTGATTGCCAATCTTGGAAAGAGACCAGTACGGTGATGCCATATCTGACTTGAACTTTTAGCGTTCCTTGGCGACGTCTGAAGATGACGGAAGAAAAATGACGACTCCATTGATGACGTAGGCTCTCTGATCTCACCCATTGACGTATCTATTTCACACCATCTTATGGAAATCTTTGGAGAAATATATAATCTCTAAAAGACGGAACCCAGTTTCTACCAACAAATCATCTGTCTCCATTTTCGAGGAATTCGACTTCTTCTGAGCTTCGCTGCGCAGAAATGGAAAACAGAGCTCTACCCTCTCCAGCCAAGGTTGAAAGACGAATCATCGAGAAGAACAGGAGAAATCAGATGAAGTTTCTCTTCCACAAGCTTCATTCTGTCCTCCCTTCCAAGAGCTCTGAGGTACTCTTTCACTTTCTCTCTCTACAAGTCAACGCAGAGCTTGCTCTGAAATGGAGCCATGGCTAATCTGGTTGGACTTCAGGAGACATTGCCGGTGGTGGATCAGGTCGGCGAGGCCATAAAACACATAAAGTTTCTGGAGACGAAGGTGAACAAATTGACGGAGAAGAAGAACAGCTTGATGGGTAAGAAGAGATCCTATTCCTGCTCAAATCTGGACCCAAGTTTTACCCAGAAATCACCTGAGATCACAATTCGCGAGACGGGTTCGGCTCTTGAGGTTTTCCTAACCACAGGAGTCGATAATCAGTTCATTTTACAAGAAATCCTTCAAATCTTGCATCAAGAACGGGCGGAGATCGTTCACGTGAGTTACTCAATTGTGGGAAGCTCAGTTTTCCACACAGTCCACGCAGAGGTAGAAATCTCACTACTGACTTCGTCTTCTTCGTTGTTTCTTCCCTATTTACGCCATTAAAGGGAGCTTAATTGACCTCTTTTGGACAGCTGAAGGACGCCGTATGCTATTTTGGAGCAGCGAAGATAAGTGAGAAATTGAACAGCCTTGTTTATGGATCGATCAGTGACGTAGAACTTCAATCAGAGTGGTGGGATTTCAACTCTAATCCCGACGATTGGACCATCTGAACCCAATCAAACGGCTGTGTTCTTTGTTCTTTCCACTTTTTCGTGATGGTAATAGAAAACACATTAATCTTCCACCCTTTCTCTCCAAATCCATTCACCCTAAAACCCTAATAATATTTCCTTTCGTCGTTGTCATATCGTCAAACAAAGTTGATGGCGCCCGGATACAGCACAAAAAGAAGTATGTTGATGGCATGATTGTTGAAGAGCTTACTGCCCCGACCAAAGTATTATTTAGATCGATAGCAAGACCTAGAGCTCAATGTCACAAATGAAAAATTCTTCGTATTCCAAGCATATAATTAAGCATATAGGAAAAATGAACATCAACTTATCTTTCGAATATGAGAGAATTCTCTTTTGTTATGCTATTATTGTTTATGGTGTTTCCATTACACCGAAGTTCTCACTTCAGTATAAGCAACGAGTCGTTGTTTCAATGCAGTCTACAAGTGAATTGTTGAAGAACAAATACAATAGAGAAAGCATGAGCTCGTTTGGAGTTCATGTTTTACCAGTGTCATAAGCTAGATGAATCTTCATTTGTGATATCGCTATCATTGGTGATAAATATAATTCGGCCATCTTGAAGATGTAATTTACCTTTCCTTTTAGTTTTAGCTTGTTTTTTTTACTTTGTCCTTGGTTGCCACACATGCATTTTCACCTATTTTTGTTGTCGGTCTATTTTTTTCAAAGACACATGGTCTGTTTATCATTTTGTGTGTTGAACAATAATTTCGAGGGATCATATGTTCGTAGAAGAGTGTTCAAAATATAGTGCACCACTAAACAATCGGACTCTTTACCACGTAATCCAATTTGGTGAGTTTTTTATACAGAAATTTTGTGACTCTAACCAAGAATTCGATGATAGTTTCTAGTATAATTTCAAAAACAATTTCGATGACATACTTATTGCTTGTGAATTATTTTGGAAATAATACATAAAAAAGTCATAAATGGTCCAAATTATGATATATTTCAACATGTTTCCATATTATTTTGGTGCACGTATAAAATTGAGAGTGAGATTCCATGAGGGCTACATTTATCAGATGTTAGTTAAGAATTATGTTAAGTTTACTATCTTAGCACGAATTGTGATAGATTTAATTAAATTTTATTTAATAAATTATGTTAAAATAATTATTTCTTTTATTGATTACATAAACTACAACATGACATATCAATTGTATGATGAGAATGCATTTGAAATAGGCAAAGAATTAAAAATAAAAATAAAAACTTTTAAAAATGATATCACTACGAACAAATGAAGGGAGAAACTGCCTCTAATTTAACTTTTCAACGGAAGTTGTTGCTGATGCTACACATATTCATAAAAACAGAGCGACAACTCCAATGCTCAACACTAATCCAACGTAAGCTCTCGTGCAACGCAACGCCGAATTCTTCGCCGGAGATGGCGCCGGAGCTCCGAAATTAAAAGGGCTTTCCGCAGGTGGCAGCTCTGTTCGTGGGGACGCTAGCAGATGAGGCGACGGAAGACGAGGAGCCACAAAATGTTGATGCCTCTCCGCCATTGCTACAATATGAAGCTTCTCACCCTTCATACAACGCTCTTGATATCCACTGATGAAGAGGAACGAACCAGGGCGATCGATCTTGAATTTGGAGTTTCCTTCTGTAAGAGAAACCATTGGGTTTCTAGCAAGACACGATGAATAATCTTTCTCCTTCACGACCAACACAGAGTCACCTCCATAATTGTACTTGAAAACTGCACCAAAACCAGTCCGCCATTAGAGACAATATGAAGCTTTAGAGAGAGATAGAGAGAGGTTGGGCTTACCGAGAGTGTCATTGACTTGGAACTTGTTCCTCGCAGCCCAATGATTGTAGTCCTCAGAAGGGTACATGGTCCAACCCTCTTCGCCACCCACGTAGAATTTATGAGCCATAGATGAACCGAGAAACCCCATGAAGGCAACAAGCAAGAAGAAAACAAATCTCTGGTAAAACCCCATTGCTCTAATCCAGAAGTGAGATCTGGTTGCTGGAAACGAACGTAGAAGAGAGAATTTATAGATGGAAAAGTGACCATTTCGGGTGTGGAGCAAAGGCAACTGCGAAGAAACATGCAAGAAACTGGCATTTGGCTGTTGTAATTAGAGAAACCGTTTCAGACATGAGGTTAACTCCATGGCTATACCTTCCACTTTGCACCATGCAAGAAACTCAACGGTCAGTAAACGTCAGAACTCGGTAACTGTCACGACCCGAAAGTGGCCCGCGACAAAACGGGGAAAGATCCGATCCAAAATAGAGCGGATCTCACAACCCTTTTCTCTTGAATCCAAATTTATTAAACAGCGGAAGACTTATTCAAAATAATTGCTTAGGCCCAATGAAGACAATGACATAACATTCACTTAATAAGTTCAACAAGCTAAATCCAAATCTTAACAAAACTACAATACTAACCTTAAAGTTTCAAGATAAGTTTGCTCGGGAAATAAAAATTTAAATGAAAAAAACTAGTTTTCTCTAAATTCACTCCTGAAGGATCTACTGACAATCGTCCTGAGTACTACCTGAAAAAAATATGTCAATTGGGATGAGCTGACTACTCAAGTTGGACAATAATCTTAAATTTAATAATCAACAAATCCAAAACAGAATATGAAAATGAACATATTAATAAATTGAAAGACAATATAATTAACAAATGCAATACATGAATTACACTTAAGCGGTGGCAGCCAAAATAATCCACACTTAGGCGGTAGTAGCCCAAAATATCCTGATTAGGTTTAGGGATTCGAAACCCAAGGAGACAGTCATCGACTCTCCTATTACCCATTTATGCACAATGAATGAATAAATAAATGATATGCTCATTTCAACAACTAAAAAAAATATTTATATAAAATAAAATACGATGCGAGAATTTATATCATATTAAACAAAAAATTAAAACCCAACCTTAATTCATATACCAGAATCAAAATCTCAATTTGGTCCAAACGAACTTCAAGGTTTTGGACCTTCCGACTGAAACTATCAAAGGTAGATTATTGATTTCCGATATAGAGTTCTAGCTCATGTTTCATATGTGGCTCTCTATCTTGTTGAAAGAAACTAGATTGAGGTTGAGTTTCTATTCCTTCAAACAGCAAGTACCTTCAATAGTTGCTTCTGAAATAAATTTTCTATTTTGATTAGAACCCCAATCGATAATAATATTGAATGTGAGAGGATTTTTCTTACTAATTCGTACCTTCAAACACTAATCACGAAACTTTCCATGGAAATGAAGATGTAGAAGCGGCTTACCCAAGGATGCCGTCCGATTTTTGGGAGTGTAGCCACAAAATTGGTATAGATTTTTGGAGAGATTACCTTGGTTTTTGTAGAGGAGAAAACGAGCGGATTTCGTGTTTAGAATCTGATTCTCGTATCATTCAGTTTTGGCCGAGACGTGAGAGAGAGGGAGAGGTCTTTCAAAATCGGAAGTTATAGAGGAGAGAAGAGGGGAAAATATAGGGGAATGTTGCTGAGTTTTCGGAAGAGGAGAGAGAGATGGAGAGAAGAAAGGGAAAGTGGGAGAGAAGAAAGGGATTTCCCCTTTCTGTGAAAACAACCCGATAGGGTTGTTTTCTTTTCTTTTATTTTCTTTATTTTTTTATTTTTTAATAAAAGGCCCACTTGTTTGGGCTTTTACAGTAACTGCCTGAATATTTTGTTTAATCCTACGATAGAGATGTTCCGATACCGTCTGGACGAGGTTGATCAAGTTGGTATTGTCGGCGATGAACAGCCAAGATTATATTTTTAAGATCAATCTACTCTCCTATGTTTTTCGAGTTTGGTTCAGATCGGGTTTTTTAAAAAAAATAAGATAGCATTATAAAATTCGGTTTAAAATTTTACGAAATAGAACATGACCGTGCAAGATTAGAAGCGGTTCATACATTTGATTCTAGTCTCGATTTGGTTCTCATCTCTTCCAATAATTATTCAAAACTTACTACAAATAAATTAAAATTCAAACAAAATTATAAAATTTATAAATCGACCCAAATGGCATCCAACCAATAATATAGTTTAATGCATTATGTATGATATCAAACTTGCCTAAAAATTTCAAAACTTTGGAACATACATAAGTAGGGTTGTCGAACCGCATTAACAAATATTGTCTTGCATATATTTATGTTGTTTATTTTACTGCATGAATCACTTTATAAGTAGTCAACCAGATCACTCACCTCACTCGCTTAAGTTGCTTGTGTTAGCATTAGCATTATTTTGTAATTATCTTTTGTATTATTTTTTATTATTCTTCTTTAGGTTTAGTTTTATATTCATGTATAAATAGTGAGTTTTTTTCCCTTTACGAAGAAGGCAACAGTAATAGATTCCAGCCGCCTTGTTCCTTCCTTCCTCTCATTCATCTTATTCCTTCACTCCCTCATCTCTTAACTTGGTATCAGAGCACCAAGTTCGGATCAATGGCCTCTTCTAACTCACCGTCATTTTCTCCTTTGCCTCCATTTCCGTCTGCAAACCAAACTCTAACGATCAAGCTAGATCAAACGAACTTCCTAGTCTGGAAAGCTCAACTTCTTAACGTTGTAATCGCAAATGGGTTGGAAGCCTTACTTGATAACCCGACTCCTCCTTCCGAATTCCTGGACTCGATCTCCTTTCAGCAAAATCCAGAATACCTCCTATGGCAGCAGTATAATTGGCTGCTGATGTCTTGGATTTTTGCCTCTCTCTCTGAGGATGTTCTTCCTCAAATAGTCTGTTACACGACGGCGGCTGAAATATGAAAAGCCCTCGGCAGGATGTTCGCATCTTCGTCTCTTGCCAGGATCAATGACCTTCGTGCTCAACTGCACTATGTTTCTAAGGATGGGTTATCAGCAAACGAATATATTCAGAATCTTACTTCCTTGTACAACACACTGGCGGCCATAGGAGAACCGGTATCTTACCGCGATAAGGTGTTGTACTTTGTCGGAGGGTTGGGAAGTGAGTATAACCCTCTAGTCACCTCCATCACCAGCCGCTCCGATCAACTCTCCATTGAAGAAATTCATAGCTTATTTCTAAGCTATGAAGCTCACCTCGAGAAGCAGAACTCCGTTGCCCAGCTCTCGTTCCCGAGCTCTCTTCAACCCAACTCTGCAGCAACTCTGGTGCAGGTGAATGCTGCTTATCGCCCTCAGCACCGGCAGAATCCTCTCCCTAATTTCCGCCCGAACTTTCCCCAAAATCCCAAACCTGTTTTCTCTGGCCCTAATTTCAATCAGAATGCTTCATGGCAAGCTAACTCTTCTGGCCCAAATTCGCAATGGTCTGATCATCCTCCGGGTAGACATTTTAAGCCTAATTCAAACTTCAAGCCCAGGTGCCAAATTTGCAATCGAGTGGGCCACAAAGCCCTCTCGTGTTATTATATGCCGAATGCAGGCTCCTTCCGCGCAGCCTCAGTCCAGCAAAATGTCTCCCCTCAGGCGAACTCGGTCGGGATTCTCCCCCTTCCGTCACCTTCAATTCCTCCTCGTGCTACCGACGATTCTTGGATGCTCGACTCGAGAGCAACGCACCATTTGACTAACGGTAATTCTCTTCTTATTATTAATTTAGGGCATTCTGTTCTTCATACTACGACCTAAAAACCTTGAGCTCAAATATGTTCTTCATTCGCATATGCTTTCTCATAAACTGCTTAGTATTCCCTGACTTTGTCGGGATAATTCAGTTTTCGTCAAATTTCATTTCAATCACTTTTTTATCAAGGATCAAACCTCCCGTCAAACTCTGCTATCGGGACTCTTGACTAATGGATTGTACAGAACGCCTTTCTCCCGTTCTGTGAATTCAAGGTCTGCTGCTCTTTCTATGACTGTTTCGTCTATGTCTGCTGAAAAATTAGCCGTTTGGCATCGTCGGCTGGGTCACCCGACTTTCCCTATTTTGAAAAGAGTCTTACATTTATGTAATTAACTCATTCCCATTTCGAATGATTTATCGTTGTGTAAAGATTGTCATATGAGCAAGTCTAATAAACTGCCTTTTCCATTATCCAATTTTGCGGCTTTACATCCATTTGATTTACTACATTCAGATATTTGGGGTTCCTCCCCTGTTAGTTCAGTTACTGGTGCTCGATATTTCCTTTTATTTGTCGATGATTGCACTAGGTATACTTGGTTTTTTCCATTGAAGTCTAAATGTGATGTCAAAAATTGTTTTGTTCAATTTCATGCCTTTATCAAAAATCAATTAGGGGCTTCTATTAAATGTGTTCAATCTGATTAGGGCGGGGAATTTCAATCTCTTACTTCAGTTTTTGGATCACTTGGGATTCATCATCGCATCTCTTGTCCATATACACCAAACCAAAATGGTCGGGTCGAAAGAAAAAATAGGCATATCGTCGAAACCGGCCTTGCCTTGTTGTTTCATTCATCGGTTCCGACTAGGTTTTGGCCTTATGTCTTTCATGTTGCAACACTCTTGATTAATTACATGCCTACCACTGTCTTGAATTTTGCATCTCCTTTTGAAAAATTGTTTTGCAAAATTCTGCCTTATTCGTCATTGCGAGTTTTTGGATGTTTGTGCTTTCCATATCTTCGTCCACTCAATAAACACAAACTCCTCCCAAGATCTCTTCCTTGTATTTATCTTGGACATAGCGATAATCATAAAGGCTATGTATGCGCCAATACTTCTTCAGGGAGAATATATGTTACTAGACAAATTTATTTTGCTGAAAATTCATTTCCTTTTGAAACCTTCAAGCCGGATCCGCATCTTGTCACACAGTTCTCGGTATCCATTCCGACACTTCTTTTGTCGTGCCCTCCCAACATTCTTGATCCACCCTTAAATTCTCCTCCTAATTCCCGTGCCCCATCCATTTCACCTCTGGAAAACGATTTGCCCATAATTAATAATAGGTCTAGATTATCTTCTGCTCATGCTATGGTTACTCGGTCCAAATCTGGAATTTTCAAGCCCAAGGTTTTCCTCACAAATTCGTGCTCTACTTTGGAACCTAAGTCGTTTTTGCAGGCTTCCAAAGAGGTGCATTGATGTTCGGCAATGAAGAACGAAATCAATGCTCTTCATCATAACAAGACTTGGGTTCTGGTTCCGAAACCGACTGATGCTAAAGTTATAAGTTGCAAGTTGATTTTTAAAGTCAAACTTGATGCCAATGGTCTCAACTCTCGATATAAGGCTCGTTTAGTAGCAAAAAGGTACGATCAAACCCAAGGTATTGATTATTTGGAAACTGTTAGTCTGGTTGTCAAACCGACAACTATTTGGACTATACTTTGTTATGCGTTTTCTCGTGACTGGCTTATAAGGCAGTTAGACGTTAATAATGCCTTCCTTCATGGAGATCTTCTCGAGACGATATATATGGACCAACCTCCCGGTTTCGTGGATTCTAGTAACCCTTCAGCAGTTTGTCTATTGAAAAAGGCTCTCTATAGCCAAAACAATCTCTTCGTGCATGGTATACGAAACTTTACAATGCACTCATTCATTGGGGTTTCCGGTCATCAAAATCAGATATGTCTCTCTTTATTTACAATGGTAAAAATAATACGATGTTTATGCTAGTCTATATGGATGACATTATCCTCACGGGTAATAATTCTGTAGTTCTGAATGAATTTATGGTTTTCTTGAAATCATTATTTACTATTCGGGATCTTGGAGATCTAAATTTCTTTCTCGGAGTCTCAGTCACTAGATTTGCTGGTTCTTTGGTTTTATCTCAATCTAGTTATTTTTTGGATCATCTAGCCCAGGCTAATATGACGAATTGCAAGCCAACTAGCACCCCAATGGTTGCCGGTCAGGTTCTCTCGAAGGCCTCGGGCAATCCCCTTCTAGATGGAACTATGTTTCGCAGCATTGTCGGTGCTCTTCAATTTTGTTGTCTAACTCGACCGGACATTGCCTTGGCGTTAAATAAAGTTTGTCAATTTATGCATTGTCCTACAGATGTACATTGGCAAGTAGTTAAGCGTATTCTTCGCTACCTCAAAGGCACATCTTCTCTCGGTTTATCAATTATACGAGACTTATCTACGGATATTACTTGCTACACTGATGCAGATTGGGCTTCTTGTCAGGATGATCGTAAAAGCAC